>CM067168.1:133604381-133616391 GCA_034093135.1 Erigeron breviscapus | reverse complement strand
TATTAATACCCATCTCAACTTGGGGTAATAAAAGTTGGTCCAACCCTCCATGGTTGCCACCAAGACTTTCCACAATCTGGGTCCAGAAGAACCTCCAGCAATTGCCAAATCCAGACATAAATATGTGTCCGGAGGTCTTCAGATTACCATCAGCATCCTCCATATCGCCATGACCGGTGGCGACTAGAACTTCCCTGAAATTGACTCCTTTGAGTCGTTTAGCAAATACCTGGGAAGGTTTGAGGTAGTTCAGATGAAGGGAATTTATGAACCCCTCAAGAGTGATAACACACTGCTTGGTGCCCTCATTGAGAGTGAAGGAGATGGATTGTTCATCTTTGCTCACCACAGCAGTATACCAGAATTCAAGCAAGTATCGATGATACAATGCCTGAGGATTAGCGGTCAGAGCATAATGGAAAGGGGATTGCTCCCAAAAAATTATTAATTCTTCCCATTAGGGTTTTGGATTTCACATTTAATTGAGCCAAGAAATTGCTCATGTTAAATCGGATTTGAGAAGGAGTGAAATTCTTTGGCCATGTGGCAGATGTTTTCACATCATCCGATGGAGTATATTTAAAATTGATGAGCGATTTGGGTTGTGAAGAAGATGATGATTTAGACATTTTTAAGAATCGAAAGTTGAAAGTGAAAGGAATATGAAGAGTTAAGGAATTTGAGAGTGAATATGAGAGAGATTGATGATTGGAAAGTAAATGAAAGAATGAAAAGGAATTTGAATTTAAGATGGAATTTAGAGTGATTTTCCAATTAAAAAAATTTCTGGGGTCAAGTCCGCATTAAATGCAGAGACGTTTGAGTGACCCCACCCTGCAACACTTTTTCAGAAAAAGTACTCATTTCTCTCCCTTTTACGGCGCAACTTGTGTGATACATAAGCATGACCAACGTAAGTTGAAAACATAGTATGCAGTAGCCACGTGTACACACAATTGACCAAGTATCAAAAATATCTTGAAAAGATTGTTGTCTTTCAGGATGGCGGCTGGCTCAAAATCAGATTGATTCGCCTCCAATAATCCCTCGTCAAACTCAAAATCAGCAAGGGAATCCGAGATTCCCCTGAGGTAGCTCATCGTCATCCCAGAAAGCATTCACCACTGCATTCTGGTCAGATATGCCCTGGTTTGGTCACTAGTACCCGCACCAGTTTCTGGTTCAACATCTGCAGAAGCAGGTGCATCGTTACCAGATTCAATGATTTGCTCAACCTTATCTTTAGGTCGACTAACGGGTCCCACATTCTTTTGTGGCCCACTTAGTGACCTTTCTGAGCCAGCTAGTGTGGCTGAAATAGTTTTATTAAATACCTGAAGCATAGCAGTGGATAGTTCAGGCTCATTTTCAGCAGTGGATGCCTTTGAGAAATCTCTGCTGTATTTAGGTACTGAAGCTTCAGGTCCAGCTTGATTATAAGCTTCACCAAGAATATCCATGAAACATAAGCTTAGAAATCTTGGAAAGCCAACATGCAGACTTCTCTTTCCTTTTAACTTTGTAATCAGCTGAGCAAAGAGAATCTCAGCAAAGTCTGCTTGTATCCCATTCCAAATATAATACCCCATCTCAACTTGGGGTAATGAAAGTTGGTCCAACCCTCCATGGTTGCCACCAAGACTTTCCACAATCTGGGTCCAGAAGAACCTCCAGCAATTGCCAAATCCAGACATAAATTTGTGTCCGGAGGTCTTCAGATTACCATCAGCATCCTCCATATCGCCATGACCGATGGCGACTAGAACTTCCCTGAAATTGACTCCTTTGAGTCGTTTAGCAAATACCTGGGAAGGTTTGAGGTAGTTCAGATGAAGGGAATTTCTGAACCCCTCAAGAGTGATAACACACTGCTTGGTGCCCTCATTGAGAGTGAAGGAGATGGATTGTTCATCTTTGCTCACCACAACAGTATACCAGAATTCAAGCAAGTATCGATGATACAATGCATGAGGATTAGCGGTCAGAGCATAATGGAAAGGGGATTGCTCCCAAAAATTATTAATTCTTCCCATTAGCGTTTTGGATTTCACATTTAATTGAGCCAAGAAATTGCTCATGTTAAATCGGATTTGTGAAGAAGTGAAATTCTTTGGCCATGTGGCAGATGTTTTCACATCATCCGATGGAGTATATTTAAAATTGATGAGCGATTTAGGTTGTGAAGAAGATGATGATTTAGACATTTTTAAGAATCGAAAGTTGAAAGTGAAAGGAATATGAAGAGTTAAGGAATTTGAGAGTGAATATGAGAGAGATTGATGATTGGAAAGTAAATGAAAAAACGAAGTAAATGAAAGAATGAAAAGGAATTTGAATTTAAGATGGAATATAAAGTGATTTTCCAATTAAAAAAATTTCTGGGGTCAAGTCCGCATTAAATGCAGAGACGTTTGAGTGACCCCACCCTGCAACACTTTTTCAGAAAAAGTACTCATTTCTTTCCCTTTTACGGCGCAACTTGTGTGACACATAAGCATGACCAACGTAAGTTAAAAACATAGTATGCAGTAGGCCACGTGTACACACAATTGACCAAGTATCAAAATATCTTGAAAAGATTGTTGTCTTTCAGTGATGACAAAATAAATTCTGAGCATGATCAGTTCCAAAGAGATCTGAACCATCTCAGTTAATAAAGTTCAACTGAAATGTTTTTTGATTTTCTGAAGTGCTTCAGTTAAATACATTTTTCTGAGCAAAAAGGTTCCCCCTCAAAAATGAAGGTTTATTTTAAAGTTTGAAAAATATTTAACATTCCCCCTGAAGTGATGATCCATGAATTAATAAGTGCCAAGATAGTATCACAAAGGCGTTCGATAGCTAGGCGAGCAAAATTACATGGATCGCTCAGACTGGTGAACCAGATCAGTGTCACTAAGGCGTTCATAACAGGATTACCAGTCTAAGGATTTAACATACCCAACTCACTGACCAGATGTTTAAAGGTTTTGACATCTAAAGGTTTTGTAAAAACATCAGCGAGTTGCTTATCAGTGGGAATAAAGTGCAATTCAATATCTCCTTTCAGAATATGATCACGAATGAAATGATACCTGAGATCGATGTGCTTGGTTTTCGAGTGCATCACAGGATTGTGAGATATGGCAATGGCACTAGTGTTATCACAAAAGATTGGAGTCTTTGTGTAAGTAACACCATAGTCAGTCAGCTGGTTTTTCATCCATAGAATCTGAGCACAACAACTTGCTGCAGAGATATACTCAGCTTCTGCAGTGGATAGTGATACTGCAGTCTGCTTCTTACTGGTCCAGCTTACTAATTTGCCACCAAGGAAATGACACCCACCTGTGGTACTTTTCCTGTCTATCTTACAACCTGCATGATCAGAATCTGAATAACCCATTAGATCTAGACTAGAGTCTTTGGGATACCAAAGACCCAATCTGGGGACACCTTTAAGGTATCTGAAGATCCTTTTAACAGCATTTGCATGTGCTTCTCTGGGATCGGACTGAAATCTAGCACAAAGGCATGTTGCAAACATTATGTCTGGTCTACTTACAGTTAAATACATCAGTGAACCAACCATACCACGATATTTTGTATGGTCCACTGGTTTTCCATGTGGATCAGAATCCAAAGTTAATGGAGCAGAAATAGGAGTATCTTTCGATGAGACTGAATCAAATTGATATTTCTTTAATAAATCTCTGACATATTTTTCTTGGTTTATGAAAATACCATCTTCAGTTTGTTTTACTTGAAGTCCCAGAAAATATGTCAGTTCACCCATCATACTCATTTCATACTCAGAAGACATGATTTTAGAAAATTTTTCACACATCTTCTCATTTGTAGAACCAAACACAATATCATCAACATAAATTTGTACTAAAAGGATATCACTTTTATCATGCAATATGAACAAAGTATTATCTATTGCACCTCGTTTAAAACCATTTTTAAGAAGATGTTTAGTAAGAGTATCATACCAGGCTCTGGGTGCTTGTCTCAGACCATATAAGGCTTTGTTTAGTCTGTACACCCAATGTGGTTTTTCTTCATTGATGAATCCTGGTGGTTGATACACATAAACGACTTCTTCTAGTTCTCCATTCAGGAATGCACTTTTGACATCCATTTGATAGACTTTAAACTGATGATGAGCTGCAAAAGCTAAGAATATTCTGATAGCTTCAAGTCTAGCAACTGGTGCAAAAGTTTCATCAAAATCTATTCCCTCTTCTTGTGCATATCCTTTTGCAACAAGTCTTGCTTTGTTTCTGATGATATGACCATCTTCATCCATCTTGTTTCTGAAGACCCATCTTGTCCCAATTGGTTCCTTCTTCAGGTTACCGGACAAGGAACGAGTTCCCATACATCGTTTCTTTTAAACTGGTTGAGCTCATCTTGCATGGCTTCAACCCAGCTTGGGTCTTGCATAGCCTCGTCAATCTTCTTGGGTTCAATTAGAGATAAGAAGCTGACGTTTAAGCATTGATCGCTTGTGGCTCTTTTGGTCTGAACCCCTTTACTGGACTCTCCAATAATTTGCTCGATTGGATGTGCTTTTGTCCATTTAGAGTATTGACCAGGATGAACAATGATATCAGTGCAAGAACTTCTCTGAGTAACTTCAGGAGGAGCTTCAGAAAATACATCTTCAGCTTCTTCTTCTTCCTGCAGATCATGACTTGCATCATGAAATCCTTCAGATTGAGGTTGCTCAGTGGAGCCTGATATCAGAGGAGAAGCAGCATGTACATCTGATCCAATAGTCAGTTCAGAAGGTAGTTTGAAACTGACTGGAGGATAAAATGGAATGTTGCTAGGCTTGTTTATTACTGTTCTGAACGGAGATGTTCAGAAGCAGGTTCAGGTGACTGATCAGTTTCAGCAATAGGATCAGAATCACCAAAACTTATTGGACTTTCTGAGGGTGGTACAGGAATGGAATTTTTAAAGATTGCAGAATTGGGTTCATCAAAGGTAACATGAATTGACTTATCAACCTTTTCAAGTCTCTTGTTAAAGACTCTAAAGGCTTTGCGATTTGATGAATATCCTAGGAAGTACCCTTCATCAGCTTTTGCATCAAATTTTCCAAGCTGACTTGAATCATTCAGAATGTATACTGGACACCCAAATACATGGAAGTATCCAATATTAGGCTTTCTATTTCTGAGTACTTCATAGGAGGTCTTCTTGTGTCTTTTGACATAAACAGATCTGTTCTGAGTGTAGCAGGCAGTTGCAACAGCTTCAGCCCAGAAATTCTTGGGAAGACCAGATTCATTCAACATACTTCTAGCAGCTTCAATCAGCGTACGATTCTTTCTTTTTACAACACCATTCTGCTCTGGTGTGTGAGCTGAGGAGAAGTTCTGAGATATGCCAGTTTCAGTGCAGAAGGACTCCAGAGTAGCATTTCTGAATTCAGTGCCATTGTCACTTCTGAGCTGACAAACTTTTCGCTTGTGCTTGAGCTCAATTTGTTGATGAGAGCAATGATTTCAGCAGCAGCTTCACTTTTGGACCTGAGGAAAATCACCCAGCAGTATCTTGAATATTCATCAACGATAACAAGGGTGTACACTTCTTTCCTGCTCTGGTCTGAACATTCACTGGTCCAAAAAGGTCCATGTGAAGCATGTGAAGAGGTTCAGTTATACTAAAGCTTTGTTTTGTCTTGAATGAAGCTCTTTTCTGCTTACCCATTTCACAACCTGGACATGGCTTGTCTTTGTTGAAAGACATAGAGGGTATCCCATCAACAAGTTGTTTTCTAGACAACTTATTAATATTTTTGAAGTTCAGATGGGATAATCTCTTGTGCCACAGCCAGTTTGTGTCTTCATCTGCCTTTGAGTAGAAACATTGTTCAGTGGTAGAAGGATTCATATCAATGACATAAATGTTTCCCTTCCTTGGTGCAATCAGTACCACCTTTCCATCTCTGTTGAATATGGTGCCTTGTGAAATATCAAATAAAACCTTGAAGCCATCATCACACAGTTGACTGACACTGATCAGGTTATATTTCAAACCGTTCACATATGCAACACGTGTGAATTTGACTTGACCATTATTCACCACACCATATCCCTCAGTTTTTCCATTACCATCATTTCCAAAAACTATTGAGGGCCCCTCTTGCACCCTATATTCCTCTAGCAGGGTCTGATAACCAGTCATGGTTCGGCCAGCAGCACTGTCCAGAAACCATATATTCTTCTTTCGGTCTCCCTGCACACAAACAAAGATTAGTTCTTTTTGGGAACCCATCTTTGGATGGGTTCACTAGACTCTCCCTTAGTAGTCTCAGATTTCTTTGGTTCATAAGGAACAGAAGGATCAAAGGGGATCTCAGTCATAATTTCAGATGACAAAAAAGCAATTGGTTTGATGGGGTTTTCAACCTTTTTCTTTTCAGATTTCTGCTTGATTTGCTTAGAAAAAGGTTTTGTATTTTGTTTAGGTTGAAGAGAAGGAGTTTCAACGTTTTTTAAACGTGCATTACAACTCTGCACTTGTCTAGCCAATAGTTGAAATTGACTTTCTAACCTTAACAAAATTGATTCTTCATTAGACACCTGAGCCTTACCTGAATCTGAGGTAGATGGCTCAATAGGGGAGAAGTTTTTCTTCTTCTTTAGGTCTTTAGGAACCTTAGATGAAGTCTGAGGGGATGGCTTTTTGGATTTAGCCTTCCTTTCTGAAACAGTTGTCTGAGCTGTTTCAGATTTACCCTCAGATTGTTCCTGGGCTTTATTAGTTACAGTTTTCTGCTTGCCAACTTTAGGAAAAATGATTTCAGGTTTTATTTCCTTTGGAAGTGCATCTAAATCAGTGATTATGGATGCCAAATGAAGATCACCAGACTCATATGCTGCTCTTTGTGATGCAAAAGTATTTTTAATTGCAGCATCTGGCCTTGGTGCTTTCATCCAAGATTTAATAATTGCATGTTCTTTTTCAAGGATGGATTTTAATTCTTCCTTTTCCAATTCTAAAGTTGCAACCATAGACTGATAACTTTTTAGAGCCAATTGAACATCTTTCAGTTCTTTCAGTCTGGCATGACTGGCGTTTAGTTCAGAAGCATTATTTTCAAACATTTTTAGGCTTTCTGAACGCACTGTCTCAACAAATGAGATGTCAGCCTCTAAAAGAACCAAAAGGTCCAGTCTGTGTTCCTCATTATTTTCAAAGCCAAAATTACTGACCTTTTTCATTACAATATCCACCCAGCGACCAGATTCAACATCGGATTTGACCAAATGACCTTGATCTTCTTGTGCCATGAAACACATGTCCCTAACTTCTTCTTCATCATCAGATGATTCATCTGATTCTTCCCATTTTTCAGTTTTGGCAATCATACAACTGTTGCTTGAGTTGTCTTGTGCCAGAAGAGCCATATGTGCCTTTAACTTCTTGTATTTGGCCTTATAGCTGTCGTCAGATTTCTGAAAAATAGAATGGTTAGGAGCAGATTGTGATGATGATGGTTGACTAGATCTGCATTCCTTCATGAAATGTCCTTTCTTGCCACATTTAAAGCATTCAAGATTAGACTTGTTAATAGAAGCGCTGGAAGCAAAAGGTTTGCCAGATCGATTTGATTTGGCCTTAAAACGATTGAACGTTTTAGCCAGCATGGCAACCAGATCATCATTGTCATCCTCATCACAATCATGAGTAACATTACCAGAGACACCAGTTTTTAACATTTCAGAAACCATCTTCTTCATCGAGTCAGAAATGTCACTCTCAGAAGATAGTAGAGCAGTACTATGTGGTTCAGAATACTGAACCATACCAGAACTGGTAGAAACATGATTCTTGGCATCCTACTCAGCCAAAGCTCTCTCAGCTTTGTTCTCTTCAGTACAAGTTGCAATGCTAAAGTTTCAAGCACTTTGCAAGTTGTGAGAAGACTTCATATTTATAGACCAAGTTCATGATGACATGGACAAGATCGTATAAAAGTGGTTGTGAGCATTTAAGGAATTAAACCTAATTCCTTACATGCTTGTACTAGGAAGAGTATATAAGTCAGTTGATGTGACTTATAGTACTATGTTCCAAACCTTTACTTTTACCTTGTATCTTTTATTAATAGATAAATCTATTAACTGGGTAAAGGCATGTAAAGTAAAAAGTCTTCCTCGTAATCAGTGTAAAGTGTTGTAAATACTTTACACTGAGATGCTTCAGTCTTCGATCTGGTAGAATCACTCTTTGCTCGCTTCTGAGATGATTCTCTTCTTCATACTTCAGTCTTTGACTTCAGAATGAATGCTTCAGATTTATCTTGATCTGAACTGAAGTGAAGCTTCAGTGAAGTAATTCTGAGACGGCTCAGAATTATGTACAAACGTTTTCACTGAACTTCAAGCTATTTCTGAACAAATTATACTTGGTCGATTTCCGACCTAACACTTTTTGATTTGTTTTTTCTTTATAGCATTCTTTGATTTTATGTCGTATGACATTAAGTGCTTTCTTACTTTTACTTTAAGTCTTCTTAAAAAGTTTTTAATTACACATCCCGTATATAGATATAGAAAAATCAAAATAACATTATTAATGGTTCCTATATGTAATCATATTCTAGATATATACATTTAACAAAAATTTCAATTTTAAATATACTTTTGTTAATTTAATCCATGTATATATATATTTCATTTTTTTTAACAGCGAATTAGTAGTTAACATTCGAGACATCACAGTGACATCCAATTGGCAGTATGCGGAGCTCGAACCACGTTTGCCTGAGATGAAACCCATAACTCTCAAAACCCACCCCCTAATAATCCACTTGTACAAATGTAGGAGTGAGATTCGAACTCTGGTGGATTTCCCCAGAGTCTAAGACCTTACCAATGGATCACCAACCCATTGGCATATATTTCATTTTATTTATTTGTATTTGGTTATTACTCATATTATTGATGTATGTGATTTTTGGGGTTAGGTTTCACATTCCCGTTTCAAGGGTAATGACTTAGGCAGGAGGTTCTTCTGAAAGAAGTATGTCTCTTTTCGTGTAGGAGTAAAACTGTTTACATCATACCTCTCTTAAACCCGGTTGTTGCCCTTTTTTATTACATGATTTATACAGATTGATAGATAACCCTTAGAGGGGGTTAGGCTCCAAGAAATAAGAGACCAAGAGAGAGACAATTTCTTGCCAAATATTTTCTTCACTACGTTCATTAATACGAACAGGAAATATATATAGGCATACAAACTATGAAACTGCCAACTATCCTTACATTAAAATATGTTATAACTACCTACGTGAGAACATGCTATAAAACTAGACATAATGCAAAAGTAGAAATGGTGAACGTGGGATGTAGTTATCATTTGGCTTGCGGTTTTATGGACTTATTCTTCCATAATCTTCGAAAGTATCAATACTCCCACCCTGAAAAACGTCCTTATCCCCAAGGACGGGTCGATTTCGCCACGGTGGTCGTCACTCGCGTCTTCCATTGGTAGAGGTGTCTCCATTATTCAAAAGCAAGGCTGAAGGAGTGTGTGGTTCATTATGGACACGGTGTTTGGTCGGTTTACATGTGGAGACCAGGGGTGGTGTTGTTGAGGTTTTCGGGTCCATCCGTCGTTGCTTTGTGGTGGAGTGAGGGGCTGTTTTTGAATGTCGTTTGGGTCCAGTTTTTAGAACCGGTTGGCTGGTTTTTGAGGCTGGTTTGGTTGAGGTGTGAGGTGTCAACCGACGTTTCTTCGTGGCTGCTCGCTTAGTGGTTGTTTAGGTTGAGAGTTTTGGCTTGGACGAGGTGGTTGAAGTGGTCCTTTTAGGTTTTGTTTTGGTGTGCGACCTGTTGTGCTTTGTAATCGTGGATGGTGGTTGAAAAGTGAGTTTGTGTGGTGACTTAGGCAGAGGTGAAGGTGCTGATTGGGGTAAAGGTTGTTGTTTTAGTGGTGGACGGGCAGCAAGTGGCGGTGGTGGAGGTAGACCGAAGCTAGCGTTCAACTCAATGTGTAGTTGATGGTTCTTCTTGAGAACATCCCACAATTTGTCAAGCGCCAACGTGAAGTTTGAGGCCACGGAGGGCTCGAGTTCTTCCATAGCCATGGAGGCTAAGGTCGAATGAAAGCACCAATGATAGATAACCCTTAGAGGGGGTTAGGCTCCAAGAAATAAGAGACCAAGAGAGAGACAATTTCTTGCCAAATATTTTCTTCACTACGTTCATTAATACGAACAGGAAATATATATAGGCATACAAACTATGAAACTGCCAACTATCCTTACATTAAAATATGTTATAACTACCTACGTGAGAACATACTAGAGACATAATGCAAAAGTAGAAATGGTGAACGTGGGATGTAGTTATCATTTGACTTGCGGTTTTATGGACTTATTCTTCCATAATCTTCGAAAGTATGGAGGACACGTATCACAGATATTATATTATAGTTATCGAACTTTGTTCATTTTTATTAATAAAATTATCACTCATATTATGTTATATTGGCAAGATATATCTAATTGTTATATACGTAAGTGAATCTGATCAAAATTTGTCCTCGCTTAAATTATATTTGTAAACAAAGGTGGGAAATGAATTTTTGGTTTCAAATTTTTCAGGTGAAATGTCCCGCCCCCACATATGATAAACCCCCTCTCCTATCCCTAATCATAACTTCCCACACACTCTCATTTCAATCTGCTAGACACCACCATTAACATTTCAATCTAATCTAATTCTACCATCTCAAGCGACAGTAAGTCTATATATTTTATCAGATCTATTATTATAATTATCATTATCATTTTTTTTTTATTATTATTTATTCTTCTATAAGTTATATATCTCGTTTTTGATTTATTGGTAACTTTTTGACTAACACGTATTGACACAAATACTCTTTACACTTTTAGAAATTTACTATTAAACACCATTTTTAATTCTAACGGAACTTAACGGCTTCATATAACAACCACCGTTAGTTTGTACCAAATTTGCAAAAGGTTTCCGAAATAGGGACAAAAAATGCAATGATACCTGAAAAGGTCCTGAACCTGCCAAAACGTACAAACCACAGGGACCAAAATTGCAATTAACTCTATATATAATTTAATATAAACAAAAGAGTTAATTGCATTTTTGGTCCCTGTGGTTTGTATGTTTTGGCAGGTTCAGGACCTTTTCAGGTTTCATTGCATTTTTGGTCCCTATTTTGGAAACCTTTTGCAAATTTGGTACAAACTAACGCTGGTTGTTAAATGAAGCCGTTAAATGCTGTTAGAATTAAAAATGATGTTTAATTGTAAATTTATAAAAGTGTAAGGGGTATTTGTGTCAATAGTGTTAGTCAAAAAGTTTGCCAGTTAAAACAATTTATTCCTTTTATTGCTTTTATATCCATTGCTTTTATTTAAAGAAAAAAAAGAACTTTTTTTTTCATGCAAACTTCCCTCTTTGATTCCGTTTTCGCGATTTGTCACATTGATCTGAAAAACATCAGGTTTTGCTCGCGATCCGATTCCAGTCATATTCATATTTTGAGTTTTCCGATTCATCGAGATTTGTTGACAGTTACCTTTCCGGCGAATTTTCTGGAAAAGTTTTTTGACAGAATAGAAGACTAGGGTTTGTGCGGAATGCAAACCTGGGCATTTTGGTACCGGTTTCGTGTTTTAATTCGTAAAAACAAAGGAGAAATTGCAAATTTAAGTTTTCTGGCGAATTGCCATATTTTCTGGCGACGGTTTCTGAAGTTCATATTGGTCAGGTTTTGTGTGCGGTGGAATTCTAAGTCGATTGGTTTCAGTTTCGAGTTTTTACTCGAAGAAAAGAGGGAGAAATCGTGAATTTCGTTTACCCGGCGCGTTTTGAATTTTAAAAAAAAAACACATTACATTTATTAAAAAAAACACATTACATTTATTAAAAAAAAACAACACATTACATTTATTAAAAAAAACACATTACATTTATTAAAAAAAACACATTACATTTATTAAAAAAAAAACACATTACAT
>CM067168.1:133564381-133601881 GCA_034093135.1 Erigeron breviscapus | reverse complement strand
CGTCCCAAAATTTTTAGTCCAATGAGAATTAACCTTTATTATAGTTTTACCATTAAAATAAGTTCCTAGTATTTTATTTTTAATTATGGGATTAATTTAGTTGGAACTTAAGCGGATAGCGGGTATTTACCCTTTTAAATTTTTAAAAGAGGCGTGGCACAAGGATGAGGTGCCAGCCATCTTTCTTTTGATGTCTCATTCTTCCACTCACAAACATCAAGCTTCTACAATCTTCAAAATCCTTCCAAATTACTTCTAAAATAATTTGTATCCTCTATTCCATCTAATTCAAGAAAAATCTTCCAAGTGATAATAATAATAATAATAATAATAATAATAATAATAATAATAATAATAATAATAATATAAAACAATAATAATAATAATAATAAATATAATAATAATAATAATAATAATAATAATAATAATAATAATAATAATAATAATAATAATAATAATAATAATAATAATAATAATAATAATAATAATAATAATACGAATTAATAATAATAATAATAATAATAATAATAATAATAATAATAATAATAATAATAATAATAATAATAATAATAATAATAATAATGATAATATAAAATAATAATAATAATAATAATAATAATAATAATAATAATAATAATAATAATAATAATATGTCCGACAGCTCTAAACACTATCGTCATAATAATAATAATAATAATAATAATAATTAAAAATCTTCCAAGTGATAATAATAATAATAATAATCATCAAGTGTTCTAGCTTTATCAATTGGGATTTTGGGGTTTGTGTGTATGATGTGGGCTGATTTTCAAGAAGAAAAAGAGGAGAAGAAAAGTGTAGTTTCAATCTCAATTTTAGTTAGTTCCTTGAAGGTAAGATTACTTTAACCCAATTTTGATTCTTGCTAAATTATCTTATAAAATTAGGGTTCTTGAATTGGAAAATTGGGGGTTTTCTTTATATTGAGTTAATTGCTTCAATACAAGTTAGGGATTCTTGAAATTTAATAAATTTGGGGGTTTCTAGTTGGGTGCATGAAAGTTTTGATGAGTATTATGTGAGAACAAAAACTGGACAGATTTGGTTACTGACTTTGTCACGAGTAAAACACCCTTATATCAGATTATTCACGTGTTGAGTCCTAAAAAGAAAAGATAGGTTATTGTTTTAAGTAAATTTTGCCACTGGAATGAGGTCAAAATATGGTGTAGAACTCAAGTTATGGTTATTTGAAGTCGGTAACATCAAATCTGTTTTGTCAGTAAGAACAGCAGCTGTTTGTGTTTTTAAAACGACCAGAAGTCACTCTTGAGGGATATTTAACATGTTGATCACTAAAGATAAAATGTACCTAAGTGTGTTAAGTAAAATTTGCCACTGGAATGAGGTCAAAATATGGTGTAGAACTCAAGTTATGGTTATTTGAAGTCGGTAACATCAAATCTGTTTTGTCAGTAAGAACAGCAGCTGTTTGTGTTTTTAAAACGACCAGAAGTCACTCTTGAGGGATATTTAACATGTTGATCACTAAAGATAAAATGTACCTAAGTGTGTTAAGTAAAATTTGCCACTGGAATGAGTTAAAAATACGAAGTAGAACTCTAGATATGAATTTTTGAATTCAGGGTCGTCATGCTGATCTTTCAGCAAAACTGATTTTTCGTCGGTTATTAAAACGAGTAAAATACATTCTTATGAGTTAATTCATGTCTTGGTCATTGAAGATAAAATGTACCTAAGTGTGTTAAGTAAAATTTGCCACTGGAATGAGGTCAAAATATGGTGTAGAACTCAAGTTATGGTTATTTGAAGTCGGTAACATCAAATCTGTTTTGTCAGTAAGAACAGCAGCTGTTTGTGTTTTTAAAACGACCAGAAGTCACCTTTGAAGGACAATTCACATATTGGTCACTAAAGATAAAATGTACCTAAGTGTGTTAAGTAAAATTTGCCACTGGAATGAGGTCAAAATATGGTGTAGAACTCAAGTTATGGTTATTTGAAGTCGGTAACATCAAATCTGTTTTGTCAGTAAGAACAGCAGCTGTTTGTGTTTTTAAAACGACCAGAAGTCACTCTTGAGGGATATTTAACATGTTGATCACTAAAGATAAAATGTACCTAAGTGTGTTAAGTAAAATTTGCCACTGGAATGAGGTCAAAATATGGTGTAGAACTCAAGTTATGGTTATTTGAAGTCGGTAACATCAAATCTGTTTTGTCAGTAAGAACAGCAGCTGTTTGTGTTTTTAAAACGACCAGAAGTCACTCTTGAGGGATATTTAACATGTTGATCACTAAAGATAAAATGTACCTAAGTGTGTTAAGTAAAATTTGCCACTGGAATGAGGTCAAAATATGGTGTAGAACTCAAGTTATGGTTATTTGAAGTCGGTAACATCAAATCTGTTTTGTCAGTAAGAACAGCAGCTGTTTGTGTTTTTAAAACGACCAGAAGTCACTCTTGAGGGATATTTAACATGTTGATCACTAAAGATAAAATGTACCTAAGTGTGTTAAGTAAAATTTGCCACTGGAATGAGGTCAAAATATGGTGTAGAACTCAAGTTATGGTCATTTGAAGTCAGTAAGGTCAAAGCTGTTTAACAGCAACAGTGTTGGTTTTTAAAATGACCAGAAGTCACCTTTGAAGGACAATTCACATATTGGTCACTAAAGATAAAAGGTAGGTATATGTGTCATGTAAATTTGTCCACTGGAATCATGTTAAAAGAGTAAGTAGAACTTGAGTTATGCTTGTTTGAAGTCTGCTAGGTCAAATATGGAAACGATGATTTTGATACGAAAGTAACTTTTGGCCAATTGAAAATGATATAAGAGATACGTGTTATGTGAACCAACCCAAGATTAATATAAGAGTGTAAATGATGGGTTGGGTGTTAAAATGCTAGTGATTATGGCTTGACGGCCTAGTATGTGATTGATGATCCCATATGCGTTGTGAATTATTGCCAGGTTGAAGCATAACTATTGTGTAATTGCGGTTTTGATGGTTTTGATTTGTGGTCGCGAAGGAGGTGAGTACTCTTGCATACCTTTATGTATACGTTGGGTCAATTACCATGAGACGTGGATATTCCGAGCATGGTAATTGATTTGGCGTTGAGCCCATGTGGGGCATAGTATTGATGAGGCCTAAGAACCTCCGGGGCCTAAGAACCGGCCTATAGACTCCTAAGACTGGAGGCCTAAGAACCTCCGGGGCCTAAGAACCCCGATAGTCATGATTGTTTAGCTTATATGGATCCATATATGTTTGTTTAGCGTGCAAGGTGAGTATTATAGATATGACACGACGGTGTCATAGTCTATATGCAACAGTCCTTGTGCATTGCCCTCCTTCGTATGTATAAACGTATGCAAGATTATTCACTAAGCTTTGGCTTATTCTTTTAGTTGTTTACCTTTTTATAGGTTGTCCCGGATGCGGAAGAAAGTTAAGTAATGTAAAGATTGAAGTTAAAGATGCTTAATGGATATGGGTTGCTTTAGCTGAATGCGGATAATGGTATTGGTAATAGGACCCATAGTGACCCCTTTGAACTATCGGCTCTTTGTACTCTTGTTTTGTCTTTTTTGGAAAATTATTATCGAGTTTTTGGGTATTTTAAATGGGTCGTTTAGTAGTTGTAATGTATTGATTTTGTTTAAATGTGTTTTGGAGAAATTCATAATCCGTAACAGGTTTGGATGATGATTTTACGAATGGGTCATGCCGAAATTTCCAATTTTGAATGCCGTCTTTTGTAATGTGTCAACTTGGGTAAAATGACCCGTTTCGTTGTAAATGTTACACTTGATCAAAATGAAAGCTTTCGAAATTTTAAATCATGTGTCTTTAACTCATTTTGAAGTTTGGTAAAAGATTGTGCAAGATCGAAGTTTGGGATATGATTTTTAAAAGTTTTAGACCTGCAGGAAAACTGCAGGCTGAGATCAGAGATATCCCACTGCGGCGCAGTGGGAGTGTTTCTACCCCACTGCGGCGCAGTGGGGGAGTTTGGTCGTCTGTTTCAGTAACTTCCCACTGCGGCGCAGTGGGAGGTGTACACCTCCACTGCGGCGCAGTGGGAGGTGTAACCATGCGAAGTGAAGTGGCATAGTATTATTTAGTGTAAGACCATCGGGTAGTGAGACCCATGGCATAGTATTATTTAGTGTAAGACCATCGGGTAGTGAGACCCATGGCATAGTATTATTTAGTGTAAGACCATCGGGTAGTGAGACCCATGGCATAGTATTATTTAGTGTAAGACCATCGGGTAGTGAGACCCATGGCATAGTATTATTTAGTGTAAGACCATCGGGTAGTGAGACCCATGGCATAGTATTATTTAGTGTAAGACCATCGGGTAGTGAGACCCATGGCATAGTATTATTTAGTGTAAGACCATCGGGTAGTGAGACCCATGGCATAGTATTATTTAGTGTAAGACCATCGGGTAGTGAGACCCATGGCATAGTATTATTTAGTGTAAGACCATCGGGTAGTGAGACCCATGGCATAGTATTATTTAGTGTAAGACCATCGGGTAGTGAGACCCATGGCATAGTATTATTTAGTGTAAGACCATCGGGTAGTGAGACCCATGGCATAGTATTATTTAGTGTAAGACCATCGGGTAGTGAGACCCATGGCATAGTATTATTTAGTGTAAGACCATCGGGTAGTGAGACCCATGGCATAGTATTATTTAGTGTAAGACCATCGGGTAGTGAGACCCATGGCATAGTATTATTTAGTGTAAGACCATCGGGTAGTGAGACCCATGGCATAGTATTATTTAGTGTAAGACCATCGGGTAGTGAGACCCATGGCATAGTATTATTTAGTGTAAGACCATCGGGTAGTGAGACCCATGGCATAGTATTATTTAGTGTAAGACCATCGGGTAGTGAGACCCATGGCATAGTATTATTTAGTGTAAGACCATCGGGTAGTGAGACCCATGGCATAGTATTATTTAGTGTAAGACCATCGGGTAGTGAGACCCATGGCATAGTATTATTTAGTGTAAGACCATCGGGTAGTGAGACCCATGGCATAGTATTATTTAGTGTAAGACCATCGGGTAGTGAGACCCATGGCATAGTATTATTTAGTGTAAGACCATCGGGTAGTGAGACCCATGGCATAGTATTATTTAGTGTAAGACCATCGGGTAGTGAGACCCATGGCATAGTATTATTTAGTGTAAGACCATCGGGTAGTGAGACCCATGGCATAGTATTATTTAGTGTAAGACCATCGGGTAGTGAGACCCATGGCATAGTATTATTTAGTGTAAGACCATCGGGTAGTGAGACCCATGGCATAGTATTATTTAGTGTAAGACCATCGGGTAGTGAGACCCATGGCATAGTATTATTTAGTGTAAGACCATCGGGTAGTGAGACCCATGGCATAGTATTATTTAGTGTAAGACCATCGGGTAGTGAGACCCATGGCATAGTATTATTTAGTGTAAGACCATCGGGTAGTGAGACCCATGGCATAGTATTATTTAGTGTAAGACCATCGGGTAGTGAGACCCATGGCATAGTATTATTTAGTGTAAGACCATCGGGTAGTGAGACCCATGGCATAGTATTATTTAGTGTAAGACCATCGGGTAGTGAGACCCATGGCATAGTATTATTTAGTGTAAGACCATCGGGTAGTGAGACCCATGGCATAGTATTATTTAGTGTAAGACCATCGGGTAGTGAGACCCATGGCATAGTATTATTTAGTGTAAGACCATCGGGTAGTGAGACCCATGGCATAGTATTATTTAGTGTAAGACCATCGGGTAGTGAGACCCATGGCATAGTATTATTTAGTGTAAGACCATCGGGTAGTGAGACCCATGGCATAGTATTATTTAGTGTAAGACCATCGGGTAGTGAGACCCATGGCATAGTATTATTTAGTGTAAGACCATCGGGTAGTGAGACCCATGGCATAGTATTATTTAGTGTAAGACCATCGGGTAGTGAGACCCATGGCATAGTATTATTTAGTGTAAGACCATCGGGTAGTGAGACCCATGGCATAGTATTATTTAGTGTAAGACCATCGGGTAGTGAGACCCATGGCATAGTATTATTTAGTGTAAGACCATCGGGTAGTGAGACCCATGGCATAGTATTATTTAGTGTAAGACCATCGGGTAGTGAGACCCATGGCATAGTATTATTTAGTGTAAGACCATCGGGTAGTGAGACCCATGGCATAGTATTATTTAGTGTAAGACCATCGGGTAGTGAGACCCATGGCATAGTATTATTTAGTGTAAGACCATTGGGTAGTGAGACCCGTGGCATCATTATTTAGTGTAGGACCATTGGGTAGTGAGACCCATGGCATAGTATTATTTAGTGTAAGACCATTGGGTAGTGAGACCCATGGCATAGTATTATTTAGTGTAAGACCATCGGGTAGTGAGACCCATGGCATAGTATTATTTAGTGTAAGACCATCGGGTAGTGAGACCCATGGCATAGTATTATTTAGTGTAAGACCATTGGGTAGTGAGACCCATGGCATAGTATTATTTAGTGTAAGACCATCGGGTAGTGAGACCCATGGCATAGTATTATTTAGTGTAAGACCATCGGGTAGTGAGACCCATGGCATAGTATTATTTAGTGTAAGACCATTGGGTAGTGAGACCCATGGCATAGTATTATTTAGTGTAAGACCATCGGGTAGTGAGACCCATGGCATAGTATTATTTAGTGTAAGACCATCGGGTAGTGAGACCCATGGCATAGTATTATTTAGTGTAAGACCATCGGGTAGTGAGACCCATGGCATAGTATTATTTAGTGTAAGACCATTGGGTAGTGAGACCCGTGGCATCATTATTTAGTGTAAGACCATCGGATAGTGAGACCCATGGCATAGTATTATTTAGTGTAAGACCATCGGGTAGTGAGACCCATGGCATAGTATTATTTAGTGTAAGACCATCGGGTAGTGAGACCCATGGCATAGTATTATTTAGTGTAAGACCATTGGGTAGTGAGACCCGTGGCATCATTATTTAGTGTAAGACCATCGGATAGTGAGACCCATGGCATAGTATTATTTAGTGTAAGACCATCGGGTAGTGAGACCCATGGCATAGTATTATTTAGTGTAAGACCATCGGGTAGTGAGACCCATGGCATAGTATTATTTAGTGTAAGACCATCGGGTAGTGAGACCCATGGCATAGTATTATTTAGTGTAAGACCATCGGGTAGTGAGACCCATGGCATAGTATTATTTAGTGTAAGACCATTGGGTAGTGAGACCCATGGCATAGTATTATTTAGTGTAAGACCATCGGGTAGTGAGACCCATGGCATAGTATTATTTAGTGTAAGACCATCGGGTAGTGAGACCCATGGCATAGTATTATTTAGTGTAAGACCATCGGGTAGTGAGACCCATGGCATAGTATTATTTAGTGTAAGACCATTGGGTAGTGAGACCCATGGCATAGTATTATTTAGTGTAAGACCATCGGGTAGTGAGACCCATGGCATAGTATTATTTAGTGTAAGACCATCGGGTAGTGAGACCCATGGCATAGTATTATTTAGTGTAAGACCATTGGGTAGTGAGACCCGTGGCATCATTATTGTGTTAAAAGGCCATACGAGATATGGCGATGAGAATCAGTTGTGCAACAATATGATTTAATTGATTTATTGATGCAAAGAATGCTTATGATATGAATAATATAAAATTTTTAAGACTGGATATCCCTATGCTAAATATGATTGTGTTAGTGAGATGTTGAAAGACCATACGCAATATGGCAATGAAAAGTAATTGCGTAGTAACGTGTTTGAATTGGTAATTTGTGTGCTGGATTCATGCTACATGTTAGTATAAAGAGCATGTTAAAGATCTCTGTTATGATGATGATTAATTAAGTGCAATGAAACGATTAAATTGATTGATTAATGTAAAGAATGCACATGATATGAGTAATATAAAGTTGTGGAGTCAGAGATTCCTAAGTTAATTATGATTGTGTTAAAAGACCATACGGAGTATGGCGAATGTGTCTTTGATTTTCGATTGACGTGTTTCCTTGATTGAGTATTTGGCTACTTGAAGTATGATGATAGAAGTTAAGATGAAATAAGCATTGTAAGAACATGAGGATATTATGACAACAAGAACTTGTAAATGATAAGTATGGTGGTCATAAAAGTTAAAACCTAATCTAAAATCTTTTGAGGCAATTTGTTTTCTTTTCCTTCGGGAACGTGTGATATAAGGTTTGAGAATAGATCAGCTAAGTGTGAAGGGCGCCTAATTTCGCGAGGGGAGAAGGAGACCTAGTGAATATTCCTAGTATAAAGAAAAAGTATGTTGAATAGTTGATGAATGTTGAATGTATGCGAATGAGTTATGATATTTCAGTGTAAGACCATCGGATAGTGAGACCCATGGCATAGTATTATTTAGTGTAAGACCATCGGGTAGTGAGACCCATGGCATAGTATTATTTAGTGTAAGACCATCGGGTAGTGAGACCCATGGCATAGTATTATTTAGTGTAAGACCATTGGGTAGTGAGACCCGTGGCATCATTATTGTGTTAAAAGGCCATACGAGATATGGCGATGAGAATCAGTTGTGCAACAATATGATTTAATTGATTTATTGATGCAAAGAATGCTTATGATATGAATAATATAAAATTTTTAAGACTGGATATCCCTATGCTAAATATGATTGTGTTAGTGAGATGTTGAAAGACCATACGCAATATGGCAATGAAAAGTAATTGCGTAGTAACGTGTTTGAATTGGTAATTTGTGTGCTGGATTCATGCTACATGTTAGTATAAAGAGCATGTTAAAGATCTCTGTTATGATGATGATTAATTAAGTGCAATGAAACGATTAAATTGATTGATTAATGTAAAGAATGCACATGATATGAGTAATATAAAGTTGTGGAGTCAGAGATTCCTAAGTTAATTATGATTGTGTTAAAAGACCATACGCAATATGGCAATGAAAAGTAATTGCGTAGTAACGTGTTTGAATTGGTAATTTGTGTGCTGGATTCATGCTACATGTTAGTATAAAGAGCATGTTAAAGATCTCTGTTATGATGATGATTAATTAAGTGCAATGAAACGATTAAATTGATTGATTAATGTAAAGAATGCACATGATATGAGTAATATAAAGTTGTGGAGTCAGAGATTCCTAAGTTAATTATGATTGTGTTAAAAGACCATACGGAGTATGGCGAATGTGTCTTTGATTTTCGATTGACGTGTTTCCTTGATTGAGTATTTGGCTACTTGAAGTATGATGATAGAAGTTAAGATGAAATAAGCATTGTAAGAACATGAGGATATTATGACAACAAGAACTTGTAAATGATAAGTATGGTGGTCATAAAAGTTAAAACCTAATCTAAAATCTTTTGAGGCAATTTGTTTTCTTTTCCTTCGGGAACGTGTGATATAAGGTTTGAGAATAGATCAGCTAAGTGTGAAGGGCGCCTAATTTCGCGAGGGGAGAAGGAGACCTAGTGAATATTCCTAGTATAAAGAAAACAATTGGCTTCGGCGGAGGAAATGAAACAGTCGAATTCTGTTGGTACTTTGCTCGTGCGTTTTGATAATCGTTGTATGGTAGTCAAGTCTTTTATATTTAACTCATCGACGCCGAATGGAAACTACGGTCTACGGAAAATACTCTTGTCGTTGTGATTTTTCTTAATGCCTTTTCATGAATTTTAATCGATCTAATGGTTCCCGAGAGGAATGATTATCCTTTTGTTAAAAGCAAATATGACTTTATGCGCGTGTGTTTATCTATTCGTGAGCTCAATAAAGTAACAATCGAAGAAGAGTACCCGTCGACGAGAATCATGTTCTACTCGATCTTCTTATCATTTTAAGATGAATTTTCATTCCTTTTTAATCATCAACTTAAGACGAGCGATGAAGATGTTCTGGGAATGCTATCTATACTTGTTTTGAGAAGTTTGAATTTGTAGTGATACTCTTCGATTTTATCCATGATTTTGCAAATTTTCATGAGTCTTACAAACCGCAAATGTTTCCGTTATCGTAAATGTTTTCATCGACAATGTTTATTCTAAAAGTCAACACGGCTACTAAGTTCGTTTACGCGAAGTAAAGGAGATATTATAAAAAGGGAGACTTTCCTGTCAAATCGTCGGATGAGCAGATTAAGAGAAGTGAAATTAACTCTATTGTGTGATTACCCAAAAGAGGGATTGAGGTTGATTCGGCTTGGAATAGCACGATGATGAAGTGGAGACAGCCTACAAGATCAATATAGATTAGAAATTTCGTAGTTGACAGGTGATAAATGTCGCTTTACTTTCGGCTTTTTGAAGATAGCCTCGCCGTTGACCGAATTAATTAGAAAGAATGTGAAGTGAACTAGGAGAAAAGAATGAGAAGTTGAACGAAATACTAAAAGAACTCAAGAAGAATCGTTTCATTCGCGGTTTAAAGCCCACCGGAGTTGTTTTCACTTTAAATTTTGGTGTTTTTCTCTATAGTGTCATATATATCGGTCTTACTCGATCATATAAACTTTCTTTTCTTATCGAACAGCGGAAACTCAGCAACTGTTTAAGGAGTTGATTAATTCTATCAAAAGATTACGACTGTGAAGTTTGGTGTCGCCCGAGGAGACTCAAGAGGAGATTTTGCAACGAGAATCTAAACTAATGAGAAATCGAATCACACAAAATATTTTCTAAATAATTATACAATCTTATTAGACGTCATGATTGAACTCAGAATCCTCTCTTTAACGAATCAAAGCGATTTTGCTCCATGAAACCTTTATAATCTGAATACTTCCTTCGCCGGTATGACAAAGATGTGTCAAGATCTTAAGAGGGATCATTAGAGACCTCAAACGAAGCGGAATCTTGTAAGCGTGAAGAGCCGATCTCTAGTGGATCATACAATTTGCTCATGATCTCGTTAGAAGTCCCAGTATAGCACTAGCTATCGCTATAGTATTCAGATTTGCCTCCGTATGAAAGTTGTTTGATCAAAATGTAGATTCCCTATTCGTGTTAGAAAAGTGGGACACCAAGAGTTGTGTGGCACGGGTATAGTTATAAAGATGTCCATGAAGATTGAAACGATGAATAACAACTGAAAGTGGGCCATGATCGGCAAGAATCTTATGCGGATAAAGGAGAAAGACTTATCAAGTTCAATTTTGGTAATTGTGTAATATGAAGAAGTTATCTTTAGAGAGACGTGTTACAAGTTGCATATAAGGAAAAACTAAGGTCTCGGTTTTCGATTCTTTCAAAATACTTGCTCTAGTCGTCAAGGGTACTATTGTTTGAAATCTCCCAAAAACTTCTAAGAAATTCATCTTATCTTTCACAACTCTCGTTTATGAAGTGTTACACCGTCAAGGTTTCACGTGTATCTATGAAAGAAATTGAACTTCAAGTGAATTAAAATAAGACAACGTCGAGGAGCCTATTGTATTTGTGAAGAAACGTTTGAGAAGAAGATAAATCAAGACTATATGGTGGAGCATAACGCTATGAAAGCATGAAATGATGACGATGTGTTAACGTAAATTAGAGAGTCGTTGCTAGATGTGGCTTGGATCACGAGGTCGTGATCCGTTCCAAGTGGGGGAGAGTTGTAACGTCCCAAAATTTTTAGTCCAATGAGAATTAACCTTTATTATAGTTTTACCATTAAAATAAGTTCCTAGTATTTTATTTTTAATTATGGGATTAATTTAGTTGGAACTTAAGCGGATAGCGGGTATTTACCCTTTTAAATTTTTAAAAGAGGCGTGGCACAAGGATGAGGTGCCAGCCATCTTTCTTTTGATGTCTCATTCTTCCACTCACAAACATCAAGCTTCTACAATCTTCAAAATCCTTCCAAATTACTTCTAAAATAATTTGTATCCTCTATTCCATCTAATTCAAGAAAAATCTTCCAAGTGATAATAATAATAATAATAATCATCAAGTGTTCTAGCTTTATCAATTGGGATTTTGGGGTTTGTGTGTATGATGTGGGCTGATTTTCAAGAAGAAAAAGAGGAGAAGAAAAGTGTAGTTTCAATCTCAATTTTAGTTAGTTCCTTGAAGGTAAGATTACTTTAACCCAATTTTGATTCTTGCTAAATTATCTTATAAAATTAGGGTTCTTGAATTGGAAAATTGGGGGTTTTCTTTATATTGAGTTAATTGCTTCAATACAAGTTAGGGATTCTTGAAATTTAATAAATTGGGGGTTTTCTTTATATTGAGTTAATTGCTTCAATACAAGTTAGGGATTCTTGAAATTTAATAAATTTGGGGGTTTCTAGTTGGGTGCATGAAAGTTTTGATGAGTATTATGTGAGAACAAAAACTGGACAGATTTGGTTACTGACTTTGTCACGAGTAAAACACCCTTATATCAGATTATTCACGTGTTGAGTCCTAAAAAGAAAAGATAGGTTATTGTTTTAAGTAAATTTTGCCACTGGAATGAGTTAAAAATACGAAGTAGAACTCTAGATATGAATTTTTGAATTCAGGGTCGTCATGCTGATCTTTCAGCAAAACTGATTTTTCGTCGGTTATTAAAACGAGTAAAATACATTCTTATGAGTTAATTCATGTCTTGGTCATTGAAGATAAAATGTACCTAAGTGTGTTAAGTAAAATTTGCCACTGGAATGAGTTAAAAATACGAAGTAGAACTCTAGATATGAATTTTTGAATTCAGGGTCGTCATGCTGATCTTTCAGCAAAACTGATTTTTCGTCGGTTATTAAAACGAGTAAAATACATTCTTATGAGTTAATTCATGTCTTGGTCATTGAAGATAAAATGTACCTAAGTGTGTTAAGTAAAATTTGCCACTGGAATGAGTTAAAAATACGAAGTAGAACTCTAGATATGAATTTTTGAATTCAGGGTCGTCATGCTGATCTTTCAGCAAAACTGATTTTTCGTCGGTTATTAAAACGAGTAAAATACATTCTTATGAGTTAATTCATGTCTTGGTCATTGAAGATAAAATGTACCTAAGTGTGTTAAGTAAAATTTGCCACTGGAATGAGGTCAAAATATGGTGTAGAACTCAAGTTATGGTCATTTGAAGTCAGTAAGGTCAAAGCTGTTTAACAGCAACAGTGTTGGTTTTTAAAATGACCAGAAGTCACCTTTGAAGGACAATTCACATATTGGTCACTAAAGATAAAAGGTAGGTATATGTGTCATGTAAATTTGTCCACTGGAATCATGTTAAAAGAGTAAGTAGAACTTGAGTTATGCTTGTTTGAAGTCTGCTAGGTCAAATATGGAAACGATGATTTTGATACGAAAGTAACTTTTGGCCAATTGAAAATGATATAAGAGATACGTGTTATGTGAACCAACCCAAGATTAATATAAGAGTGTAAATGATGGGTTGGGTGTTAAAATGCTAGTGATTATGGCTTGACGGCCTAGTATGTGATTGATGATCCCATATGCGTTGTGAATTATTGCCAGGTTGAAGCATAACTATTGTGTAATTGCGGTTTTGATGGTTTTGATTTGTGGTCGCGAAGGAGGTGAGTACTCTTGCATACCTTTATGTATACGTTGGGTCAATTACCATGAGACGTGGATATTCCGAGCATGGTAATTGATTTGGCGTTGAGCCCATGTGGGCATAGTATTGATGAGGCCTAAGAACCTCCGGGGCCTAAGAACCCCTATAGTTGACATGAAATGAGGCCTAAGAACCTCCGGGGCCTATAGTTGACATGAAATGAGGCCTAAGAACCTCCGGGGCCTAAGAACCCCGATAGTCATGATTGTTTAGCTTATATGGATCCATATATGTTTGTTTAGCGTGCAAGGTGAGTATTATAGATATGACACGACGGTGTCATAGTCTATATGCAACAGTCCTTGTGCATTGCCCTCCTTCGTATGTATAAACGTATGCAAGATTATTCACTAAGCTTTGGCTTATTCTTTTAGTTGTTTACCTTTTTATAGGTTGTCCCGGATGCGGAAGAAAGTTAAGTAATGTAAAGATTGAAGTTAAAGATGCTTAATGGATATGGGTTGCTTTAGCTGAATGCGGATAATGGTATTGGTAATAGGACCCATAGTGACCCCTTTGAACTATCGGCTCTTTGTACTCTTGTTTTGTCTTTTTTGGAAAATTATTATCGAGTTTTTGGGTATTTTAAATGGGTCGTTTAGTAGTTGTAATGTATTGATTTTGTTTAAATGTGTTTTGGAGAAATTCATAATCCGTAACAGGTTTGGATGATGATTTTACGAATGGGTCATGCCGAAATTTCCAATTTTGAATGCCGTCTTTTGTAATGTGTCAACTTGGGTAAAATGACCCGTTTCGTTGTAAATGTTACACTTGATCAAAATGAAAGCTTTCGAAATTTTAAATCATGTGTCTTTAACTCATTTTGAAGTTTGGTAAAAGATTGTGCAAGATCGAAGTTTGGGATATGATTTTTAAAAGTTTTAGACCTGCAGGAAAACTGCAGGCTGAGATCAGAGATATCCCACTGCGGCGCAGTGGGAGTGTCACCCCACTGCGGCGCAGTGGGACTGTTTCCTCCACTGCGGCGCAGTGGGGGAGTTTGGTCGTCTGTTTCAGTAACTTCCCACTGCGGCGCAGTGGGAGGTGTACACCTCCACTGCGGCGCAGTGGGGGCTGTACACCCACTGCGGCGCAGTGGGAGGTGTACACCTCCACTGCGGCGCAGTGGGAGGTGTACACCTCCACTGCGGCGCAGTGGGGGCTTATAAAAAAAAAAAAAAATCTCTTATTTTCTTAAATTGAGTTTGGGTTCTTTCAAGTGGTATCAGAGCCGTGGTTTAAGGGATTTAGGATATTTTATTATTACACGGATACCTAGACTTAAACCATAGATGTGACTTGACCTTATGTGCATAGTTGGTTTCTAGTGACATACGGAAGTATTTAGCGCAGTTCACTTGAGGTGTTATAATAAGTAATCATCATAATGACTGCAGCGTTATTATGATCACATATTATAATAGCTCAAGTTAAGTCCGTTGAATATGGAAGTATGTTAGTGTGAAGCCATCGGATAGTGAGACCCATGGCATAGTATTATTTAGTGTAAGACCATCGGGTAGTGAGACCCATGGCATAGTATTATTTAGTGTAAGACCATCGGGTAGTGAGACCCATGGCATAGTATTATTTAGTGTAAGACCATCGGGTAGTGAGACCCATGGCATAGTATTATTTAGTGTAAGACCATCGGGTAGTGAGACCCATGGCATAGTATTATTTAGTGTAAGACCATCGGGTAGTGAGACCCATGGCATAGTATTATTTAGTGTAAGACCATCGGGTAGTGAGACCCATGGCATAGTATTATTTAGTGTAAGACCATCGGGTAGTGAGACCCATGGCATAGTATTATTTAGTGTAAGACCATCGGGTAGTGAGACCCATGGCATAGTATTATTTAGTGTAAGACCATCGGGTAGTGAGACCCATGGCATAGTATTATTTAGTGTAAGACCATCGGGTAGTGAGACCCATGGCATAGTATTATTTAGTGTAAGACCATCGGGTAGTGAGACCCATGGCATAGTATTATTTAGTGTAAGACCATCGGGTAGTGAGACCCATGGCATAGTATTATTTAGTGTAAGACCATCGGGTAGTGAGACCCATGGCATAGTATTATTTAGTGTAAGACCATCGGGTAGTGAGACCCATGGCATAGTATTATTTAGTGTAAGACCATCGGGTAGTGAGACCCATGGCATAGTATTATTTAGTGTAAGACCATCGGGTAGTGAGACCCATGGCATAGTATTATTTAGTGTAAGACCATCGGGTAGTGAGACCCATGGCATAGTATTATTTAGTGTAAGACCATCGGGTAGTGAGACCCATGGCATAGTATTATTTAGTGTAAGACCATCGGGTAGTGAGACCCATGGCATAGTATTATTTAGTGTAAGACCATCGGGTAGTGAGACCCATGGCATAGTATTATTTAGTGTAAGACCATCGGGTAGTGAGACCCATGGCATAGTATTATTTAGTGTAAGACCATCGGGTAGTGAGACCCATGGCATAGTATTATTTAGTGTAAGACCATCGGGTAGTGAGACCCATGGCATAGTATTATTTAGTGTAAGACCATCGGGTAGTGAGACCCATGGCATAGTATTATTTAGTGTAAGACCATCGGGTAGTGAGACCCATGGCATAGTATTATTTAGTGTAAGACCATCGGGTAGTGAGACCCATGGCATAGTATTATTTAGTGTAAGACCATCGGGTAGTGAGACCCATGGCATAGTATTATTTAGTGTAAGACCATCGGGTAGTGAGACCCATGGCATAGTATTATTTAGTGTAAGACCATCGGGTAGTGAGACCCATGGCATAGTATTATTTAGTGTAAGACCATCGGGTAGTGAGACCCATGGCATAGTATTATTTAGTGTAAGACCATCGGGTAGTGAGACCCATGGCATAGTATTATTTAGTGTAAGACCATCGGGTAGTGAGACCCATGGCATAGTATTATTTAGTGTAAGACCATCGGGTAGTGAGACCCATGGCATAGTATTATTTAGTGTAAGACCATCGGGTAGTGAGACCCATGGCATAGTATTATTTAGTGTAAGACCATCGGGTAGTGAGACCCATGGCATAGTATTATTTAGTGTAAGACCATCGGGTAGTGAGACCCATGGCATAGTATTATTTAGTGTAAGACCATCGGGTAGTGAGACCCATGGCATAGTATTATTTAGTGTAAGACCATCGGGTAGTGAGACCCATGGCATAGTATTATTTAGTGTAAGACCATCGGGTAGTGAGACCCATGGCATAGTATTATTTAGTGTAAGACCATCGGGTAGTGAGACCCATGGCATAGTATTATTTAGTGTAAGACCATCGGGTAGTGAGACCCATGGCATAGTATTATTTAGTGTAAGACCATCGGGTAGTGAGACCCATGGCATAGTATTATTTAGTGTAAGACCATCGGGTAGTGAGACCCATGGCATAGTATTATTTAGTGTAAGACCATCGGGTAGTGAGACCCATGGCATAGTATTATTTAGTGTAAGACCATCGGGTAGTGAGACCCATGGCATAGTATTATTTAGTGTAAGACCATTGGGTAGTGAGACCCGTGGCATCATTATTGTGTTAAAAGGCCATACGAGATATGGCGATGAGAATCAGTTGTGCAACAATATGATTTAATTGATTTATTGATGCAAAGAATGCTTATGATATGAATAATATAAAATTTTTAAGACTGGATATCCCTATGCTAAATATGATTGTGTTAGTGAGATGTTGAAAGACCATACGCAATATGGCAATGAAAAGTAATTGCGTAGTAACGTGTTTGAATTGGTAATTTGTGTGCTGGATTCATGCTACATGTTAGTATAAAGAGCATGTTAAAGATCTCTGTTATGATGATGATTAATTAAGTGCAATGAAACGATTAAATTGATTGATTAATGTAAAGAATGCACATGATATGAGTAATATAAAGTTGTGGAGTCAGAGATTCCTAAGTTAATTATGATTGTGTTAAAAGACCATACGGAGTATGGCGAATGTGTCTTTGATTTTCGATTGACGTGTTTCCTTGATTGAGTATTTGGCTACTTGAAGTATGATGATAGAAGTTAAGATGAAATAAGCATTGTAAGAACATGAGGATATTATGACAACAAGAACTTGTAAATGATAAGTATGGTGGTCATAAAAGTTAAAACCTAATCTAAAATCTTTTGAGGCAATTTGTTTTCTTTTCCTTCGGGAACGTGTGATATAAGGTTTGAGAATAGATCAGCTAAGTGTGAAGGGCGCCTAATTTCGCGAGGGGAGAAGGAGACCTAGTGAATATTCCTAGTATAAAGAAAACAATTGGCTTCGGCGGAGGAAATGAAACAGTCGAATTCTGTTGGTACTTTGCTCGTGCGTTTTGATAATCGTTGTATGGTAGTCAAGTCTTTTATATTTAACTCATCGACGCCGAATGGAAACTACGGTCTACGGAAAATACTCTTGTCGTTGTGATTTTTCTTAATGCCTTTTCATGAATTTTAATCGATCTAATGGTTCCCGAGAGGAATGATTATCCTTTTGTTAAAAGCAAATATGACTTTATGCGCGTGTGTTTATCTATTCGTGAGCTCAATAAAGTAACAATCGAAGAAGAGTACCCGTCGACGAGAATCATGTTCTACTCGATCTTCTTATCATTTAAGATGAAATAAGCATTGTAAGAACATGAGGATATTATGACAACAAGAACTTGTAAATGATAAGTATGGTGGTCATAAAAGTTAAAACCTAATCTAAAATCTTTTGAGGCAATTTGTTTTCTTTTCCTTCGGGAACGTGTGATATAAGGTTTGAGAATAGATCAGCTAAGTGTGAAGGGCGCCTAATTTCGCGAGGGGAGAAGGAGACCTAGTGAATATTCCTAGTATAAAGAAAACAATTGGCTTCGGCGGAGGAAATGAAACAGTCGAATTCTGTTGGTACTTTGCTCGTGCGTTTTGATAATCGTTGTATGGTAGTCAAGTCTTTTATATTTAACTCATCGACGCCGAATGGAAACTACGGTCTACGGAAAATACTCTTGTCGTTGTGATTTTTCTTAATGCCTTTTCATGAATTTTAATCGATCTAATGGTTCCCGAGAGGAATGATTATCCTTTTGTTAAAAGCAAATATGACTTTATGCGCGTGTGTTTATCTATTCGTGAGCTCAATAAAGTAACAATCGAAGAAGAGTACCCGTCGACGAGAATCATGTTCTACTCGATCTTCTTATCATTTAAGATGAATTTTCATTCCTTTTAATCATCAACTTAAGACGAGCGATGAAGATGTTCTGGGAATGCTATCTATACTTGTTTTGAGAAGTTTGAATTTGTAGTGATACTCTTCGATTTTATCCATGATTTTGCAAATTTTCATGAGTCTTACAAACCGCAAATGTTTCCGTTATCGTAAATGTTTTCATCGACAATGTTTATTCTAAAAGTCAACACGGCTACTAAGTTCGTTTACGCGAAGTAAAGGAGATATTATAAAAAGGGAGACTTTCCTGTCAAATCGTCGGATGAGCAGATTAAGAGAAGTGAAATTAACTCTATTGTGTGATTACCCAAAAGAGGGATTGAGGTTGATTCGGCTTGGAATAGCACGATGATGAAGTGGAGACAGCCTACAAGATCAATATAGATTAGAAATTTCGTAGTTGACAGGTGATAAATGTCGCTTTACTTTCGGCTTTTTGAAGATAGCCTCGCCGATTGACCGAATTAATTAGAAAGAATGTGAAGTGAACTAGGAGAAAAGAATGAGAAGTTGAACGAAATACTAAAAGAACTCAAGAAGAATCGTTTCATTCGCGGTTTAAAGCCCACCGGAGTTGTTTTCACTTTAAATTTTGGTGTTTTCTCTATAGTGTCATATATATCGGTCTTACTCGATCATATAAACTTTCTTTTCTTATCGAACAGCGGAAACTCAGCAACTGTTTAAGGAGTTGATTAATTCTATCAAAAGATTACGACTGTGAAGTTTGGTGTCGCCCGAGGAGACTCAAGAGGAGATTTTGCAACGAGAATCTAAACTAATGAGAAATCGAATCACACAAAATATTTTCTAAATAATTATACAATCTTATTAGACGTCATGATTGAACTCAGAATCCTCTCTTTAACGAATCAAAGCGATTTTGCTCCATGAAACCTTTATAATCTGAATACTTCCTTCGCCGGTATGACAAAGATGTGTCAAGATCTTAAGAGGGATCATTAGAGACCTCAAACGAAGCGGAATCTTGTAAGCGTGAAGAGCCGATCTCTAGTGGATCATACAATTTGCTCCATGAAACCTTTATAATCTGAATACTTCCTTCGCCGGTATGACAAAGATGTGTCAAGATCTTAAGAGGGATCATTAGAGACCTCAAACGAAGCGGAATCTTGTAAGCGTGAAGAGCCGATCTCTAGTGGATCATACAATTTGCTCATGATCTCGTTAGAAGTCCCAGTATAGCACTAGCTATCGCTATAGTATTCAGATTTGCCTCCGTATGAAAGTTGTTTGATCAAAATGTAGATTCCCTATTCGTGTTAGAAAAGTGGGACACCAAGAGTTGTGTGGCACGGGTATAGTTATAAAGATGTCCATGAAGATTGAAACGATGAATAACAACTGAAAGTGGGCCATGATCGGCAAGAATCTTATGCGGATAAAGGAGAAAGACTTATCAAGTTCAATTTTGGTAATTGTGTAATATGAAGAAGTTATCTTTAGAGAGACGTGTTACAAGTTGCATATAAGGAAAAACTAAGGTCTCGGTTTTCGATTCTTTCAAAATACTTGCTCTAGTCGTCAAGGGTACTATTGTTTGAAATCTCCCAAAAACTTCTAAGAAATTCATCTTATCTTTCACAACTCTCGTTTATGAAGTGTTACACCGTCAAGGTTTCACGTGTATCTATGAAAGAAATTGAACTTCAAGTGAATTAAAATAAGACAACGTCGAGGAGCCTATTGTATTTGTGAAGAAACGTTTGAGAAGAAGATAAATCAAGACTATATGGTGGAGCATAACGCTATGAAAGCATGAAATGATGACGATGTGTTAACGTAAATTAGAGAGTCGTTGCTAGATGTGGCTTGGATCACGAGGTCGTGATCCGTTCCAAGTGGGGGAGAGTTGTAACGTCCCAAAATTTTTAGTCCAATGAGAATTAACCTTTATTATAGTTTTACCATTAAAATAAGTTCCTAGTATTTTATTTTTAATTATGGGATTAATTTAGTTGGAACTTAAGCGGATAGCGGGTATTTACCCTTTTAAATTTTTAAAAGAGGCGTGGCACAAGGATGAGGTGCCAGCCATCTTTCTTTTGATGTCTCATTCTTCCACTCACAAACATCAAGCTTCTACAATCTTCAAAATCCTTCCAAATTACTTCTAAAATAATTTGTATCCTCTATTCCATCTAATTCAAGAAAAATCTTCCAAGTGATAATAATAATAATAATAATCATCAAGTGTTCTAGCTTTATCAATTGGGATTTTGGGGTTTGTGTGTATGATGTGGGCTGATTTTCAAGAAGAAAAAGAGGAGAAGAAAAGTGTAGTTTCAATCTCAATTTTAGTTAGTTCTTGAAGAGAAAATGTAGCTTATTGTGTTAAGCAAATTTTGCCACTGGAATGAGTTAAAAATACGAAGTAGAACTCTAGATATGAATTTTTGAATTCAGGGTCGTCATGCTGATCTTTCAGCAAAACTGATTTTTCGTCGGTTATTAAAACGAGTAAAATACATTCTTATGAGTTAATTCATGTCTTGGTCATTGAAGATAAAATGTACCTAAGTGTGTTAAGTAAAATTTGCCACTGGAATGAGTTAAAAATACGAAGTAGAACTCTAGATATGAATTTTTGAATTCAGGGTCGTCATGCTGATCTTTCAGCAAAACTGATTTTTCGTCGGTTATTAAAACGAGTAAAATACATTCTTATGAGTTAATTCATGTCTTGGTCATTGAAGATAAAATGTACCTAAGTGTGTTAAGTAAAATTTGCCACTGGAATGAGGTCAAAATATGGTGTAGAACTCAAGTTATGGTCATTTGAAGTCAGTAAGGTCAAAGTTGTTTAACAGCAACAGTGTTGGTTTTTAAAATGACCAGAAGTCACCTTTGAAGGACAATTCACATATTGGTCACTAAAGATAAAAGGTAGGTATATGTGTCATAGTAAATTTGCCACTGGAATGAGTTAAAAATACGAAGTAGAACTCTAGATATGAATTTTTGAATTCAGGGTCGTCATGCTGATCTTTCAGCAAAACTGATTTTTCGTCGGTTATTAAAACGAGTAAAATACATTCTTATGAGTTAATTCATGTCTTGGTCATTGAAGATAAAATGTAACTAAATGTGTTAAATTGAAGTGGCAACTGGAATGAGGTCAAAATATGTTGTAGAACTCAAGTTATGGTTATTTGAAGTCGGTAACATCAAATCTGTTTTGTCAGTAAGAACAGCAGCTGTTTGTGTTTTAAAACGACCAGAAGTCACTCTTGAGGGATATTTAACATGTTGATCACTAAAGATAAAATGTACCTAAGTGTGTTAAGTAAAATTTGCCACTGGAATGAGGTCAAAATATGGTGTAGAACTCAAGTTATGGTCATTTGAAGTCAGTAAGGTCAAAGTTGTTTAACAGCAACAGTGTTGGTTTTTAAAATGACCAGAAGTCACCTTTGAAGGACAATTCACATATTGGTCACTAAAGATAAAAGGTAGGTATATGTGTCATGTAAATTTGTCCACTGGAATCATGTTAAAAGAGTAAGTAGAACTTGAGTTATGCTTGTTTGAAGTCTGCTAGGTCAAATATGGAAACGATGATTTTGATACGAAAGTAACTTTTGGCCAATTGAAAATGATATAAGAGATACGTGTTATGTGAACCAACCCAAGATTAATATAAGAGTGTAAATGATGGGTTGGGTGTTAAAATGCTAGTGATTATGGCTTGACGGCCTAGTATGTGATTGATGATCCCATATGCGTTGTGAATTATTGCCAGGTTGAAGCATAACTATTGTGTAATTGCGGTTTTGATGGTTTTGATTTGTGGTCGCGAAGGAGGTGAGTACTCTTGCATACCTTTATGTATACGTTGGGTCAATTACCATGAGACGTGGATATTCCGAGCATGGTAATTGATTTGGCGTTGAGCCCATGTGGGGCATAGTATTGATGAGGCCTAAGAACCTCCGGGGCCTAAGAACCCCTATAGTTGACATGAAATGAGGCCTAAGAACCTCCGGGGCCTAAGAACCCCGATAGTCATGATTGTTTAGCTTATATGGATCCATATATGTTTGTTTAGCGTGCAAGGTGAGTATTATAGATATGACACGACGGTGTCATAGTCTATATGCAACAGTCCTTGTGCATTGCCCTCCTTCGTATGTATAAACGTATGCAAGATTATTCACTAAGCTTTGGCTTATTCTTTTAGTTGTTTACCTTTTTATAGGTTGTCCCGGATGCGGAAGAAAGTTAAGTAATGTAAAGATTGAAGTTAAAGATGCTTAATGGATATGGGTTGCTTTAGCTGAATGCGGATAATGGTATTGGTAATAGGACCCATAGTGACCCCTTTGAACTATCGGCTCTTTGTACTCTTGTTTTGTCTTTTTTGGAAAATTATTATCGAGTTTTTGGGTATTTTAAATGGGTCGTTTAGTAGTTGTAATGTATTGATTTTGTTTAAATGTGTTTTGGAGAAATTCATAATCCGTAACAGGTTTGGATGATGATTTTACGAATGGGTCATGCCGAAATTTCCAATTTTGAATGCCGTCTTTTGTAATGTGTCAACTTGGGTAAAATGACCCGTTTCGTTGTAAATGTTACACTTGATCAAAATGAAAGCTTTCGAAATTTTAAATCATGTGTCTTTAACTCATTTTGAAGTTTGGTAAAAGATTGTGCAAGATCGAAGTTTGGGATATGATTTTTAAAAGTTTTAGACCTGCAGGAAAACTGCAGGCTGAGATCAGAGATATCCCACTGCGGCGCAGTGGGAGTGTTTCTACCCCACTGCGGCGCAGTGGGGGAGTTTGGTCGTCTGTTTCAGTAACTTCCCACTGCGGCGCAGTGGGAGGTGTACACCTCCACTGCGGCGCAGTGGGGGCTTATAAAAAAAAAAAATCTCTTATTTTCTTAAATTGAGTTTGGGTTCTTTCATTAATACTTAATGGACGGGCACTTTGTTGAAGGATTCTCCATCGGCCTTGAAGTACCCCAAAAGCACGCTCCACGTCTTTTCTTGCAGACTCTTGGAAGCGTTTGAATTTACTGGTCTTAGGGTCCATGGGACACTTGAAAGACTTGACAAGTGTAGCCCATTCTGGATAGATACCATCAGCTAGATAGTAACCCTTTGTAAACTCTTGGCCATTAGCGGTGAAATTTACCGCAGGAGCTTTATCTTGGAGAAGCTGGTCGAACAAGTCAGATTCATTAAGGACGTTGATGTCGTTGTTCGAACCGGCGGGTCCAAAGTAAGCATGCCAAATCCACAAATCATATGAAGCAACCGCTTCAAGCATAATCGTCGGATGTCCTTTGTCACCACGAGTGTATTGGCCTTGCCATGCCGTTGGGCAGTTTCTCCAAGCCCAATGCATACAATCAACGCTTCCAAGCATACCCGGAAAACCATGTACCGCCTCGTGTTTGGCGGTCACGCGGTTAACATCTTCTTGTGTGGGTTTTCTCAAAAACTCTGAGTGATATAACTGAACAACACATTTGCAGAAGTAGTTCAATGAATCGTAAGACGTTTGGGAACCCATTTCGAGGTATTCATCTAACTGGTCGGCAGTAGAAGCATAAGCCAGCTGGCGTATAGCGGAAGTACATTTTTGAAAAATATTTAACGCCGGGCGACCCACAACGTCGGTAGGAGCGTTGTGGAAGAATGCAAAGTGTTTTGGTAATGGTTGTATGGCGTTAAAGGAATGTATATCGTTCACTATACGAAGAAACATTTCTTTGGGCATTCGAAAACGCCTTCTAAAATAATCGGCAGGGTAAACGGGTTGCGGGGCAAAGTAATGATTATATAAACGTGTGGCGGCTTCCACATGGTTTCTGGGTATTGTTCTTCTTGGTATTTTTGGTCTGTTTGCCATTCTCGAGCTCTCTGCTTCTTCTTCTTCTTCGTCAATTAAAGTAACGAAAGTGTTTAACATTTCGGCATCTATTGTATACTTACGAATGTATGAAACTGAATCTTCGTCGGAACTCGACATATTTAGTGAAAATATATAGAGTTTTATTGATAGTGTGAAGAAAATGGAATGGGTGATGAAGAATGAGATGTGAAATGGTAGTATATATAGATGGAAAGTTAAAAAAAAAAATTTTTAAAAAAAGGAGGAGCCGTTGGTTTTTAAATTAATTGAAAAAAAAGGTTTTTTTTTGTTTAGCCGTTGAAGGCCTGGCCCACACACGCTCCAATCTCTCTCGTCTATACTCTTCGATGGATCGAAGCCAGCGGACGAAGAAGGGGGTCGACGAGCTTGCTCCCTATGGAGTCGACGTGGAAGAGGTGTCGACGATCGGTCGAACACCCCCTTAGGGAGAGGCCTTAAAAGACATTTATAACATTCTTAGGGCACGTTTGGTAGGGAGAAATTCAGAGAAATGAAATGAAGCAAAGAAATGAAATGGAAAGAAATGAAATTGATTGAGAAATCCATTGAATTCTTTTGTTTGGTAACAAAGAAATAAACAAAATCATTTCTTGTGTTTGGTAAGAAAATCAGAGAAATAAAAATATAACTTTATTACAATAATCTTAATTTTTTTAAAATTGAAAATAAAACTTAAACGGAGTACAAACATAACAAATGAAATATAACATCTAATAATAATAATAAATAATATAAAAATGAAAAATTGTTTCACACCAAACAAACTTCACCTCGTTACTGACAAAAAAAAAATCCCCAAATCAAAAACCTAATTTCAATGAATTCGTTATACCAAAATTGAGTACAATATTAGGATATTATATGATATTACATGGAAATCCACCTGACCCAACTTTTGCTATATATTTACAATCATTTCATGAGTATCGTAACAGCAGCAACTCAGCAAGCAATCTTGTTCACATGAGTTAGAGCCAAAGCCATGAAAAGAATTCTTCAAATCCTTTACTTCATTTATTATGAAGTTTTCCCTACTATAAACAACTACATAACAAGCCTGTACTATCATGATATTGAAATTGTATTTATGAAATCGTGAAGAATAAGAAGAAGAAATACGGAGTAGATTTCTCCCTAGAAACTGAGATCTAGATTTGGTGTGTCTCATGTGCTGGTCACGTGAGTGTTTATATTTATATGGTCTTCAAAATGCGTCAAAAGAGGAGAATTTGTTTTCTCCGTGTTTTCAAACTTCAGTTATAAAAGGAGAGAGTTTGATTTCTTCATAAAAGTTAGAGAAATAAGATTACATGTAATTGCATATCCCGGGAAAACCATTTCTCCGTGTCATGTTTTCTCACCCTCTACCAAACAATGGAAATGGTTTCATTTCCATTTCCCCCCTCTTATTTCACCCTACCAAACACACCCTTAATATATTTTGGCATCTGATTTATACTAAGAGTTAATTTCATTACATACCTCTGGGGTTTGCCAATTTTTCATTTTTCACCCCTCTCGTTTTTCTGTATCATTACATACCCTTATGGTGACTTTTTGCATCATTAGATACCCCTCACTTTAACGGATGTTAATATGGCTCCGTCAAGACCCTCGTGTGCACTGCATATGAGGGTATATTGGTCATTTTCACCTAAAACATCTTCTTCTTCATCTCCCTTTCCTTTTCCAGATCTAACAACTTATCACATACTCATTTTATTTTATATCTCTATATATCTATATATAAGTCATAAAACATACAAAAATTATTGCATCAAATGCAACTTCAACCACCACAAAGATATCAATAACAATAATAAAACATCAAAGATGAAAATAAATACCAATAATAGGATTGGCCGATTGGGTGTGCGACAGATTCAAAATGACGATTACTTTTTACATATTAAACAAAATTTATTGAAAAAAAAACAAATGGGGATAACTTTCAACAGATTCAAAACACCAATAATAGCATTCAACAAACCTTGGCTGAAGTTGCCTTCAAAATTAATGTTGGTTGGTTCGTATTTACCTTCATTACTGCCGGTTCAACTATTATCTTTTTATTACCCCAAAAGATGAATTTATAGGGAGAAATGGAGTATCATTTAACGTATGATTGTTGCCTGTCGTCGTTACCTAAACCCAAAGAAATAGCCTTTCCACCACCGCCCCCAATCGATTTTCATATGATATTTGAGATTTGTTTGTTATCAGATTGGAGAAAAGTATACGATGGGAGTCAAAGATTCTTGAAATTTGTTTGTTACTACAGCTAAGAAAGGTAAAGAGGGTTCCCCCCCAGGGGTCAGCGGAGCTGCCATGTTCGTCGGAGTTAGCCGATATAGGGTTTTCTTTCGGTTTTTGAGTAGAAACATGACAAGAATCTTTTTCTTGGACCAGATCAGAACACAAAGAGGTTTGGGCCTTGGGGTTGCTTAGTCGCCCTATATGGTGGCCGGAATCGGCTGTTAAGTGGTAGCCGAAGCTGCCATGGTGGCCGGAATCGACTGCTCATTCACTGGGATCGTTTTTGAAGATTACGGCTAGTTAGGGATTAAATAACCATCAAAAAAAACTTTACAGATTATATAATGTGTTTATAGATTTTGGTTATATATTGTGATATTGTGTGTTATTTTAATTTTGATTTTAGAATAGAAGATTTGTGGTGAAAATAATGATATAGATGGGGATAAGAGAGAGAAAGAGATAGGAGGATAGATTAGATCCGCAAAAGCTAAAAGGAGGGTGTTTTAGGGGTAAAAGGACAAAAGTACCCTCATGTGCATTGCACATGAGGCAGTTGACGGAGCAACACTAACGTCCGTTAGGGTAAGGGGTATGTAATGATGTAGAAAGTCACCATAAGGGTATGTAATGATACGAAAAAACTGAAGTATTTGCAATATATGGTCTTGTCAAATGAAAAGTGAAAATCAGTAACATCTAGGCCAGTTATGAATGCTGAATGCAGTAACAGCTCATGGTATGCATATTTTCCCTAATAATCTTATTTGAACAATACACTTCTTTAAATCATTTGGCATACCCATTTACTCGGCTAGATGTCAAACCACACATGAAATGGAAATTAGGGTCGGTATGAATAAGGCCTTTAACATACTCATTTTAATATTTTATCCTAGATTATTTTCTTAAGCCTAATGTTGTTGCCATCTTAATTAGCCAATTATACCTACTTCTAGAAAATTTATACGTAGCTCAAAACCAAGGTATAACAACAAAAATCCAAAGAGAATTTTACATCAAACCTAAATCAACAATAAGAGAATTTAGCACGAAATCCATATATGTGCCAAGGCTATTTCGGAATGGCATTCCCACCAATGTTAATTTGTTTGGTGGAGGTGTGGACGTAAACTCTGTTAGCTGCATGATCTGTAACTCGGGAATTGATTATATCTGTTGAAATTGTGAGAATATTCCAATATATTTATAAGACCATTTATCTATGAACCTTTAAAGTCGCACACGAAGAATGGTGAGTGTTGGGTTTTCGTTAATCAAAATATATACTTGTTTATTTTTTTCTAGCAGCTTTGAAAACCTTAGGGGCTTATTTGAAAACTTTCATAAGTGGAGAACGACTCGACATCTATACTTCTATACTACTCTATAAAGCAAACTACCCCTTCCCCTTTTATGTAATTAAGATTTTGAAATGACCATATTACTCCTCTTATTTATTCACTAATTTAAACATCTTCACCTATTTATCTATAATACCCTTAATGAAATAAATTACAACATAGATCCTCTAACCCTTAAAAAACCATATTAACCCCTCTTACCTCAATTAATTTACATTCACCACCACGCCACCACCACCGTCACCGCCGCACATCGCCGCCACACTGCCGCCGTCGCCACACCTTCGTTGCTACCACCATCATCGCCGCATCGCGCGAGCATCCCTCTAGTTTATATAATTAAAACCATTAGTTATAAAAAAACTATAATTATCTAATTAATATACAAGCTTCAATAAATTAAATTGGTTAACACTCTAAGTAGTAATTAATCTAGTTAATTATATAGAGTTTAATTAATCATATTAATTAAACAATAATTAAGTAATTAACTATTGTATGAATCACAATTAAATATCTAAGTGCTAAAGAATTAATGAAACAATTAAACTACTTTAATTTCCAAACCAAGATCATACATACATAAAATATAGTAAACCTAAACAACAAACAAAGAAAGAAAACACTAACCTCTTAAGAAGGAAAGCGAGGGAATTATTCTTAAAAGAATAACTCGAAACCGAAGTCGAGACCTAATATCCCATCACGTACGAGAGCCCAAAATAGAACTACACTCTAGTTTCCTACACGCGAGCGACTCACCAATATTAGCTTCGTGCTAGCACTCCCCCGACGCCCCCCCCCTCCCCAACCCATCACGTACGTAGAGCCCAAAATCTACACTCTAGTTTCCTACACGCGAGCGACTCACCAATATTAGCTTCGTGCTAGCAATAACTTGATTTAATAAAAATTAAAAAGGCTTTTATTAAATAAAAGGGACTAAAAAGATACTAGAAAGTAGATCAAGTCCTTCACACCTATGATGGTGTTCGAACTAGTCCAACTCAAGAGGGGAGGGGGAGAGATTTTGGTTCAAGCGAAAAATAGGAAAAATGGTTTGTATTTATAGGAAATAAAAACTCTTGGATTTCTTACTTCCATCAACGTGGGATGGAATACCAGAATCCCTATCTTTTCTCTCCCCCCTTGCTCGTCGACTTCGTGACCAACACCCATCGGTCATAAATGTTGGAATATGATCACGTTAAATAAACGCATGTCCGGAAATGTTTAAGCCTACGGGGTCACACGTATTGACACAAATGCACTATGTAATTAATTAATGAGTTAATGTAATATATTAATTAATATGTTCACGAAATAATTAAATAAACGTTTGTTAAATGTTAAAATATACGTTTATTAATTAAAGGTTTCGAAAGAGATGGACTTAAGTGAAAATTAGGAATTAGGGATGTTTCCTAATTCCTAATAGGGGGCCGGTTTTACAAGGGTTTTGTAACCCAATACTAACTTGTTCACCAAGTTAAATAACCCTAATATTAACCCTATATAAAGAGGGTTAAGGGTTATTGTTTTGTATGACAATTGAAAGGTAAAACCCTAACAAAAAAATCTCTTTCTCTCCTCTTTTTCTTTCGGCCGAACCAAACCCAAAGGGTTTCGGTTTTCTTGGGGTTCGACTACATCAAGGGAAACACAAAGGGTTGTGAGATTCGTGATCGGGTACTAGCATACATACATTGTGGTGTCAAGTGTGCGATCGTAGAGGGGTTTTACTTTAAACCTAATAATAATTATCATTATTATTATCTATTGGATGCTTAAGCTAAAAGATACATATTCTCTATCTTTGTTAATTTATATATTGCATAATTATTTTCGCTGCGTACTCGTGTTATTTGTATGTGACAAATTCTTTAAATCCTAACAGTGGTATCACGAGCCTACTATGTGATATATTTAGTTACAAAGTTCAAAACTTGAGGGGGTTTTGAGGGTTTTGGTGGGTTGGTTCGATCAAAGAAGAAAAAAAAAATATATATTTTGTTTTGTTTTGTTTTGTTTTGTTTTGTTCGACCGAAAAGAAAAGAAAAAAAGGGTTTTGTTTTTTAATTCATTAAAACTACTTAAAGTTAATTGTTAAATTAAACCCTCTATGCAAGTTTTTATTATGTGAATTAGCATGTTTATTTGACAAATTGTATGTTATTGTATCTTTTTATTTAAACTTGTTTAATAGAAGTAAAACCATAAGGAATTCATGCAAAATTCTTAATGGTTATTACTTAGATATATTGATATATGTTGTTTGATTTAAAGGTCCAATAATGAGGGATTATTAATTGATAATTATGTGACAATGTGAAATTTTCTGTGATATTTTCTATTTGACACCATTTCACTAAAAAATTCATATAAAATCAACCGTAATGAGTTAGGAGCTCTCTTTGGACTGTAGATGCACGATTCATAGGGCTACAACTTTGTAGTTCTGACTAAGGCCAAATCGGACGTTTAACATGTCAAATTTGGTCATGAAGCTTCTGGAAATTTCCAGTCAGCCCTTTAACTATGTGTTTATTTGATAATTGTATGTTTGTACTTTGTTTAAAGGCTTACGCAATCAAGGTAACTTGATGTATGTGGTCCTCTTCTATGAAGGGGGAGCCATTCTTAAACATGTACATTAACCATAGTGACCATGATTTAGGTTGCCACCATAAATCGTTGCATGATTATTAATTGTTAATAGTTAGTAAGTTTATATATTTTGCTATTATTGTAAATGGTGATGCAAAATTGTTTTAAGAAAAAAATAAACTTGACTAATAAATATCGAAATATGATTTTGTTTTAATAAAATTGGTGTCTTACAATCAAAAGATACACCGGCTCACCCATTTGAACAAACTCTAAGAAAGGTATAAGTCGGGACACCTTGGCTCCCTAAAGAAGTGGGTACTTAATTGTTACGCGCAAACCTTACTTCTGCGCTTCTTTGTGCGTTCAAATGGAGCTACCGAGCTCTTTTGTATTGTTAAGACAATAAAAATGATTTTATTAAACATTATGTTATGAAGATGTGCATGAATCTTCATACATAAACTTTTGATTCACATCAATTGCATTACCCAATTAAAGTTAAGTCTTTGCCACCCAATTGCTAAGAACACTTGCAATTGCTTTTTGCTCTACGTGAGACGTAGGTGAATTGCAACCCCAAGGTAAATTACTACCACTCACTGTGAGAACAGTGGTGGACTATTTACAAGTTCTTGGTTGGGCGACTTAAAACGAGTTAAGCGGTGAGACCTTGACCCGTGGCATAAGATGGGACAAAACATGATTACAAAGCACTTGATGCCCCTACACAAGTGTCATTTGTAAATCTGATGAGCGTTCATTTTGTGATAAAAACCCCTATCGAAAGGCCTCATTTCAATGTCTTAAATGAGTTAATATTCCGGAACTATCGGTACTTAATGGATTCTATGTTTATGCAGGTTCACGGAAGATGCGAGTGAGGGTAAATGGCATCAAGTGACTCAAGATGAAGGCTATATGAAGTTACAAGACACAAGGAGGTGATTCGGGAGCCGAACGAAGCGAAACGAGAAGCAGCAGGAGCTGCCAGCGCCGCTGGGAAGCCCAGTTCAGCAAACCGACTTAATTCACTATTTAAGCCGAAGCAGCCCTCAAAACCCTAGGAGAGAGCCGATTCAGTAGCCCTAGCCGCCCACATTCAACCCTAGGTCGACTTTGCAGATTCCAAGGAGGTTTTGGAGCTTCTAACACCTTCCGATCTTCATCCTCAACCTAGATCTACTCTTTTATTTTACTTTCAGTTGGTAAACAATGTCTTTCATCTTTTCAGACTTTGTTATTCCTTTAATAATGGTAGGCTAGTAGGCTGAATACTTGTTTGGATAGATGTGATCATGTAGACGTTTATCTATTTTACTTTATTTGTTAGATCTGTTGGAGTGTGTTTTACTGTTTATCGTAGATCCATGTTTTACTTGTTCTTCATATTAATATCGGTTCTATATCTGCATGTATTAGTTTAATTCTGATGATCGGTCTATAATCATACACTAGGATTAATACATAAGGATGGAAAACACTAGTCGGTCTTTAACTATGTAACACCCGTCATTTTAAAAACCTGGATTTCAAAAACTTTTGCCAAACGGCGTTTAAAACGTAGCGGAAATAGGATCACTTAAAAACTGCCCCAACCGAAACGGTTGGTACTTTCAATAAATGGTGTTACCAAGTGCATCATCAAAATGATATCAATGAAATCCAAGTCATGGCACCAACATAAATGCCATACATCAATACATAAAACATAAGTCATCAATAATTAGCCAAACAATGGCTAACGGGGAAGTCTAAGCATCGGGAAACTAATGCTAATCTTCCTTTATTCTTCTACCCATCTCACGAGCTAAACCTTTCTCTAGCTCAATCCTGCTTATCCTGAAGGACACAACATTTCATAAAAGCAAGTGTTAGCTAATAAAATTAGCTAAGTAAGATACACACATTTTGATAAAACGTTCTTCATTTTACTTTCATAAAACTTCGTCATATTTTACTTATCAAAACATAATCACATTACATATCATCCACAACAATCATAGATCAACCATACTTCCCTTTTCCCACATTGCATAACATTTCATTTCATATCAACATATACATCTTATCATCATATACCCACATCTTAATCAATATCTTATATCATATCAACATAGACTTACCACTTAAATGTAACTTCATATCATATCTTGGCATATCACACATAAACTTGTCACACGTATTCATATTAGCACATGTAGAGTAATTACTTCTAATTGTGCCTATCAATGATTATATCACACATATCAACATATCTTACTTAAATCTCACGTCACATTGTAATCCCACGTCTTAATTCACATGTACATCTTTCTCACATATTCTTATAGTTATCTTCATCAACTTATTCCCACATCTTACATCTTTAATCAATTTACATATTACGCACCAGCTTTACAACTAGCACGATTTCCCACGTCTTAACTTTTAGGAAAGGCAATGCCATTTCCATAGTATCCCGTCATGCTTTTAACATTGGTGGTTAGTCACTCCACCCGGAAATACTAGTCCCACGTAACTATGCCGCAAGGAGCCACTCAAGCGACCACGTACGCACTAGCTTTTCAACTAGCACGGGTTAAGCTTAACACTTCCACGTCAATCTCACATATTTAGCTATAGCATTTCCCACGTATTATATCTTTCTTACTTTTACGCACTAACACTAAGGCTAGAACGATTTCCCACATTTCACACTTTACTTTAACATTAGGTATATTCATTACCTAACTAATCCCACATCTACTTTAACGTTTAATCCCACTAACGTGCACAACTCATAGCAATTCCTACGTGTATCTAGTGAACTAGACATATCATACTTAAGTCCCACATATAAGCCATCACATATCAACATTAAGGCATATCAACGACATTATCAACATCACAACGCATATCTTAAACATATCATAGCAACGTCATTTTATTCAGCATACTATACATGCATATAATTACTTCAACTTTAAACGTCATCATATCATAATAAGCCACTTCATCATACATACATTCCCACATAACCTCCCGCATAACCCGGAAAACCCAACACATATAAGATAATCCAGTTAAGAGGTTAATTAAAGAAAACTACTTTTGTTGTGCCTCCAGCGTGATAAAAGACATGTATCTTACCTCAATGGAGTACTCAACAATCACAATAGAGTTTACCGTGCTTGACAAGTGTTCTCGACAACCTATGATACAAGAAGGAAGGATATATAAGTCAACTAGACACTTAAACGCGCTTAAAACCTTTCTGCCGGCTGATCTCGCCGAGCCCAGGGATGGTCTCGTCGATCTCAAGCTCCAGAATGCATCAAAAGTGAGACCTGACCACGATCTCGTCGAGCCCACTAGTGGTCTCGTCGAGATCAACTTCCAGACTCGCACCCTTCACTTGCAGGCGACCTTTCGACCTCAAAACGACCAAATTAGTCAAAACTTAGTTCTTAAGAAATGTAGGGAATTCAAAGACCTTTCCAGAAATATAAAGTTTGACTCTTGAAGTTCTATATTGAATGATTTATGACGTTTACAATATAGGCCTGCAAAAATCGTCCGAAATTCGACCACTTTTGGAAATAGACACTTTTCGCCTATCTATGGGCAAAATCACCTGAAACTTTATTCATATCGATTCAAGAGGACACGTAGACGTTTTCAAAAATATAAGATTCATTTCCTAACTCTTTTAATTAACATAGATATGATTTTTGCAATATTACTAGATTTTCAGATCTAATAAACCCTTTGTTTTTCAAACTATTTCGACCATCAAATGACCATAGCAACCACCACGACCTATGGATCTCATATGCACCCAAAATATGACTCATATGATGATTTCACAAGATCACTTGTTCCAGGGACAAGAGGATACAATAACAATACGTTAGATTACCCGAAAACCCAAGTAATTGATGACGAAACGTAATCAAATCAACCCTAACCCTTAAGATCCGAATTGATTGGGTAAAAACCATTCAAATGACTCAACAATTGATCAATAAATCATATCATACCTGGAAGGAAGATTAAAGGATCGAAATCTATGCAAAATCACTCACGAATCGACCCGAAATTGCTCCAAATTTGAAGGAGAGGCCTAGGGTTTTGTGTGAAAGACTTTTTTCTAGGGTTTTGATCTGAACTCTATGCCCTAGGGTCGACCTACATACCCTTTATATACTGAAATAACTTTTAAAACTTTACATCTAGGCCCTCGCACTTCGTTACAACTCGTTTCATCACTTAATTGCTCGTTTAACGCATACGGGAACACTTAACGACTCTTATATCTTATCGGGAACACTAAATGACTTTATTAATCATTATCAACTTTAATTTTATTACTTTTAATCACTTTAACACATATCTCACGTTAATCATTTAATCACATAAACACATATAAAACACATATTAACTAACGGTCGCTAACGACAAGTTAACGGTCAACGTCAAAAAGTTTTGGGATGTTACAATTCTCCCCTTCTTAATAGGATTCTGTCCTTAGAATCATCTCATGATATCAACACCTCATTTCTCTTCTCACTACTTCCCACACACGTATAGTCAACGTTTTACCACATTTACCACTTAAAATTCAACCACATTTCCAACCATTTCCTTTTCATCTCCTTTCTTTCATGTCTTACATTAATCAATGTGAATACCGTCAAATGAACACGCCCGCATCATGATATATTTACAATTATGTTCCGGAACATAATTCTAACTATATCATTCCTCACACGTGTACCTTTAACTATATTCACACATCATAATGTCCAACATTTCCTTCACAATCCATCATGCATAATTATACTAACTACAAACACATAAAAAACACACATTTCACATACACATATAAACATAAGTATCATCGATTAATCTACTAAGGAATTACTTGGTTAGGTGCCTCATCATCAAGCTCGTCCTCCACGGTAATCATTTGATAGCCCGAGCTTTGACTTTTTGAGTGTCATCCTTCTTCGCATCATCATTCCTTTGGGGACAATCAGCAATCAAATGCCCCGTCTCACCACACTTGTATCATCGAATCTTATCCCTGCAACCAGAAGCAACATGTCCCTGCTTACCACACCTATCACATCTTTTAGTTTTCTCCGAACATGGTCCACTATGATGAGCTCTACAAACTGAACACCATTGTCTCGCTTTACATGATCTTCGCCCTCATTTGTCGAATCATTCTTAAACTTCTTTCCTAAATCTGACGACTCACCCGACCTTCCCTTGAATCCACTCTTCTCGTCATCAAGAGTCTTCACAATTACCTTCTCGGACTTATAATCATCATCCAACTTCTTTGATTCCTTGATAGCACCCGCAAGAGTAGTATGTTGTCTACAAATACCCCGATAACTAGTCGAAATACCATCCACATATGCAGCAACCAAAACATCGACCATCCAACATTCTATCAACCTCTTACTCCAATCTTGAACTTCCTTGTTCTTCCTTTTAAACTCAAACTTTGTTTCGTCAACTTTTACAAACACTTTCACAACTTGAACCACTACAACTTCCATCACCTACATGACATCTCATACCTCTTTCCTTTATGGTCCTTGTCTCTAACCGGTGGGTTGGAGTCAATTCAGCGAATTCCATCTCAAATGACACTTCAGCTTTAAGCCCAACTCTTATCATATATAACATACTAAGGCGTAATGGAAAAATTCATTGACCACACATCGCGCATAAATCACTTGTACATATTTGTCAAATTCTGATCGGGGAATTCACACATTACCTTAGGAGATCGTCTATCGTAGAAACAAGTACATTTATCGACGGAGGAAGTGAGAAAAGTGAAGGAATAAGGCAAACCGACATAATCTTACATAACAACAGCAAAAACATATTAAGCCTTAATCCTACTCTCACTCATCCCAACCCGTCCTAAGGCATTTCATCTCAAAGGCTAAGCATACCTACTTAAGCCTAACTGATCTCTATCGGTTTAAGTCCAATTCCTATGGTGTACCTATAGTCATTGGTTCACTTAAACCATTTCTCTGATACCAACTTGTAACACCCGTCATTTTAAAAACCTGGATTTCAAAAACTTTTGCCAAACGGCGTTTAAAACGTAGCGGAAATAGGATCACTTAAAAACTGCCCCAACCGAAACGGTTGGTACTTTCAATAAATGGTGTTACCGAGTGCATCATCAAAATAATATAAATGAAATCCAAGTCTTGGCACCAACATAAACGCCATACATCAATACATAAAACATAAGTCGTTAATAAGTAGCCAAACAATGGCTAACGGGGAAGTCTAAGCATCGGGGAACTAATGCTAATCTTCCTTTATTCTTCTACCCATCTCACGATCCACGCACTTCACTAGCTTATACCTTCTTATCCTGAAGGACACAACATTTTCATAAAAGCAAGTGTTAGCTAATAAAATTAGCTAAGTAAGATACACACATTTTGATAAAAA
>CM067168.1:133532829-133563381 GCA_034093135.1 Erigeron breviscapus | reverse complement strand
TTTTATCTTCAAATAAAAAAAGAAAAAAAGAAAGTGATGACCATTTGCTCGCTCCAACCACATTCTTACCCAAATCAAGATAACAAAATACGTTCTATACTACCACCAAATTAAGATAACAAAACCAATACAATTACAACTCAAATCATATCCATGTACTACCACCAAAAGAACCAGTGCCAACTACACATAAGTATACGAAGTGAACATATAACAATAAAAAAATGGAGATAACACAATGCAATAATATTCACTTGCCGTCAATTACATCACCACTTGCAAGATCTGAAGCCGTTAATTTACATCTCCACTTGCAATCTAAATTTATCTCAGATGTCGTTTTCCGGCAACAGGCGGCGGCAAGGCTGTTTTTTTTTGTGTTTAGATAACGGAAAAGTAGGTAGACAGCGGCAGAAGGTGGGCTGCGGCAGTGGTTGCCGGAGGAATTGTGGCAATCATGACGGGTACCACCACCATCGATCGTTACCACTGTCTGCTACCACCGGGTACCACCAAAACTCCATCCCAAAAAAACTCACCAACCACCACCACAACCCCAAACGAGATCTGAAATATACAATGTATAGATATAGATTTGGTTTGTTTGATTTTTGTATACATATATATTCATATAGATGTAGATTTGTTTTGGGAATATGAATATTGTAAATAAAGATTCAGCTTCGGTTATACTCCATATGGAATTTTCTATCTAAAGTGTACAATGGGTTTGATTTTTGTTCACGTGTGATTCCATGAAACTTCGAAATAGTGGTGCCGACTCGTCTTTTGTGTCTTTGTTGGTGTCCTAAAATAAACTTTGAAAGTATTTTTGTATATATTTGATTTGATTTGTATATATTTAATAAAGTAATTTGGGATTTGTATGTTTTAATAAGTATGTTTTTTTTAGTTTTAGATAGGTTGATGAAGAATTGAATATATTCATACATCTAGATCTGGAAAGGATGAAAGTTGAATAAATGGATGAATGTTTGTTAAAACTTTAGAATTATTAAGGAAGAAAAGATGGAGAAAATGATGATTTTTAAGGATAGGTGAATTTTGATCCATGGGTTTGAAATGGATGGAAGAAATGGGTGTTATGGGTGGCAAAATACGAAAATACCCTCACGTGGTATGCACGTGAGGGGGGTAACGGAGGGAGACAAACGGCGTGTGGACGGAGGGTGATGTATTGATACAAAAAGTCACCTTAGGGTGATCTAATAATAATAAAAAATCACAGGGGCGAAAAATGATAAAATGGCAAACCACAGGGTGATGTAATGAAATTTTCTCAAAAAAATATCAATTTTTGGCATGGAAATTAATTTACCAATATCCGACTAGTTGTTGGAGGTGTAAGTTATTTTAGGATCACTCCTTATTTTAGGACCAATTAGGACATGTGTAAATTGTAACTTACACATCATCATCATCATCTCCGACCACCACCATGATCATCTCCGACCACCACCATGATTTTCCGGCGACGGCGACCACGGAAAATCATGTTTAAGTTAACTTAACTAGGACCATGGTGGTGGTCGGAGATGATCATGGTGGTGATGGTCGGTGATGATGATGATGATGTGGTCCTAATTGGTCCTAAAATAATCCACCCCAGTTGTTGGATACCTAAATTTAATAACTTCTATAACATTTTGTAAATATAAAATGAAAAATAATAATAAATACGAAGTATTAATTATTAAATCAAAATAACAGTTTTCAATTGGTAAGATGTTGCCCACAGTTATATATATATACTAGTCTTCAGCCCCGTCCGATGGACGGGTAGTCTCAAAATATATCTATCAAAATGAATCAAACTGATAACATGTGTTAGATGATGATTTAACATGTGTTGGGTTCAAATCTTAACCAACGTTGTCTTGTTTTCATCTAACTAAAAATAACAAAATATATGTCATATTCTAAATTAAAAAAAGAAAGATGTAAATAGCGAGCAAAATAAATTAATGAGCAAAATAAGTTTAAAAGAATAAAACCTTTTGTAAAAGAAAAAGTCATGCTCAACTTACGATTGACAACAAAATAAATTAAAAGAGTTGAAAATAACAATAACATAACAATTCAATATCAAATAATGAACATACATGAACAAAATACCAAAAATTAAATTAAAGTGATATAAAAAAAACGTATGTTTCTTTTTTTGAGAAACTATATGACCATGATTTTTTTTTAAAGATAGAAAGGAGAAGAATGATGAAAAATGATTAATAAAAATTTATTTAGGTTGTATATATAATAACTTATTGTGAGAGTTTTAAGGATAATATATATCTTTAAAATTTAAAAAGATTTGTTTTGATAAGAAAAGATTTATGATAGATTTTAAATATAATTATCTATTTAATAAGAAAAGAAAAATCTAGAAAAAAGAGAGAGCTAGATTAATTAAGAGGGAGAATTAAGCCTAAAAAGGATAATTAAGGGTGTCAAGTGTACCCCAACCTCCTCTTTTAGTCATAGTATAGATTTTACAACATTTTTTTTGAAAGGTGGTAATATATCTATAATACTTGTTATTCATTTACAAAAATAATATTGATAGTGATCTTACGGATATAAAACAAAAAAAGGAACTAAGCGATAGAAAAAATAGTTTTAGTGATTATAAAATGTAATAGATTGGACTTTAGATAATTTGTTAATAATAAAGTTTATTTTTAAAAAGATAAAGATGGAAATAGAAAAAAAAAGAAAGGAAAGAGAGGAAAATAGAATTTCAAGGGTTGTAAGGGATGTCAAGTATACCTCCAACCTTCTATTTTAGTTATAAGATAGATTTTTGTTGTGAGGAGGGTAATTGGATGAAAACCCCCTGATCTCATATACCATTTGGTACCCACTAATCCCCCAGCCGGGCTAGTGTTCAGGTGATTCTCAACCACTTAATAATCCCCTGATTATCTCAAGTTTGCCTTTGGCAAGACTCGAACCCAAGACCTCCCCTGAAAAGTGACGGCTGGTGGCCACTGGGCTATTACCCAATGGTTAGATAGATTTCTGTTGTGATAATATGAGTATATGACTTTGTATATACTATACATTTTTTTTTTGAAAAGTATGTATTATTCACATCAAAAAATACACTACTCTGCAATTTGCAAAGTAGTCGATCCGTACAAAGTAAAGGATTAGATTACATTAAAATGATTTAATCCTCCCAACTTATAGTTCCCTTTTTCAATCTACTTCTATACCACAAAAAACTGATAGCTTTAACATCGAGAAAAAATCATTCCTTGTCTTTCACAAACACCAACACGTGACAAAGATAATACCTTTAAAAATCTTCCATTCTTTTTTTCTTTCTGTGACAACTCGTAATTTATTAGCAACGAGTTAGTCTTAATCTCGATCATAATTATAATTTCGTCTAATTTAGAGATTATGACGTGAAATTATTAGATAATTGAACATTTGATATAGTTCAATTAGACATATCCTGATGACGTAGACTATTAGCTATTTAGACGAATGCTGAGTCTTAAAAATAACTTTAAATAAAGATTTAAATAAAGTTTAGTTTGACGAAGTTTTATTTGCTTGTCTTAACTAAAATGAGACGAGGGAAAATACCTTTACTTTAAATTATAACCTTTTGATTAAACGGTATTTAATCGTAAGCATTTTACCAAATTAAGGGTTCAAAAATATCAAATTAAGCCACATGGGCCGGTTCTATTTTTGAGTAGAGGGAATTTAACCAACAACCCCCCTCCCCCTTCTGTTTCTTTGTGTCGACCACACACACATCACACACACACAATTCACAAAACTCTTCAATCTCAAATCCTCTCTTATCTTATTTCTTCTAAATTGGGTTTTGCAAAGGAAGAATTAAAAGGGTTTTAAAGTTATAATATTGGAGTATTATCATCACCATCTTTATCTTCTTCAATTTTTGTCTTCAAGAACTTCAAATTGTAAGTAACCATTTTTCTCCTAAACTTTTGATTTGATTTAAATTCAACTAAGGGTTTGTTTCAGTATTGTTAATGGAATTAGAAGCCTTTAAATTAGATATGAATTTAGGGTTTTGATGATAAATGGAAATTTTGATTTAGAATTAGGTCTTTGAAATCAAAATGGTTGAAATGGTGAAATGGTAGGCGAAATGGATGTTTCCAGGTCTTTTGAATATGTTTAAACTTGTTGGAATGAAAAGGTTTGAAATGGAAACGATTTGGTTTGGCGAAAAAGGTAAAAAGCTGCACTTTCACTCGTGCAGGTCTGTTCTCGCACCGCGATATAGTGTAAATTGGCCTTCGTGCCGCGAGTCACCCAGATCGCGCCGCGAGTTTTTAGTCTGTTTGATATTTTTAGTTTTTGACAACTTGAACGTTTGAACTTGGTGAATATCAAATGGTACTTTAGACTACCTTATAATGACAATGTCATTGATATTACCAACTAAAGTTAAATAAAATGAAAGTTTAAATCACATTCTCGGTTATGGCATTCTAGGGTCTATAGCTAAGTAGTTCTACATAGGATACTTGTCGTTGTGAGCTTGGATCCTCACTATTGGTAATCATATCATAGGTTTTGGATAACGGGGAGAATTGACTGTGGATCTTCTCAAGTTATTAGCACTTTTTAGCACTTTGAACGCTAAGGTGAGTTTATGGCGCCCTTTTCCTTTTACTTTGGGCCTGAAAAGCATGTCCTGTTGTATACACTATTTATTAAATAAATGATTTGTTAGGACCAGTTTCAGTGAAACTGGCCAGTCTCCAGTTACACCTGGTGTAACACCCCAAGCCGAGGCTCGAAATATCACCGAAATCATATAGCACAAGGTGGGATTACAATAGAACAAGAACTAAATGCAATTTAAGATTCAGTGAATCCATTACAAAACGAAACAAGTACCAAAATACAAAAGGAGCAATAACCATCAAGGTTACAAAGGAGCATCAAAAGATGGCAATTAATCCTAAGTATAATGCAAAAGAGAAGGTCTATGAATCCTTGATTCATCAAGTCCAATGCCCGGGTTAAACAGCAAGCAAGCAAGCAACTATACTCCACGCCCAGGATTAACCTGATTACCTGAAAAGTGTACTAAGCATAGTCAACACAAGGTTGGTGAGTTCGTAGTAATGGTCCACAAGGAACCATAAACAATAATCATAATGTACAAGTAGAGGCTAGACGTGACTTACAGTGAGCCTCTAAGTAACACAACAATATCCAATCAACAAAATTTCATAAGTACGCAAATGCGTGTGAATGAATGCTCAATAATATGAATATCAAATGCAAGTACCAAATGCATAAATAAGTCAACATGCCTATCTTATGCGTGAACGCCAGTCACCAATGCAACGATACCCTTCTGTCATCACAATGAACAAGGCTGTATCTCAAAATCATCGAGATATATATGTCTATATACTCAGAGTCAGGCACTACATCCAAAATGGGTGCATACATCTATGCACCAGGATGTCGGCAATCCCCTGCCGAGGGTTATCAATAATGTATGCAATGCTTACAATCAAATGTAAATGCATCAGTCATGAATCAACAATCAATATACGATGAACTTGAACCAACAATCAATAATCGTATGTTATAAGCCACTAATCAACATTCAACGAACGTGAACCAACAATCAATATACGATGAACTTGAACCAACAATCAATAATCGTAAGTTATAAGCCACTAATCAACATTCAACGAACGTGAACCAACAATCAATAATCACCGATCATAAATCAAATTTCAATTTAAACCAACTATACGTACATACACTTAAGAGGATTCTACTTCCTTCGAGTCTCAGATGCTTATATATAGGGTCACCCGCAGCCTTCCCACCACATCTAAAACCCAATGAAGGTATAACCGACTATCATGTATGTACGTCAATTCCTAATACTAACGAAATACTTAACAAACATAAACCAAGTCAATCAATCAATCAATCAATCAACAACATAAGTAAACACGCAAGTTTACACTTTTCAGCCCGAATCTCAAGCGAGTAGGGAGATACGAAACTCACCTTGTCCGACAAAGAAGCTAGTATAAGATTACAAGCGAGTATTACGGTCCACACGTCCACAACCTATAATTATACATCAATATACCATAATGTCAACTCTACAATCATAAACAAGTTGGTTTAGCACAATTAGATCAAGTCACAACCCTAAACGCCTTTCCAACTTAAACGAGTAGGAACAAGACGCATTCGACTTGACCTTTTTAGAAATGAGAAAGGATTCATACAAAAAGAGTGTTACTACTAGAAACTAGACTCTCTTACGATTCCAACGATAGGTCATACAACTTATTTGGAGTTACGGATCAAAAGTTATTAACATTTGAAAATCGACGCGCATAATTTCACAGAACCTAACCACTGCGCCGCAGTGAGCCATTGCCAAGCTCACTGCGCCGCAGTGAGCTAACCAAGAAACGACCAGGCCCTAGCCACTGCGCCGCAGTGGGCTAGCCTAAGCCACTGCGCCGCAGTGGCCCAGTTCTGACCAGAAGCAGCAGCAGCACCAGCATATGCAGGAAAACCTAAACCAAAACCCCCAAATCGACCCAAACCAAACCAAACGATTTGTAAAGCCTTGTAACTTGATTTGAAGCATAATTAAACACCATTAACCATAAATAAACATAACCCAATCCACAAATTCAACCAAAACATCAAAATCATACCCAAAACCTTCAAACCCTAATTTAAACCCTAATTTGACCTAAAACGAGATTTAAGCCGAATTGTGACCCGAATCCACTTGAAATCAACTAGAAAAATGTAAACAAACATGAAATGATAAATATGGAAGGAGTTTAACTTACCAAAATCTTCACCTAGAGTTCAAATCTGAAAATGAGCTTAAAGAGAAAGTTTCTTGCACCTTGAGACTCCAAAATTTTAGATGATGAAAATACAATGAAGATGATTGATACTTATTACCCTATTTCAACTTAACAACAATGATTTACGATGATTTTAAGAGGGGTAGAGATGAGTTCTTGGAGAGTTAGAGAGAAGGTGATAAAGATAGATAGAATAGATGGATAGAAATGAAAGGATAAGGTGGGGATGGGTAACTAGTTGGCTCATGGGTCATGGACAACCCATGGGTCGACCCGTTCCCCCCCCCATAAGCCAATTTACAATTGATTACACAATTAAACGCCAAACAAACATACTAACGACCCGACTAACATACCACATAGTCATGTAATCACAAATGGGCCCAATTATTTCATTCAACAAGTTTGTTAGTCAATTTACACAAAAAGTCAACGGGTCAAAATTCACGGATGTTACATTATCCCCCCGTTGAAAAAATTTCGTCCCGAAATTTAACAAAACACTAATTACTAAATAAATGCGGATACTTAGATTTCATATGATCCTCTCGCTCCCAAGTGACTCGGCTCCACGTCTAGCATTCCATCTAACCTTAACAATCGTGTAGCGTTTACTCTTGAGTTTCTTTTCTTGACGATCCAAGATCTCCACCGGTTCTTCAACAAAGTTCAAATTCGAATCAACCCTAATTTCGTCCATAGGTACATGATGTGTAGGATCCGCCAAACACTTGCGCAAATTACAAATATGAAACACATCATGCACACCGTTAAGCTCTTGAGGCAATTCTAGCTGATAAGCAACTTTCCCAACCCGTTCAAGAATCTTGAAAGGACCAATATACCTTGGCGCAAGTTTTCCCCGCTTCACAAAACGTATAACACCCTTCCAAGGTGATACCTTCAAAAGTACATAATCACTAACTTCAAACTCCAACGGTCTTCGCCTCACATCGGCATACTTCTTTTGACGCTCACGGGCCAATTGCAACTTTTCCTTAATTTGAGATATTACCTTAGTCGTTTCAATCACAATTTCGGGCCCGATTAGTTGACTCTCCCCAATTTCTGCCCAAGCTAAGGGAGAACGACATATCCTACCATACAATGCCTTAAAGGGCGCCATTTGAATGGTAGCATGATAACTATTGTTGTATGAAAACTCGACTAGCGGCAAATGGCTTTCCCAACTTCCACCAAAATCAATTGCACATGCCCTCAACATGTCTTCAAGTGTTTGAATGGTTCTCTCGGTTTGCCATCCGTTTGAGGGTGAAACGCCGTACTCATGTCAAGTCGAGTACCCATGGCTTTTTGAAAGGCTTCCCAAAATTTTGATTTGAAACGGGCATCCCTATCGGAAATGATAGAAATCGGCACTCCATGCTTAGATATTACTTCCTTGATGTACAAACGAGCCAAAGTGTCAAATTTATCGGTTTCGCGAATGGCTAAAAAGTGAGCCGACTTCGTTAACCGATCTACTATCACCCAAATCGTGTCACGACCGCTTCTTGTCTTCGGTAGCTTAGTAATGAAGTCCATTGAGATATGTTCCCACTTCCATTCAGGCATCACCGGTTGTACCAACAAACCGGGTGGCTTCTTGTGATCAGCTTTGACTTGTAAGCAAGTAAGACACTCACTCACATACCTAGCCACATCACGCTTCATGCCCGGCCACCAATACAATCTTTCAAGTCAAAGTACATCTTATGTGTCTCAATTTATACATATTTCCCACATCTTATTTGGACATTTTAGGCACGGTTGATAGCCGTTTATACATATTTTGTGGTGCTTTATGGTATTTGCTAGTGATTTCAGGTCTAAGGCAGGTATTTCACTCACAAATGGTAGAAAACGACTTAGAAATGGCCCAAAGGCACTAACGGATGAAGAATGGTCGAAAACAAAGTTAAAATGCTGAAACCAGGAAGAACTCGCGGCGCGACCTGCAGATATCGCGACGCGAGCCCTCCAGTAAACTCGCGGCGCGAGCATCAGATCTCGCGGCGCGAGCTCACAACAAAACTCGCGGCGCGAGGAAATAAGATCGCGGCGCGATAAATTGCTGGTCTGACGGATTTTCTCTCTCCTGGGTATAAATACAAACACCCACTCAACCCTAAATTAATCTTGGACACTCCAGCCTCCACTTTTTCTCTCTAGCAGTTTTTGAAGGGCTTTCCAAGGGTTTTTACTTCCCCAATATCATTTGAAGATTTGAAGACTAATTTTGGCTATAGTTACTTATTGTGGCTCGGTTGTAACTTCGATTTGGAATTCTCCTCAATATTTGGTACATTATGTTCTCTTCTTTAATTGAATATTTAGTTCTTCTCGTTATGAGTAGCTAAATCCCTATACATCTATGAAGATGAAGTGAAACAATGAGTCATGGTTGCATATTATTTTGAATTCAAGTTGGTTTTACTTAACATTTTGTCAAGATCTTAATGAAGTGATTTCTTATATTTACTCTTGTGTACTTGGTGATAGTTGTGTTTTTCGATAGTGGTACTAGTTGAATACAAGTATTGTTTTAGTTGTTTGTCTATGAACAACTCTTGCTAGGTCATGGTATGATAGTAAAGATGCAAGTTTAATAGAAATTACTTTGTTAAGTGGATTTAACGGATGGTGGTACCACGTTTCTTTCACAAAGATAAAATTGTTATTTAGATAATCAAGTAAACTAGTTAGCGCAAGGAATTGTCACAAGGTTGGTGGTACCACTTGTTGCAAGAAATTGTATTGATTAGGTGATTGAGTCGATTTTACAAACGGAGTGCACGCCGAATGTGTTTTTGTCTTGTCACGATTGTCATAACCAACTATTATGAATTTTGAGCTTAAACCATATGCAACCTAGACTTCTTGTGTAGCGGATTCGACATAGATGGTTTTTTAATTATTTGTTTACACTCAAACTATTTTAGTGTGCTCTCGATTGACGCCGGTTGAGTACTTTTATCTACTTGTTAATTACATAGCTTTCGGAAACGCAAAGTGACAACTCGGTCACCTATCAAACCTTACTTGTTTCACAACTTTTAGTACAACAGTCAGTCCTTGTGTTCGATCCTGGTCTTGCCAGTTACCTATATTACACACGAACGGGTACACTGCCCGTAAGTGTGTTGTAGTCAGTTAACGGTAGATCTTGTTATAAATTTTTAAACTAGATTTCACACATCAGTACATCTTATCCGACCCGGGATGGACCGAATAAGGCGATAGGTGAGCTTCATTCATGATAAGTGTTCTTAAGTCGCCGAAAATAGGAACCCAAAGTCTTTCAACCATGTATAGCCCATTATCATTCTTCCGGTCGAATTGTTGTTCCATGCCATCTAGGTTCTCGTTTCCAAAGTTTTCCAGTAGGGTGGCTTGAATTTGGGCTTCAATGATCCGATCACGAATATTCGGCCCTACCGTGAGGCTCATAGCTCTAGCCCGTCTTGGTTTCACTCTCTCCTTTCGGCTCAAGGCATCGGCTACTATATTTGCCTTGCCCGGGTGATAACGGATGTCACAATCATAATCACTAAATAGTTCTAACCAACGCCTTTGCCTCATATTCAATTCACTTTGGTTGAAGATGTATTGGAGGCTTTTGTGATCGGTATAAATCACACATTTGGTGCCATAGAGATAATGCCTCCAACACTTCAAAGCAAACACAACCGCTCCCAATTCCAAATCATGTGTCGGGTAGTTCTTCTCATGCACCTTCAATTGACGAGAGGCATAAGCAATGACTTTACCCCTTTGCATAAGAACACAACCCAACCCTTGCCCCGAAGCATCACAATAAACAACAAAATCTTCGATTCCATCCGGTAGCGTCAAAATAGGAGCGTTACATAACATATCTTTAAGAGTGTGGAAGGCGTTTTCTTGTTTTTCGCCCCATTCAAAGTTTCTATCTTTTTGAGTCAAGAGGGTGAGTGGTTGTGCAATATGGGAGAAGTTTTCAATGAATCTTCTATAGTAACCCGCCAATCCAAGGAATTGACGAATCTCGGATGGCGTTTCGGGTCTTCTCCAATTCTTGACCGCTTCAATCTTGCTTGGATCCACATGAATACATCCTTGCTCACTACGTGACCAAGGAAGTGGACCTCTTCCAACCAAAACTCTCACTTGGAGAATTTGGCATACAACTTCTCTTTTCTTAGTAGTTCAAGCACCTCACGCAAGTGCTCAACATGCTCCTCCTTTGTCTTCGAGTATACAAGTATGTCATCAATGAACACAATGACAGACTTGTCTAAGTATGGTTGACACCCCCGGTTCATCAAGTCCATGAACACCGCCGGTGCATTAGTCAACCCAAAAGGCATCACGGTGAATTCAAAATGACCATACCTTGTGCGAAAAGCCGTCTTGGGGATATCATCTTCATGTACCCGGAGTTGATGATAACCCGAGCGAAGATCGATTTTTGAAAAGTGCTTAGCACCTTGAAGTTGATCAAATAAGTCATCGATTCTTGGGAGGGGATACCGGTTCTTCACTGTGAGCTTGTTTAATTTCCGGTAGTCGATACACATTCTGAAGGACCCATCTTTCTTTTTGACGAAGAGAACAGGAGCACCCCAAGGAGATTGACTAGGGCGAATGAAACCCTTCTCTTGGAGTTCCTTGAGTTGAGTTTGTAGCTCTTGCATTTCGGTTAGAGCTAGCCTATAAGGAGCTTTTGCTACGGGCGCGGCTTCGGGGATAAGATTAATACGAAAATCTAGTTCACGAGTTGGAGGTAACCCCGGCAAGTCATCCGGAAAAACATCGGGAAATTCATAAACAATAGGAACGGTCTTCAATTCTACCCTTGTGACGGTAGCACTAAAAACCTTAGAATTTGAGGAATCGGAGATTTCACCTTGAACCCTAAGAATTCTACCGTTAGTCAAAGGTATCTTAACAACTCTCTCACCACAATCAATAGTCGCTTTCACCGCCGTTAACCAATCCATACCCACTATAACATCAAAACTCCCAATATCCAAAGGCATAAGGTCTATGAAGAAATCAACATCTTCCAAGGTCAAGACACAATCGCGAAGTATTTGACTAATTTTAGTTAGTGACCCGTTTACCATTTCAATGTCAAGCACATAGTTTAGAGCACAAGGATGTACATCAATCAAAGGAACAAAATTAGAAGACACGAGGCTATAATCGACCCCGGAATCAAATAGGACGGTGGCATAGTGACCATTAAGGAGAAAGGTACCTGCTACTACGTTGGGATCGTTGCGGGCTTCATTTACATTGGTCGCAAAGGCTCGGCCGCGTGGTTGCACTTGATGGCCCTGTTGGCCCCGGTTTTGGTTTGGCCCGACCATTTGGAGTTGATTGGGGTGAACGGCTACTTGAACTTGTTGTCCCACCCATCGAGGACAATTATTACGGTAGTGGTCACGGCTACCACATTCAAAACATTCGCCTCTTCTTTGGTTACCTTGAGGAGGAACGGCCCGAACGGGAGCCACATTCATTGGACCCGCCCTTGGAGCTCTACAATTTCTAGCTTCGTGCCCGAGTTGATTGCAATTAAAGCATGCTCCACATTGGTTATTGGCGGGATGATGCCTGTTACATCTCCCACAGAAAGGATGAGGCCCAAAATAAGCCTTCTTAGCCGGTTCCACCGCCGCCATCACCCTACCCCTATTAGCATTTCTAGGGTCAAACTTTCCCATCTTCTTTACCCCACTCGACTCTCCCACTTCTTTCCTCTTGTTCGTTGAGGACTTGCTCAAAACACCACTCCTCAACAAATCTTCAGTCACACTCCCGGCTTGGTTAACCGCATTAGCCAAAGAAGTAGGCATGTTAGAGTTTACATATGATCGGACTTGAGGATTCAAGCCCAATACGAACTTCTGGATGGCCTGAGGCTCGGTACCTACCAAGTGAGGAATGAGGGTAGACAACTCTTGAAATCGTCTAACATAGCCATTGTAATCGGCTCCCTCCATGTTGAGATTAGCAAACTCGATGGTCAAGTTTTGTAGTTCATACGGAGGACAAAACTTTGCTTCACTTTGTTCTTGAAGTCAATCCACTCCAAATTATAAGTCCGTCCCAACGTTATTTCCTGGTTCCACCAACTCAAGGCATCATGTCTAAACATGCCGGATGCGTAGGAAATCCGGTCATCATAGGTGCAATGACTCCTTTCGATCACCGCCTCTATCGCCTCAAACCATCTTATACATTCCGTGGGACCACCTTTCCCATCAAACTCCGGTGCCCCACAACTTTTAAAGTCTTTAAATACACACCCTTGACGGTATCCTCCCTGTTGATTATACATGGGCATACCGTTTCCAATTCCCACCGGTCCCTCTTCTTCATTTTCTTCGGCATGAGGTTGGGCATTTTCATTATGTTCATTTTCTGGAGCTTCGTTGTTTTGAGCCACGTTATTTTGCCCAAGATTTGCCGTGACTTGAGCAATAATGGTTGGCATGATATTGGCGATCGTTTGAGCAATCACCTCGGCCATGTTTGGCTCAGGGACCTCACCACGACCCCTTCCTTGGCCCCTACCACGACCTCTGCCACGGCCCCTACCACGGCCCCTACCTCCTTGTACCTCCGGTTGAGGTTCTTCCTCTTCAGCCCTATAGTTCGTTCCGGTTCTCCTGGGTCTCGCCATTTCTATAAAACAAGTGACACGTTGACCTGAGAGTTAGTCTCAAATGCTCACATGTTAGTCACACAAGTAGTCGATGCTCTCATACCGATACTACATACACATTTCATAACATTATGCTAAGGCAAAAGTGTTAGCATCATAAGGGATTTTTACATATCATAACATCAAGTAATCATGCTCATTACATCATGCAATCAAACAACTAACACGAATGATTCAAAGTATAATCCAAATTCGATATGCTCTCTAGTTATTGACCGGGTATGTATACAAGGTGTACCAACGGCTAACCTTCCACCTAATCAACTTCCATTAAGCATATCGGTTCCTTATTATACTTTAACCCACACGTGCGCAATCCACGATGTCATGAACTTGCTATAATATCGGGTAACCATAAAAGAGTTGATCGGGTTCTTTTAGGGTTGCCACAATATTATACTAAGTTAATGGCATCCCATCATTTTGCCCTAAATCATCACATTAGTTCCAACAATTAACAACAATAACCCATATTAACCATAATCTACAATCATCACCTTGAATTCAAGCTAACACACAAGTGGTCTTAACTACGAACTCACACGGGGATTCACAAAATTCACATTGCACACAATTTCCTAACCATGCATGCTATATGAAGAGTTTTAACTTAAGCCGTAGTCTAGGTCAAACCGCCTAATTCTCTACGACCACGCATGGGCCACCATTCTGTAACACCCCAAGCCGAGGCTCGGAATATCACGGAAATCATATAGCACAAGGGTGGAATTACAATAGAACAAGAACTAAATGCAAATAAAGATTCAGTGAATCCATTACAAAGACGAAACAAGTACCAAAATACAAAAGGAGCAATAACCATCAAGGTTACAAAGGAGCATTCAAAAGATGGCAATTAATCCTAAGTATAATGCAAAAGAGAAGGTCTATGAATCCTTGATTCATCAAGTCCAATGCCCGGGTTAAACAGCAAGCAACTATACTCCACGCCCAGGATTAACCTGATTACCTGAAAAGTGTACTAAGCATAGTCAACACAAGGTTGGTGAGTTCGTAGTAATGGTCCACAAGGAACCATAAACAATAATCATAATGTACAAGTAGAGGCTAGACGTGACTTACAGTGAGCCTCTAAGTAACACAACAATATCCAATCAACAAAATTTCATAAGTACGCAAATGCGTGTGAATGAATGCTCAATAATATGAATATCAAATGCAAGTACCAAATGCATAAATAAGTCAACATGCCTATCTTATGCGTGAACGCCAGTCACCAATGCAACGATACCCTTCTGTCATCACAATGAACAAGGCTGTATCTCAAAATCATCGAGATATATATGTCTATATACTCGGAGTCAGGCACTACATCCAAAATGGGTGCATACATCTATGCACCAGGATGTCGGCAATCCCCTGCCGAGGGTTATCAATAATGTATGCAATGCTTACAATCAAATGTAAATGCATCAGTCATGAACCAACAATCAATATACGATGAACTTGAACCAACAATCAATAATCGTAAGTTATAAGCCACTAATCAACATTCAACGAACGTGAACCAACAATCAATATACGATGAACTTGAACCAACAATCCATAATCGTAAGTTATAAGCCACTAATCAACATTCAACGAACGTGAACCAACAATCAATAATCACCGATCATAAATCAAATTTCAATTTAAACCAACTATACGTACATACACTTAAGAGGATTCTACTTCCTTTGAGTCTCAGATGCTTATATATAGGGTCACCCGCAGCCTTCCCACCACATCTAAAACCCAATGAAGGTATAACCGACTATCATGTATGTACGTCAATTCCTAATACTAACGAAATACTTAACAAACATAAACCAATTCAATCAATCAATCAATCAACAACGTAAGTAAACATGCAAGTTTACACTTTTCAGCCCGAATCTCAAGCGAGTAGGGAGATACGAAACTCACCTTGTCCGACAAAGAAGCTAGTATAAGATTACAAGCGAGTATTACGGTCCACACGTTCACAACCTATAATTATACATCAATATACCATAATGTCAACTCTACAATCATAAACAAGTTGGTTTAGCACAATTAGATCAAGTCACAACCCTAAACGCCTTTCCAACTTAAACGAGTAGGAACAAGACGCATTCGACTTGACCTTTTTAGAAATGAGAAAGGATTCATACAAAAAGAGTGTTACTACTAGAAACTAGACTCTCTTACGATTCCAACGATGGGTCATACGACTTATTTGGAGTTACGGATCAAAAGTTATTAACATTTGAAAATCGACGCGCATAATTTCACAGAACCTAACCACTGCGCCGCAGTGAGCCATTGCCAAGCTCACTGCGCCGCAGTGAGCTAACCATGTGAAAGTACAGGGTGATCGATCGATTCGAGATTCCTACGACTATGTAAGTGCGGAATCCAAACATAATCGTTATTGAGGTAATTGAATGAAACAAACACGAAATCAATAAGAACAGGAGATAAAAACAGAATTCCTTTATCATTAGTCGAATGATTACAATGAATAAATCCGTTTACAATACATCTACGATGATTACGGATTACAATCAATGAGACGACTCTTGATAATCGAATAATATGGTGGACTTACGGACTGAGGTTTGCGCATACCTCAGCCTGCCGTGGATGACATCTGTCTAGACTAAAATCCCCCTCTAAAACCGAAACCTAAGAACACTATATATAGGCTAGAAATGGGTTGGGCTTCAAACTCGTGGACCAAACACGTGCTACAGTAACACGTGATTGGCCAAACTCGTGTTACTGTTCACACGAGTTTGTCCAAACTCGTGGTACTGTTTACACGAGTTTGTCCTGTTGTCTGGATAATCTCTGTAAAGTAACAACCCTTTAATTGAGATGCATCGGACACAAATTGTGCACCAAAATGTGCACTAACAGTCTCCCCCTTGACCGATGCACTCAATTCATTCACCGATAATCATTAGCAATCGAAAACCTGCAAAAGCAAACTCCCCCTTAACTAATGATACCGGGTCTTCTTTTGCTGAGACTCGATCTTCTGACACAACATTCTGATCTTCAAACTCCAAAATCTCTGTATCTCTGTGACAACCAACTAACCTAACACATCTCATTGTAGTTCTCCCCCTCAACAGTAGCCATCTCCGAATTAAACATATGCAATCTTCTTCCTGCTTGGAACTTTGCTCGAGACATTCCTCGACTTGCTTAACCGGCATATAATAGAGAAGTTGAATTTCCAACAATCAGCATCAAATCAATCAGCTCTCACAAAATAAGAAACTCTGTAGCTTGAATCACAAACTGCAGTACCATAAATCCTGTCTCAACTAGCAGCATCTGACTTTGTCTTGTACCTTCACAATTCCACCAACCACCGAAGTCTTTCCTATCAGATCTCCCCTTCAGTTGTATACACCACCAAATATAAAGATCTTTAATCTCGCAATCACAATAAATGATCGCCTGATAATCATCTCTATTCTTGGAATATAAATAGGTTCAATCTTCAATTACTTAACAACAGATGACCAACTTCGTTGCTCTTAATATTTCGACAAAGTTTCCACAACTGCCATCTATTTGATACTTGAGCATATTTCACATTAAGCACACCATCATCTAAACACAGATCTTGGTTTGTCTCTCAAGTAGCACAGAATTTTACTCAGAAATCTGAAATTTTTTATCTCCCCCTTTTCTCTGCAAAATTCTGAAATCTAGCCCATCTTAGGTTTTAAATATCTCCCATTCTGGAGGTTCTTCAAAAAGCTTAGAGCTCACGATGGTTAAAACTCTTCGCCAAACAGGGTATATTCGTTTTCCCTCCAAATTTCTGAGGAAAAACACATTTACGTGAAACATTGGTATTCACGTAAATTTTTATTTCTAAGACTGTGGGAAAAATTTGATAATTGCCGAAAATTTTCATCCAAAACGTGCCGAAATCGCACAAAAACGGACCGAAAATTTTTCGAACGCTACCAAACTTCAAATCTCCATGAATCATGCCATTTTAAGACCATGGACAAAAAATATTTTTCCCGCCAAAATACTTTCTTTTTTTTTTTTTTATTTTATTTTTTTATTTTTTTTTAGCTTTTCTACAACCCTGTCTTCTATGCTTCAATGTATCAGACGATCTGCAGTGATCCTTCCACACCGAAACATACTTGAACCTCGATTCCATTTCGACAACTCAAACACGTTTTTCAGCAAACTCGTGTGAACAGTGCCACGAGTTTAAGAACCTAAACGTGTGATACCCCTTAAACACGCACATATAGCACCACGCACTTGAATATCTGTTCACACGAGTTTGTCCAAACTCGTGGTACTGTTTACACGAGTTTGTCCTGTTGTCTGGATAATCTCTGTAAAGTAACAGCCCTTTAATTGAGATGCATCGGACACAAATTGTGCACCAAAATGTGCACTAACACCATGAAACGACCAGGCCCTAGCCACTGCGCCGCAGTGGGCTAGCCTAAGCCACTGCGCCGCAGTGGCCCAGTTCTGACCAGAAGCAGCAGCAGCACCAGCATATGCAGGAAAACCTAAACCAAAACCCCCAAATCGACCCAAACCAAACCAAACGATTTGTAAAGCCTTGTAGCTTGATTTGAAGCATAAATAAACACCATTAACCATAAATAAACATAACCCAATCCACAAATTTAACCAAAACATCAAAATCATACCCAAAACCTTCAAACCCTAATTTAAACCCTAATTTGACCTAAAACGAGATTTAAGCCAAATTGTGACCCGAATCCACTTGAAATCAACTAGAAAAATGTAAACAAACATGAAATGATAAATATGGAAGGAGTTTAACTTACCAAAATCTTCACCTAGAGTTCAAATCCGAAAATGAGCTTAAAGAGAAAGTTTCTTGCACCTTGAGACTCCAAAATTTTAGATGATGAAAATACAATGAAGATGATGATACTTATTACCCTATTTCAACTTAACAACAATGATTTACGATGATTTTAAGAGGGGGAGAGATGAGTTCTTGGAGAGTTAGAGAGAAGGTGATAAAGATAGATAGAATAGATGGATAGAAATGAAAGGATAAGGTGGGGATGGGTAACTAGTTGGCTCATGGGTCATGGACAACCCATGGGTCGACCTGTTCCCCCCCCATAAGCCAATTTACAATTGATTACACAATTAAACGCCAAACAAACATACTAACGACCCGACTAACATACCACATAGTCATGTAATCACAAATGGCCCAATTATTTCATTCAACAAGTTTGTTAGTCAATTTACACAAAAAGTCAACGGGTCAAAATTCACGGATGTTACACCTGGAGACCAAGAAGATTTGTCCAGAAATATATTGAAGTCCAGTTGCATCGTACAGTTAACGCAACTGAAGACTTCCTCCAGTTGAGAACTGACCAGTTGAAGAATCATTCCAGTTGGAGTCGAAGACAACAAGTGGAAGATAGAGAATGACAATGGCAGCGAAGCCCAGTTGACATTCTAGTCAGTTACAAACTGGAGACCGTCAGTGGAAAGCTCTTACAAAGCTTTATACTGATTACGAGGAATTGACTTTTATGCTTTATGTGCTTTTACCCGGATAATAAGATTTATCTTATTATTTAAGTACAAAAAGGTACATAAAGCTGGTTGAGTAAAGTTGCTTTATACTGCAACTTTACACTGCATTTTGAGAAATTAAATGCTATTCCTTAAATGTTCTCAACCATATTTGTACGGCCAAAGTTAACATCCCAATGTTAACTTTGCCTATAAATACAAGTCATTACTATAAGAATAAGAAGTGAGAAAACACTTCGAAAGATTTCACACTTTGCATACCTGCAATATTCTTGGTGAACTTGTGCAATCTTCTCTCAATCGTAAAAAGGAACATTTCACACTTTAAGTGTTTCGATTGTTTAGAGAAATTCCAAGTGTAGATCAATTGTAGTTCATAGGTTGTTAGGATATTTGCATACTTGTATTATCTTGGTTCCGCAACAACCTTGTAATTTATTTAAAGTTAATAAATAAATTACACTTGAAAATTACATATTGTCTCACCAATTTACTTTACAAGTATTTTGTATTATTGCATTGTTCTTTACTTATTGTCACTTAAATAAGTAATCTATCTAGAACTTGGTATATACTCTCTGTAACTGGTCGTCTCCAGTTTAGCGTTTATATTGCAAAGTAACTCCACCATCGACATAGAGGTGTCTTCAGGTAGTACCATCTATTGAGTTGGGACTTACAAGTGGTATCAAAGCAGAAGGCTAATAAACTTGCCTAGATCTGCTTAGATGAACACTACTGAAGGTGGAGATGGTTCTGGTCAAGGTGAAAACCCTTTGAATACTAATACACCACCTTTCAAAATGTTAATACAAACCCTCCTCCTCCTACTGCCCCAAACCATGTCCATGTACATTATTCTAACACTCCTGTTCCAAAATTTGATGGAAACAGTGAGACCTTTGGTACATGGAAGGCCAGAATGCTTTTGCATTTTGGTGGGATAGAGAGGTATATGTTGAAAATCCTTAAGGATGGACCATATATACCCATGTCTCTTGGGTAAGTCCTCTTCTAGATCCAACTGGAAGAAGAGGTTCTAGAGAAAAGCTCGAAGACCACTGGTCTGATGAGGATCGTAGACTTGTAGATCTGGACACTAGACTCAAGAACATGATCCTTGGAGCTGTTCCTGAAGATCTAATTCCAACACTTGTGTTGTTCCCAGTGCCAAGTCAATGTGGGATGAATTAGTTATTCAGTTTGAAGGAGGTGATGACACTATTGTCACCAGAAAAGTTGCCTTGAACAAGAAGTATGAATCTTTCTTTGCTCTGCCCAATGAAAGTCTAACTGGTACATACACCAGATTTTCTAGCCTCATTAATCAGCTGAGAGGCTGGGTGTAGAGAAGGATAAGGATATTCTTCTTGAGAAGTTTTGTGATATTCTTCCTTCCAAATGGAAAATATGGTTCTTGTCTTAAGACAAGGTAAAACCCTGCACAGCCATACTCTTGCATCGCTCTATGGAGCCTTCAGATTCACTGAAGACAATAATGCTGCAAGACTGGTGGCTGAGCAGGATGCCATGAACCATGCCCAGAGTCCCAAAGTTGCTAGTGTAACTGAGCGACCTTGTACTGCTTTAATGTCTGCAGAGAGTATCCAGGCACACTCAATGAAGGAGATGTTAAACAGTTTCTTGAACTCTGGCCTGACCACTGAAATCAGTGATGGTTGTGATGAAACTGACGATGATGATCTGGTAGCCATGATTGCTAAAACCTTTAACAGGTTTAAGCATAAATCTAAAAGATTTAATGGCCCAAACAATGCTTCCAGCTCCAGCTCTCTGGATAAAACCAATCTTACCTGCTATAAATGCGGTAAGAAAGGTCATTTTATGAAGGAATGCAGATCTAGTCAGATGAACAACCAAACTGGCCCCCTGTCCCTAATTTCAATCGGCCTGATGATAGCTACAAAGCTAAATATAAGAAGCTTAAGGCCCAAATTGCCCTCCTGTCCATGGAAAAAGAAAAGGATCAGTGCTTGATGGCACAAACTGAGGGAAAATGGGAGTACTCTGATGACTCATCAGCTGATGAAGAAGAGGAAAGGGATATGTGTTTCATGGCCTTGGAAGATCAACAGCAGCATGTGGCAAAAGAAGATGTCATCACTGGAAGATGGGTGGACATCATTTTGAAGAAGGTATGTGATTATGACAATCAAGTGGATCCAGAACTGAAACTGGACCTTGCTGAATCATTAAGTGGTGATTTGGCTTTTGTGGAAACTGTTAGAGCAGATAGTGAAAGATATCTGGACACTATCTTAATTGAAATAAACAATGTTAAGCCACAACTTAATGATTTACAAAGTGTCCAGTTGGCTCTCAAGGAGTCAGTTTTAAAAATTGAGGCTTTGGAATTTGATAATCAAAAATTAATTTCTGATCTTGAAAAAGAACAAATGATTATCAAGTCATGGGTAATAAGCATCCCAAAACTTAATCGTATATGTTGACTAACGTCGTTAGGTCAAATTCTAAGTCCGTGATATGTTTATGTGCCCTATATGTGAGATTTAATTATCTTTAATGAGTGACAATAAAGTGGACTAAATGATGTGTAAAAGGCCTTTGTAGTGTGCGAAAGTGCTTTAGTGTGTTATATGTATCCCCAATAGGTGTTTTAAAGCGAAATAAAGTCAATATGAAGTCCAGGGACTAGTTTTGCCAAAGGTGTAAAGTTAAAAACGAAAATTGTGATTAGGGTAGCCTAATCTCTGATTAGTTTCAGCCATTTTCCCTAATCTTAAACACACATTAAGCCTCTCCAAACCCTTCTTGATTTCTTAAGCAAAATCTTCAAGTTTTGGTCAATCGAATCGAGTGTTTTGTATTGAATTGGATCGGCCATCATTTGCTACAGGTAATCCATGATTCGTTGTCTATATCTTCAGATCTAAAGATGTTTCTAATTGAATCAAATCTGATTTTATAAAGGGTTTTTGATAAGTTAGGGTTTATTATGTGTTTAAGCCAATTAATGATCAAAACGGAATTAAACGAGTTTATAATCGATCTTGATGATCAAAATAGGTTTATATATGTCAAAAACATGTTTTGGGTGAAGCCCAAGTCGATCGATTTCTGAAAAAATTGAAGAACAAAGTCGTTTTACGAATTCTGGTCGAAGTTAAGTTCCTGATAGCTAAATTCGTTTCCTGATGGCTATTTCCGTTTGCCCAACGAAGTTTAACTTCGTTTGGGGTCATTTTCGTTTGTTGTTGAAAGTCTAAAATCGTTTGGGTTTAAATTTGTTTGTGAAAATGGAACTTAAATTCGTATGCACAAAGTAAGGTTTAAATTCGTGTGAAGTGAAGTTCAAATTCGTTCCAGATCATCTAAATTCGTTTTATGTGGTCTAAGTTCGTTTGAAGGTGCTTAAATTCGTTTGTGGATGATTAAATTCGTTTGTGGATGATTAAATTCGTTTTATGTGGTCTAAGTTCGTTTGAAGGTGCTTAAATTCGTTTGTGGATGATTAAATTCGTTTTATGTGGTCTAAGTTCGTTTGAAGGTGCTTAAATTCGTTTGTGGATGATTAAATTCGTTTGGCAAACGAATTTAAAGTTCGTTTTTATCAGAAAGCAGTTAAGTTCGTTTTATGGAATTAAGTTCGTAAGAACAAATCTAAGTTCGTTTTCAAGTCCCTTTAATGTCCCAAATGACTTATATTTCATATATTAACGTACGATAGGTGTCGGGGATTACTGTTAAGCACTGTTAGCTATTTGGTTGCTCGCGTATACTACTACCAGGTAAGATACACTACTTTTGTCACGCTGAGGGTGCAACAAAAAAAATAAAAAAAAAAAAAAAAAAAAAAAAAAAAAAAAAAAAAAAAAAAAAAAAAAAAAAAAAAAAAAAAAAAAAAAAAAAAAAAAAAAAAAAAAAAAAAAAAAAAAAAAAAAAAAAAAAAAAAAAAAAAAAAAAAAAAAAAAAAAAAAAAAAAAAAAAAAAAAAAAAAAAAAAAAAAAAAAAAAAAAAAAAAAAAAAAAAAAAAAAAAAAAAAAAAAAAAAAAAAAAAAAAAAAAAAAAAAAAAAAAAAAAAAAAAAAAAAAAAAAAAAAAAAAAAAAAAAAAAAAAAAAAAAAAAAAAAAAAAAAAAAAAAAAAAAAAAAAAAAAAAAAAAAAAAAAAAAAAAAAAAAAAAAAAAAAAAAAAAAAAAAAAAAAAAAAAAAAAAAAAAAAAAAAAAAAAAAAAAAAAAAAAAAAAAAAAAAAAAAAAAAAAAAAAAAAAAAAAAAAAAAAAAAAAAAAAAAAAAAAAAAAAAAAAAAAAAAAAAAAAAAAAAAAAAAAAAAAAAAAAAAAAAAAAAAAAAAAAAAAAAAAAAAAAAAAAAAAAAAAAAAAAAAAAAAAAAAAAAAAAAAAAAAAAAAAAAAAAAAAAAAAAAAAAAAAAAAAAAAAAAAAAAAAAAAAAAAAAAAAAAAAAAAAAAAAAAAAAAAAAAAAAAAAAAAAAAAAAAAAAAAAAAAAAAAAAAAAAAAAAAAAAAAAAAAAAAAAAAAAAAAAAAAAAAAAAACGTTTGTGGATGATTAAATTCGTTTGGCAAACGAATTTAAAGTTCGTTTTTATCAGAAAGCAGTTAAGTTCGTTTTATGGAATTAAGTTCGTAAGAACAAATCTAAGTTCGTTTTCAAGTCCTTAAATTCGTTTGTGGATGATTAAATTCGTTTGTGGATGATTAAATTCGTTTTGGATGTTAAATTCGTTTGTGGATGATTAAATTCGTTTTGGATGATTAAATTCGTTTGTGGATGATTAAATTCGTTTTGGATGATTAAATTCGTTTGTGGATGATTAAATTCGTTTTGGATGATTAAATTCGTTTGTGGATGATTAAATTCGTTTTGGATGATTAAATTCGTTTGTGGATGATTAAATTCGTTTTGGATGATTAAATTCGTTTGTGGATGATTAAATTCGTTTTGGATGATTAAATTCGTTTGTGGATGATTAAATTCGTTTTGGATGATTAAATTCGTTTGTGGATGATTAAATTCGTTTTGGATGATTAAATTCGTTTGTGGATGATTAAATTCGTTTGTGGATGATTAAATTCGTTTGTGGATGATTAAATTCGTTTGTGGATGATTAAATTCGTTTGTGGATGATTAAATTCGTTTGTGGATGATTAAATTCGTTTTGGATGATTAAATTCGTTTGTGGATGATTAAATTCGTTTTGGATGATTAAATTCGTTTGTGGATGATTAAATTCGTTTTGGATGATTAAATTCGTTTGTGGATGATTAAATTCGTTTGTGGATGATTAAATTCGTTTGTGGATGATTAAATTCGTTTGTGGATGATTAAATTCGTTTGTGGATGATTAAATTCGTTTGTGGATGATTAAATTCGTTTTGGATGATTAAATTCGTTTGTGGATGATTAAATTCGTTTTGGATGATTAAATTCGTTTGTGGATGATTAAATTCGTTTTGGATGATTAAATTCGTTTGTGGATGATTAAATTCGTTTTGGATGATTAAATTCGTTTGTGGATGATTAAATTCGTTTTGGATGATTAAATTCGTTTGTGGATGATTAAATTCGTTTTGGATGATTAAATTCGTTTGTGGATGATTAAATTCGTTTTGGATGATTAAATTCGTTTGTGGATGATTAAATTCGTTTTGGATGATTAAATTCGTTTGTGGATGATTAAATTCGTTTGTGGATGATTAAATTCGTTTGTGGATGATTAAATTCGTTTGTGGATGATTAAATTCGTTTGTGGATGATTAAATTCGTTTGTGGATGATTAAATTCGTTTTGGATGATTAAATTCGTTTGTGGATGATTAAATTCGTTTTGGATGATTAAATTCGTTTGTGGATGATTAAATTCGTTTTGGATGATTAAATTCGTTTGTGGATGATTAAATTCGTTTTGGATGATTAAATTCGTTTGTGGATGATTAAATTCGTTTTGGATGATTAAATTCGTTTGTGGATGATTAAATTCGTTTTGGATGATTAAATTCGTTTGTGGATGATTAAATTCGTTTTGGATGATTAAATTCGTTTGTGGATGATTAAATTCGTTTTGGATGATTAAATTCGTTTGTGGATGATTAAATTCGTTTTGGATGATTAAATTCGTTTGTGGATGATTAAATTCGTTTTGGATGATTAAATTCGTTTGTGGATGATTAAATTCGTTTTGGATGATTAAATTCGTTTGTGGATGATTAAATTCGTTTTGGATGATTAAATTCGTTTGTGGATGATTAAATTCGTTTGTGGATGATTAAATTCGTTTGTGGATGATTAAATTCGTTTGTGGATGATTAAATTCGTTTGTGGATGATTAAATTCGTTTGTGGATGATTAAATTCGTTTTGGATGATTAAATTCGTTTGTGGATGATTAAATTCGTTTTGGATGATTAAATTCGTTTGTGGATGATTAAATTCGTTTTGGATGATTAAATTCGTTTGTGGATGATTAAATTCGTTTTGGATGATTAAATTCGTTTGTGGATGATTAAATTCGTTTTGGATGATTAAATTCGTTTGTGGATGATTAAATTCGTTTTGGATGATTAAATTCGTTTGTGGATGATTAAATTCGTTTTGGATGATTAAATTCGTTTGTGGATGATTAAATTCGTTTTGGATGATTAAATTCGTTTGTGGATGATTAAATTCGTTTTGGATGATTAAATTCGTTTGTGGATGATTAAATTCGTTTTGGATGATTAAATTCGTTTGTGGATGATTAAATTCGTTTTGGATGATTAAATTCGTTTGTGGATGATTAAATTCGTTTTGGATGATTAAATTCGTTTGTGGATGATTAAATTCGTTTGTGGATGATTAAATTCGTTTGTGGATGATTAAATTCGTTTGTGGATGATTAAATTCGTTTGTGGATGATTAAATTCGTTTGTGGATGATTAAATTCGTTTGTGGATGATTAAATTCGTTTGTGGATGATTAAATTCGTTTGTGGATGATTAAATTCGTTTTGGATGATTAAATTCGTTTGTGGATGATTAAATTCGTTTTGGATGATTAAATTCGTTTGTGGATGATTAAATTCGTTTTGGATGATTAAATTCGTTTGTGGATGATTAAATTCGTTTGTGGATGATTAAATTCGTTTGTGGATGATTAAATTCGTTTGTGGATGATTAAATTCGTTTGTGGATGTTAAATTCGTTTGTGGATGATTAAATTCGTTTGTGGATGTTAAATTCGTTTGTGGATGATTAAATTCGTTTGTGGATGATTAAATTCGTTTGTGGATGTTAAATTCGTTTGTGGATGATAATCGTTTGGTAGATGATCAAGATGGCCTTAGTCTACCCAATAGTTTCTCATAGACTTTATGATATTGTTTCCTCTTGGAACCCTATGTAATGACTGCTGTTTTGATTGCTTTATGTTGGGCAATCTTATGGATTTTCTTTTATTATTTCTACGATACGTTAGTAACACCACTATTGCTTCTCAACTGTTTTCCTTGTTGAGAGTTTTTAATAAATCGTTTCCGCATAATTGATGCCGTTAGGCAAAAGTTTTTGGAAATCCATATTTTTACGAAACGGGTGTTACAATTTGGTATCAGAGAAGTAGTTTAAGTGAACCAAGGCCTATTGACCATAGGGTTTGGACTTAAACTTAAGATGTGCATGCTAGGTACTCGTAGGATGCCTTAGCTAGTGATGACATGTGATGTAGGATGGGTTGGGATGAGTGCGAGTGTGATAGGGCTTACGAGATGTTTACGTTACGATGATATGTTTTAGCCTTATCTCAACGAGCTTTTTGTTTTATTTTGCGCTTATCGACTCCACCATTTTATTGAAGGAAAATGGTTAACACTCGCAACCGCAACATCCAACGCGACGGAGCTACTGCTAGCGTTACTCCACCTGTCCATCCGGGTGCAGGTGCTTCTAATGCTGCTAATGCTAATGTGAATCGTGTGAACCCCCGCCGTGTTAATCAACCAGGCTCATTGGGTCCGATGCCTCCACCACCTGGCAATCCTCCGAGAGTTAACGATGTAGTGGTGGATCAGATTCCCAATCAGGCGGAGATGTATAATCTTGTGCTAACTCTTCAGGCCCAGTTGGCCCAAACGCAAGAACAGTTGAATCAGGCGTTGGCAGCTAACGCAGAAGGAACTGGTAACAGTCACTCTGTGCCTTCTCACCACACTGAGCCACCGGTCGATGATGTGGTTATTCCCCATGCTAATGTTAATGTGGTTCCTCCTAATGATGTTCACGCCCCTCGATTCAAGTTTGAAAGTTTCCAGAAGTGTGGAGCTCAGAAATTCTATGGAACACTTAATGCAGTAGGTTGCATGGAATGGCTTGATGATACTGAGATGGTTTTTGAAGCTTGTGATTGTCCCGAGGATAAGAAAGTGTTGTGTGCTAGTAGGATGTTGAAAGAAGGTGCTCAGGACTGGTGGAAGAGCATTACCATTTCGATGACTCCAGCTATGGTATCTGCTATTACGTGGGCTAACTTCAGACAGAAATTTATTGAAGAGTATATTGGAGTTCATGAGCAGCGCAAAATGGAAAAAGAGTTTCGTGCCTTGACGGCTGAAGTGGGTAAAATCAATGATTATGCTCGTTCCTTTATGGAGAAGATGAAGTTCGTGGGCCATCTGTTCCGTACTGATGCAGATCAGGTTGCTTGCTATGTTGATGGTTTGCCTCCGAGTTATCGAGGTATTTGTAGGCAGCACAAGACTCTAACTGAAGCTATCAAAGAGTCTAAAAAGCTTGATGATGATTTTGCTACGGATAAGAAAGTGTTGTGTGCTAGTAGGATGTTGAAAGAAGGTGCTCAGGACTGGTGGAAGAGCATTACCATTTCGATGACTCCAGCTATGGTATCTGCTATTACGTGGGCTAACTTCAGACAGAAATTTATTGAAGAGTATATTGGAGTTCATGAGCAGCGCAAAATGGAAAAAGAGTTTCGTGCCTTGACGGCTGAAGAGGCCAAAGATGACGACCAGGTAGTTACTGCTACCCTTATTGTTAACTCCAAACTTGCTAATGTGTTATTTGATTCTGGTGCGAACAAATCTTTTGTGTCTACTCTGTTTGCTCCTAAATTAGACATGATTACGAGTCCCTTAAGGTGTCCTATTGAAGTAGAGGTGGCTAACGGCACAACGTCTATCGTACGTGAGGGTTATTCTGATTGTCCTTTAGAGATAGAGGGTCGGTGTTTTACTGCTAACTTGCTACCTGCTACTATCCATAGTTTTGATGTTATACTCGGTATGGACTGGATGTCTAAAAACGATGCTGTCGTCTTATGTGCAAAGAAAATAGTTCGTATCGCTACCCTGATGGTAAAGGTGTCTGTGTTTATGGTGACAAGAAGCCGGGAAATGTTAAGGTGATCTCGATGATGAAAGCCCTTCGTTGTATACGGCAAACTAAGTCACATTTTCTAGCTTATGTCATCGATTCTCGTATCGCGAAGCCTACAGTCTCTGATGTCGAAGTTGTTTCCGAGTTTCCTGATGTTTTCCCTGAAGATCTTCCAGGTCTTCCTCCTGATCGTGAGGTTGAATTTTCTATTGACCTCATTCCTGGTGCTACTCCTGTAGCCAAAGCTCCCTATCGATTAGCTCCGACGGAGATGAAGGAGCTGATGACCCAAATTCAGGAACTTTTAGATAAAGGTTTCATTCGTCCGAGTTCCTCTCCATGGGGTGCTCCTATCCTTTTCGTAAAGAAGAAAGACGGATCCATGCGCATGTGTATCGATTATCGCGAGCTGAATAAAAGAACGGTGAAGAATAAATATCCACTCCCTCGCATTGATGATTTGTTCGATCAACTTCAAGGTGCTTCCTATTTTTCGAAGATCGACTTACGATCTGGCTATCATCAACTGAAGGTTGAAGAGGAAAGTGTAGCCAAAACAGCGTTCCGAACTCGTTATGGTCATTACGAGTTCCTTGTCATGCCATTCGGTTTGACAAATGCTCCAGCGAAGTTTATGGATTTGATGAACCGTGTCTGTCGACCATTTTTGGATCATTTCGTTATCGTTTTCATCGACGACATCCTTGTGTATTCAAAGTCGGAAGAGGAACATAGAGAGCATTTGAGGGCTGTCCTTCAAGTCCTCAGAGAGAAAAAGCTATATGCTAAGTTCTCCAAGTGCGAGTTCTGGCTAAAGGAAGTTCATTTCCTCGGCCATGTCATCTCCTCTGATGGTATAAAAGTAGATCCTTCGAAAATAGAAGCGGTGTCGAAGTGGGAGCAGCCTAAGTCTCCTACTGAAATTAAGAGTTTTCTCGGTTTGGCTGGCTACTATCGACGTTTTATTCAGGATTTCTCGCGCATTGCCAAGCCAATGACTGAATTAACGAAGAAAGGTGTGAAGTTTGTGTGGACCGATGCTCAAGAAAAAGCCTTCACGACGTTGAAAAAGAAGTTGTGTGAAGCTCCAGTCTTAGCTTTACCCGAAGGAACCGATGATTTAGTTGTCTATAGTGACGCATCCATCACGGGGTTAGGGTGTGTACTGATGCAACGAGACAAAGTTATCGCTTACGCCTCTCGACAGCTGAAGCCACATGAGCGGAATTATCCTACTCATGATCTTGAGCTGGCTGCTGTTGTTTTTGCTCTGAAATTGTGGCGACATTATCTGTATGGTACAAAGTGTACCCTATACACGGATCATAAGAGCTTACAATACGTGTTTACTCAGAAGGATATGAATGTTAGGCAACGACGGTGGATGGAGTTATTAAAGGATTATGATTGTGAGATTAAATATCACCCAGGTAAAGCTAATGTGGTTGCTGATGCCTTGAGCCGCAAAGGATATGCGAAGAGTAGGTTATGTGCAATGATTACGAAGGTTGAGTCGAACTTAATGGAACCTATTCGATTAGCTCAAATTGAAGCGTTGAAGGAGGAGAATGTGAATGAGGAGTCTATTGGGAAAAAGAAGAAAAATAGACTTGAAATGGAAGAAAATAGTCGCGGTCTTCGAACTTACAAAGGTAGAATATGGGTTCCTCTATATGGAGGCAATCGTGAGTTAGTGATGGACGAAGCTCACAAGACTAAGTATTCTGTACACCCTGGTGCCACAAAGATGCATGCGGACTTGAAACCGATTTATTGGTGGCCCAGTATTAAAAACGATGTGATGATGTACGTACAGAAGTGTTTGACATGTGCTAAAGTAAAAGCTGAACACCAAAAGCCTTACGGGAAGTTTCAGCAACTCGAGATCCCTGAGTGGAAATGGGATCGTATTACGATGGATTTTATAACCAAGCTTCCAAGAACGCCTCGTGGTCACGATATGATATGGGTTATTGTCGATCAATTAACGAAGAGTGCCCATTTCCTCCCAGTTCGTGAGAATGCTCCTATGGGC
>CM067168.1:133505153-133531829 GCA_034093135.1 Erigeron breviscapus | reverse complement strand
TTTGTTAAGGCTCGCGCCGCGAATGGTTCTGGTCGCGCCGCGAGTCTGTCCTCTTTTGGGCATTTCAGCTTCGTTCTTCATCCGTTAGTGCATATGGACCATTTCTGAGCTGCTTTCTACCATTATGAGCGATGTACCTGCTGTAGACCTGAAACCACTAGCAAATACCATAACGCACCACAAAACAAGTATAAGCGGCTATAAATCGTGTACAAAATGACCAAATAAGATGTGGGAAATATGTATATATTGAGCCACATCAGGGCCCAATATGTTTTTCTTTCATTCGTATGGGCCTAATGGGACAAGTATGCATGTAACTCACGTATTTGGGCCTGTTGGGCCATGTGTGTTCATCTTTCACTCGAATGAGCCTGTTGGGCCTTAAATATCGTTTATTGCCTCATGTGTATATATATCTTCATAAGATTCATTTCTAGTGTTTGTCTCATCATTGTGCCTATTGGGCCCAATATTTTTTTGTTTCATTCGTCCGGGCCTAACGAGACTAGTATGCATATAACTCGCGTATTTGGGCTTATTGGGCCGTGCGTTTGCCTTTCACTCAAATGGGCCTGTTGGGCCTTAAACATCGTTGTTATCTCATGTGTGTGTATATGTACTGTATGTATGTCTTTCTTAACTTTCATAAGCTTCATTTATAGTGTTCGTTTCATCATTGGGCCTAATGGGCCCAATATGTTTTCCTATCATTTTTCTGGGCCTAACGGCACACGTATACAGACATTATTTATCCATTAAGTCACGTTATAAATTCAGTCAATTAATGGTTAAAAAAACAATCATAATGTTTTATTTTTATTTTTTTCGCCTATCTTTCGCCTAGCATATGTTCATATCAATGTAATTTCTTTTATAGCGTATGATTGAATTCCTTATATTTGTTTATGATACGTCCCAAGGTGTATCAATATACCAAAGTATATTGTACACAGAACAGTTGTAGAGGGGGGGGGTGAATACAACTTTCCTTAATCTTTACAAACTTTTAAATAAAAACGTTTTAAGATTCAGTTTATATATATTAAGCAAGTAAGTAAAGAGCAGGAATCATTAAAACAGTAAAGCAGTAAAGAAACAAAGACATTCTTTAACACAGATTGTGGTTTTCAAAGTAATCCTTTATTAAGAAATAATCTATACAAAGAATTACAAGGTTGTTGCGGAATAAAGATAGCCTATAGATATCTAAACAACCTCTGAAATGACAAACTACAATCAATAAGTTCTAGCTCAAGAGAATCAACCCAAGCTGATCTCGTACAGACTAAGCTGTGTATAAGAGCAGAGAAACTTGTGTGAAGAATGATTCTCAGGAAATGCCCACATATGCAATCCATGAATGAGGCTTTTATAGGCGAAAGCGCTCCTTCACTTGGTGTCCGTTGCAGCCACGTATTCTTCATTCAGTGGATGATAAAGGAATAATCAATCGTGCCTTTCATAGTACTTGTGGTCCCCCACGTACTGACGCACATTCTTCATCAACCAATAAGAGTATGGACACGCATATGTAAAACCAACCACCAACCTGGATCCTAGGATTCTTCCTAGTCACGTCATTTGTCTTTATCTTCATTCCAGGTTGTTATCTTCACTTGATTGTCAGACATAGATTGGGCCGTTTGTCAAAGCACCAATCTGCCTAAGTGTTTCCAAGCTGACTGCTAATCCCAAGCTGTCTTCCGATAGCAGCTTGGTCTTCTATCTTCAATCCTCCTCTTCGACTTGGACTGAATGCTAACACATTGTTGATGCAGCTTGAATAACACTTGCTTCCATAAGATTTTACAATTACAAAGTATGAAGCATGATCTGGGTCAGTTACAGATCGCAAGCTGTGTCAGCTTAGTCTGACCCAGATCAGATTACAAGAACCAAAAGATTACTAAGTGTTTATAGGTCAGATTTGTCATCATTAAATTTACAATTAACATTGGGACTCAACAATCTCCCCCTATTTGATGATGACAAAACCCAACTACACTTCTAACTATCAGCTTACAAAGAATCAAAGAAAATATGACTAACAGCTTGTGACCCTTTGAATCTTTTGGGTTCTTTTCAATCTGATATGAAATTCTAACAAGACAACTGAATTTGTACAAATACTTGCATATATTGAGAAAAACAAAGTATTACAATAAGAGCTTATTCCCCAATCAATTCTACAGTTTCTTGCTTAACTTCAAATGATGGAGCAATTCTCACATCTACTTTTCTATCTGACCCCTCATCAATAAGGAACTGCTCATACCCATTGCCTTGTTCACTAAAATTAGTACAAAATCTGTACAAGGTAAAAAGGTGCATAGTGGTACCTCTTTTAGCTCAGCAGTCCTTTGAAATACAAGTTGCCCTCTTCCATTCACAAAATACATACCATTTTCAACACCAGTAGGTAGAGACAGATTGAGATTATTCAGAATCTTGTCAACAGCATCAGAAGATAATTGTGCAAACAACTCTGAAGGGGACAAGTTTTTGAGAAAAACTGTATGATCACCTCCAGGAGCATTAATCCTTTCAAACCTTCTTCTTTTCTTCTTGAGTGGCTCAGTTGACTCATCTTCATCATCCATATCATATGCTTTTGGTCTTGGAAGGCTAGAGATATCAATCTTGTACTTTACAATTGCAGCCAACTTCTTCTCAATGGCTTCCAAGACTGTCTCTTTATGAATTCCATGCATACCAGTGATGATATCATGCAATTCAACCCACTCTGTGTAACCTAACTCATACAGATTGTCAAGATCATGAGTTTCCTAGCTTGTCTCATATCCTTTTCTTGTGAATCTGATGCTTGGAATAGACTTTCCTCTTTTCCTTTTCAATTGAACTTGGATGATTGGCTCTGGATGCCTTCTATAGTTGATCTTTTCTTGTTACTTTTCTTTTCTCCAGAGCCTCCAACCAATCATGGGCTTCACCACTATTCTTCACATCTTTAACCTTCTGTGATGGTTTAGTGTGAACCACCACCTTCTTCTTTTCTTTCCCTTGGACCACAACTTTCTTTTTGGAACCAATGGCTGCAATATCTTCTTCATCTTCCTTATTTAATTGTTCTTGAATAGCCTTGGCAATTTCAGGATCAGACTCAGTTGCAGCAATTCTTTCTCTTTGTAATCTGTCCTCCTTAACCATTTTGTATGCCACCTCAACTGTTACCCCAAGCTGTGGAGCTTTTTCAATTGCAAGCTCCCAATCCTTTTCTTTGTCAGTTAAGATCTTCACACCACTTGACCCACCTTCTGTTGGCCTTTTCTTGAGCATGAACTGGGACAGAGTGGTTGTGTCTTCACTAGATGAAGATTCATCAATTTGTTCTTTGGGAGCTGGGTCAGCTTGAGTTGGCACAGCTTGCACAGGGACAACTTGGGAGGACTTCTTTTTCTTTTCACTTTCTTAACTTTTTAACTTTCAACATCCTTCCTTATATCTCCCATTTCAACATCAACAGTCTCCCCCTTAGTTGTATCACTCTCCTTTTCAGCTTCTTCATTCAGATTTCCAACATTTTCACCACCAGACTCAGATTCTGGTATTTTTATCTCCTCTACAGTTTCCTTCTCACTTTCCACCCTAGAACCATGCACAACCATTCTTCTATCATTGGCTGCCTCCTCAGCTCTGGCCTTATTCTGTCTTTCTTTCATTTTAGCAAAATATTCTTCAATATCCTTGTCAACCTGAGCTTGTTGTCTTTCTCTTTCTAGCTCAATTTCAGCATCACTCATAGCACTCTTCTTAGCATTCTTCTCCCCCTTTTTGTCATCATCAGCAGGGAAAGAGCTCACTGGTTGATCAAGTCAATCTTGATATTAGTGAGACATCAGACTCTTCTTAGCTCAACATAATCCTCATGGAGGAGTCCAATTTTAGATTTGACACCCTTAGAAACTTCAATCAGATCATTCTTGAAATCTGCTTGTGACTTGTTTGCAGATCGAAGTTCTATGGTGACTTCCCTTGTAAACTTGGTTGCAGCATTCTCAATCTGACACAGAGTACTCTTGTTTCTTTCCTTCTCTTCATTGATTACCTTTGTAAGACCATCAAGAGACTCTGTCAGCTTGCTCTGGTTCTGCTGCATCAAATCAACTGCTTTTATTACACTATCTTTCAATGCAGTCTGATCATGACTCAGCTTATCCACCTTCTTGTTCGTCAATTCCTGATCCTTTTGGATCTTTTCCAAGCATTTGGTCAGCTGTAAGCTCTCAACCTTAGAGGTTGAAATGAACTCAGTGAGCTGACCCACCACATCTGAAAATGAGATAGTGGCGGCTTGGGAAGAACTTGCAGTTGGCTTAAAAGCCACTGACTCTGGAAAGAGCAGCCTGCAATCCTTAATATCAGGGTCATTGGGCTCATATAGAAGGGGGTGGATGCTTAAGGAGTTTTGGTGAATTTGCTCATGAGAGTGAGTCTCATGAGTAGATTTGTCAGAAATGATGATGAGTTGGTCAGCCTGAGAAAGATTAACGTTTGGTTCAGGCTGAGGGCCAGTGGGAATGTGTTGATCTTGATTTTGATCAACTCCTCCACTGGCATCTTCCATCAGAGCATCCCTTGAGGATGGATGGGCAGACTCATCATCGAATGAAGAATCACTTCCGGAGATAGTGATCATATTCTCATTGACATCGTGAGGACCATTAATGGTTCCCTTTGCTGCACAAGGGGCTGACATAACTGCCTTAAAGACAGCCATGTAACCTACAGAATCCCTCTGTCCAAGGACAGATGCAGACACAGACTCTGCAGGTGTAATGTTTTGTGTATTTGATTGCCCTTCAACAGAGGTGTGTTATTGCACCAAAGTATCCTTAGGGAGAATTGAGGCCTGTACCCCTCCTTGTGATCTAGAAGAGGCATTGACAGCCTGTGCAGACTCAGAGTGTAAGAGAGAAGGAGTCTGACCAGCTTGGGGAGGAGAAGCAGTGTCACCAATGCGTTCAATACTTCTCTCCTTTGGCTGACCATCCTCAGAAATGATGTGCAAAGACTCTGACTCATTTTGGATCTGGGCTAGATCCTCTGTTATCCCTTTAATGATATCATCAACCTTTTGGGAGGCTGATGATGGCGATTTAGGTGCAGACACAGTATGACCTTGGGAGGAGGTCTTTCTTTCAATACCTTCACCATGTTTGGAGGGTTGGGTAGCAATATGTGTTCCTTTTAACTCGTCTACACTCTTTTGGGAGAGTGCAGATGGGTGTGGCGATTTCGGCTTGTCAGCTTGGGTGGCAGGGACAGCTTTGGGACATTCCTTAGCTTCCACTGCACCTTGGGGGATCTCAAAATTGGATGTTGCATTATCAACCCCAGAAGCTGACTCAGATTTCCTTTGCGTTCTTTTCTTTTTAGCCTTGTGAGGTACTAAGTCCTCAACAATTGGTCTTTTAGATGCGGATTTTGAATGAGTGGATAAGGGTGTGGCTAGGGTGGCTGATGTTTTGGCCAACCCTTCACCCTCTTTTGAAGGAGAAGAAGATTGAATAGATTGAGAAGAGTTTGAGGGTTCAGAAGCATGTGTACCTGGGTCCCCCTGATTGGCAGATTGAGTGTCAGACTCAGATCGCGTCGAAGAAGGGACAGCTTCCTTAAGTGCTTCTTGTTCCCTTTCTCTTTGCCTGCAAAAATCAAGGTAGATCTGCATTGCTCGGGTCAGACCCTGCACAGATACCTTGGGACTATTGAAAATGTTATTGTTGATAGACTTGCATTCCACAGTCTGACCAGTTGCCAGACTGTAATCATTGTCAAGTATTGCTTCAATGATGAGAGCAAGAATCCTACCATAAGGTATGGTAAGGCTCTTCTTATGAACACGATCAACTAAGTCCTTAAAAATTAAGCCAGCAAAATCTATTTTGGTCATAGTGACCATTGCATGAAAAATCTGCAATTCTAAAACATTAGGTTGATCAAAGCTGCCTGCCTTTACTTGTAAAGTTTTAGAAATTGTGCTCAGTAAATAATTCCAAATGCCAGTTAAATATTTCATTTTAACCACTGAAGCCAATGGACCAGTATATCCAACTTCTTGTAAAATATTTTTGGCTTCAGTATGAGACACAACATTTTCATAATCATCTTCAGGCATATAAGACAGCTCAAATGCAGACCTAATCCTCTCATAAGAAATATATACCTTTTTCTTACCATTGAGGATTGTGCCATAGATTGCAGCATCTCCTTTCTTGTTCTGTCCACAAAACAGCTCGCCCAAAATTCGCAAAGGAGATCTTGAAACACCCAGTCTGGCTTCTCAATCATCACCTTGCCGAACGGATGATACCATAAGAAAGCCACAATCTCATCATATCCTTTTGCCCATGAAGGAGGATGAATATTGGCATGAACCAGACTGCCAATCTTGATTTTACCAGTATCAAGATCAGCCGGGACCACTACTACATTACTTCCCACCACATAAGGTGAAAGCTTATTAGCGCTTATTGGAGCTGGGTATAGACTTTCAGCTTCAGGTGAAGAACTAGATTTAGAATCATTAGTATGAAGAGAAACAGATGATGATGCCATTTTCAAACAATTTTTAGAAGAAATTTAAAATTAATAAAACAGTATTCAGACTAGAGAGAAAAAATTGATTTTAGAAAATATGAACAAGTGATTTGGGATTTAGGTTAAATCGATATTATATACATAATTCAAAATATCCCGTTTGAAAAAGTTGGAGAGAGAAAGATTATGATTGGAGGATCAATAAGTAGTGGAGGTACTTTTTCAGTAACCGGCTGTTACCACTACACGTGTCACACTCCAATAGGATCAACAAGTAAACTAAATAAAATAATGAAAGTAATAAAACGCACTGAGATATTTAATAACAAAAATAACTACGAATCTGTGTCAGACTCAACTTACCCTCTTTTACTTGGAAATGCACCAAGTATGAAAGAGTAGTCTGGGTCAGACACAGCTTACCCTCAAAAATTTAGAATAACTCTAAGGGTCAGATTTGTTATTACTTAGCTCACTACCTTTTACAAATTAAGCATACCTAGCTTACTTATGAGATAGTTGAACCTTGATTCATCCAATGGCTTTGTGAACAAGTCAGCAAGCTGATTATCTGTTGGAATGAAGTGGAGTTCAACATCTTCTTTCATTACACGATCCTTGATGAAATGATATCTTATATCAATGTGCTTGGTCCTTGAATGAAGTACAGGATTGTTTGAAATTGCTATGGCACTGGTACTGTCACAAAAGATTGGAGTTTTTGATACAGTGACACCATAGTCTTGAAGTTGATATTGCATCAAAAGAATTTGAGAGCAACAACTTCCTGCAGCAACATATTCAGCTTCTGCAGTGGATATAGAAACTGAATGCTGCTTCTTGCTGGACCAGCTTACAAGTCTATTGCCAAGCAATTGACAAGCTCCTGAAGTACTTTTTCTGTCAATCTTACAACCTGCAAAGTCAGAATCTGAATAGCCAATTAGATCAAATCCTGAGTCTTTGGGATACCAAAGACCCAGATTGGGACTACCTTTAAGGTATCTAAAGATTCTTTTCACAGCCTTAAGATGAGATTCCTTAGGATTAGCTTGATATCTTGCACAAAGACATGTAGCAAACATAATATCTGGTCTACTAGCAGTCAAGTAAAGTAATGATCCTATCATACCCCTATAAGTTGTGGTGTCAACAGATTTGCCATTTTTATCTTCACCCAGCTTATCACCAGTTCCCATAGGAGTTTTCATAGGTGAGCAATCACTAAAACCAAATTTGTTTAAGAGATCTTTAACATATTTTCCTTGGTTTATAAAAATTCTATTTTTAGTCTGTTTAACTTGTAAACCCAGAAAATAGTTTTGTTCTCCCATCATGCTCATTTCATACTTTTTAGACATTAATTCAGAAAACTTTTTGCAAAGTCTTTCACTGCTAGACCCAAATATTATATCATCTACATAAATTTGTACAAGTAGTATCACCATTATACTTTCTCACAAATAAAGTTTTGTCAACATTACCTCTTTTGAAGTTGTTAGCCAATAAGAATTTAGACAAAGTGTCATACCATGCCCTTGGAGCTTGCTTCAACCCATAGAGAGCCTTGTCAAGCTTGAACACATGGTCAGGAAACTTTGAATTTTCAAAACCTGGAGGCTGTTCAACATAGACTTATTCTTCCAATTTTCCATTAAGAAATGCACTCTTCACATCCATTTGGTAGACTTTGAAACCTTTGTGAGCAGAGAAGGCCAAGAACATTCTGATTGCCTCTAATCTTGCCACTGGTGCAAAAGTCTCATCATAATCAATTCCATCCTCTTGTCTGTAACCAAGAGCTACCAATCTTGCCTTGTTTCTGGTCACAACTCCCCTTTCATCCATTTTGTTTCTGTAGACCCACTTGGTTCCAATCACAGTCTTGTGATGAGGTCTTGGAACAAGTTCCCAAACCTTGTTTCTTTCAAACTGTGTTAACTCATCTTGCATTGCATTTACCCAAGAAGGATCTGCCAGTGCTTCATTAACCTCAGTTGGTTCCACCTTGCTTACAAAATTGACAAACATGCAGAAATTGCCTGTTGCCTTTCTTCTTGTTTTAACACCAGAGAGAGGATCACCAATGATTTGGTTAATTGGATGACTCTTTGTCCATCTGTTAACTGGGACAATGGACTGATTCAGATTAGATGGTCCAGCATGATCAGCTTGAGGAAGAGGCTGATCAGCTTGGACTGGAATGGAGGAATCTGAACCAGTTTGAGAGTCACTTAATGGATTCTGAATAATTTCTTCAGTAGGAGTAGGATCAGCTTGTGCATTTTCAAAGATTGGAACACCTTCTTCTTCTTCTATAAGTTGCTCCCCCTGAGTTTGAGCATTATCAGCTCCAACTGAAGTTATATGGTAAAAAGTAAAGAAAATGAAACTTTGGTGACCGAACTTGAAATACTTAAAGCTATATGGTAAAAGGTTAAGAAAATGAAACTTCGTAAAAAGTAAAGAAAATGAAACATTCGTGTCGAAAGTTAGAAAAGAAAAAGTATAATGAATTGAAAGTTATGTAGCGCAAACTCAAAGTTATGTGCAAAAAAAAATGAAGCTTTGGTGACAAAAATTAAAAAATCGAAAGTTATGTGGTAAAAATTGTTGACAAAAGTTAAAAAAAAACATAAGTTATGTGGTAAAAAGTAAGCGAATGAAACTTTCATGGTAAAAGTTAGAAAAACAAAGTTTAAAAAGTAAATAAAACAAAAATCTCGTGCGAAAAGTAGAAGAAACGAAAGTGATGTGGCAAAAAGTAAAAGGGCGAAAACTTTAGTAAATTTATGTGATAAAAAGTGAAGAGAATGAAACTTTCGTGGCAAAAGTTAGAAAAACGAAAGTTTAAAAAGTAAATAAAACAAAAATCTCGTGCGAAAAGTAGAAGAAACGAAAGTGATGTGGCAAAAAGTAAAAGAGCGAAAACTTTAGTAAATTTATGTGATAAAAAGTGAAGAGAATGAAACTTTCGTGGCAAAAGTTAGAAAAACGAAAGTTTAAAAAGTAAATAAAACAAAAATCTCGTGCGAAAAGTAGAAGAAACGAAAGTGATGTGGCAAAAAGTAAAAGAGCGAAAACTTTAGTAAATTTATGTGATAAAAAGTGAAGAGAATGAAACTTTCGTGGCAAAAGTTAGAAAAACGAAAGTTTAAAAAGTAAATAAAACAAAAATCTCGTGCCAAAAGTAAAAGAAATTAAAGTTATGTGACAAAAAGTAAAAAGTTAAAAGTTTATGTGATAAAAAGTAAAGAGAATGAGAATTTCGTGGCAAAATTTAGAAAGACGAAAGTTAAAAAAGTAAGTAAAACAAAACTTTCGTGCCAAAAGTAAAAAGGTTAAAACTTTGGTGGCGGATATAAGGAAAAATAAAACTTTGGGGCAAAAATCAAAAGTACCACAAAAATGTGTGGTAAAAAGTAAAAAAAAAAAAAGTTTACTGTAGATTTCACAACTTAAATTGTTATATATAATAATTAGAAAAGAGTTTTGATTAAGAGGCCTAATAAATAGACCTACTAATTAGCCTAACCATTAATATTTTGACATGTGTACAAATCACTAATTAATCCAAAACATAAATTAGTCTCTTCCCAACTTACCCCTAATTTTACTGTACGCCACTTTCCTTTCCTTCTTTTTTTTTTCTTTTAAAAAGTTAAAATAAATTATCCATAATTAACATATTTTCTAATCAAAAATGATTGGGAGGCCTAAAAATAACACCTAAAAATTAACCTAACAATGAGCTCATTAATTAATTAATGTTATTACTGTTATACCCTTGTCAAAGACACACCTAAAATTAAACCTTTTCTTTGACTAATTTATGTTTTTGATTAATTAGTGATTTGTACACATGTCAAAATATTAATGGTTAGGCTAATTAGTAGGTCTATTTATTAGGCCTCCTAATCAAAACTCAGGTTTATAGTTTTTAATAAATATATGGTTTATGTTCTTGGTTTTGTGATCTGGTTTAAATTGAAGAAGAAAAAATGAAAGAGTTTGATTGTATCTAGATTAAATATGATGTTCCAAATGAGATTTAGATGTAAATATTAGTGTATAAATAAATATTTTTATGTGTAAATGAGATTTATCTGGTTGAATATTAGTGAAATTGAGATTTTTTTTATGTTGGCTGAAAGTTTCTTCCATTTGTTTAATAGGTTTGTATAATCGGATAATAAAAAATGTAAATATTATTTTTTTATTTTCTTTTTCAGATCCGTCGGAAATCCGTAGCTAATATATCCGTCGGAAAATTTATCACCAAAAAATAATCCGTCGGTAACTTGTCGCTAAATTTTGGGATTTCTGACGGAACTAAATATATTCTAAAAATTTATCCGACGCAATTCCGACAGAAAATTCTGTCGAAATTAAAGTTTCCGACGGAAATTAAAGTTTCCGACGGAAATCTCCGACGTAAATGGATTACCCACGCATATATTCCGACATCTAAATTCCGTCAGAAATCCGTCGGTAAATGCCTTTACCGACGGATTTCCAACGAAATTTTCCGTCGAAATATTCCAATTTTGTAGTAGTGAAAAGTGGTCTCTATAACCCTAACAACAGGTCTCTATTGGGCTTTTTTGTAGTAGTGTAATAATCCACTCTCATAAATGTGGGAAGTGAGACTCGAATCCAGATGAATTATCGCAATATCAAATAAATAGGTCACCAACCTCATTCACACTAACGGATTTCTCCTCATACTATTTCATATTCAATTTGTTTCATTTGGTTGGTCTATATAAAAAAAAGAAAATTAGCGGACCACTAAGACTCTGTTGTCTTTTTTGAACATTTTGGGAAGGACAGACAACTTGACGATTCAGATATTAACAATTTAGTATACCAAAGGAGACACTGAGGTTCTATCCAGCCGCACCTTTTGGAGCTGCGAGAGAATATCAAAAGATTGCACTGTTGCTGGCTACCATGTCCAAAAAGGCTACCATGTCCTTGTACTTTCACCACACTTCCTATATACTACCATGTAAACAATCTATATACTACCATCCATACACTTTCACCAGTTACTAAAATATTGGAAGCTTTGTGTAATAGATGTAGGAAGAAACCCAAGACCAAGAATAGTTTGATGTGAAGTTGTGAACTAATATTCTAATCCAAGGATTCCCGAGAGCAGGCCATGCAACACACTCTACAAGGTCTGTACATGCACAACAAGCCATGAAAGCTATAGAGCGTGTTGGGGGAAAGTCCTAGCTAACTTGAACGGAGAAACAAACTCAAGACCGTTTTTTGACGGCTCGTGATCATTGCATGTAAATGTAGTAAATATCAAACGACATGATCAATAAGTGGAGACCTATAAAGAGATTATAGGCACAAACAAACTTGTAGTACAAGCATGTTCAATTACTTAAGTTAATTCGACAGAACATTAGCTCACTGCAATTAAAACATACTTTCAGAGAAAAGCAATAGACATGATAAAGTGCATTTCAACCTTTTAGCCCTAGAGCATGGCCCAACAACGGATAGCAAACGGCAAAAGCAATGTTTCCATGTGTTCGCAGATCACATGGAAGTATGTTATACAATACGAATAACCAACAATGAAATTCAATACAAATAACCAAGGTTGGGGAACTCGCAACTTGGACTCTCTCCTCGGTCAGGGTCCCAGGTAAGAGTACTCGGTGACCCGTGGAGTACTCAAAGTGGGATTTTCTATATATATAAAGTAATATAAATTGAAATTATATGTACAAAAATAAAAAAAACATTCTAAAATATATTTTTTTTAAATGATAGTTTGTGTAATATTCTAGAGATCTAACAACGGTTTCAGCATTGTTAACCAATTTTCATGAATTTTGACCACTTTTTCCTGATGTTTACTCCAATGACCATTTTCCTACTTGAATGTGCCCTAACTGGCCTCGACCGACCTCCGAGGTAAGAGCACTCACCGAGGAATAGGCCGACTCAGCCAAGTTTTACAAATATGTGAATAGATAGTATAAAAGGTCCTATATACGCATTACATGTCGATTACAACTGTCAACACTCTTCCTAAGTCCGACTATCCTTACAGGGAGAAGTCGTAAAAAACCTGTAAGGGAGAATTACACTGAAACTTATTTTTTAACCGAACAAAAATGTTGTAAGCATATTATAACTTGATCAATAAGTCGACACTCAGTATACAAAGATTACTCAGCAGTTTACAGGCTTATAAAACAAGCATGTTCACACAATTCAGTTAATTTCTACAAAACATTACCTCATTATGTTAATGAGTAATTATGTTGTACCAGGTTGAACTCTACATAACACATAGCAGACCATTTCCAGGAAGTAGTAATACAAAATTACAAATTGCCACCAAACCAGATATAAGTAAAAAATAGATCACAATTTTTTCCCTTCATGGTCAACATAATAGAAATTAGACACATTAATCCCACTACTAACAAACATAATCAATCCATATGAAATGCATTAAACTTTTCATTAACTTCAACTAACCTATGGTTTAATTCCACTTTCAATTTCCATACCTTGTGTGCGTGGTTGTATGCTCTTAGTGAAAGTGCAGGGTGATCGATCGATTCGAGATTCCTACGACTATGTAAGTGCGGAATCCAAACATAATCGTTATTGAGGTAATTGAATGAAACAAACACGAAATCAATAAGAACAGGAGATAAATACAGAATTCCTTTATCATTAGTCGAATGATTACAATGAATAAATCTGTTTACAATACATCTACGATGATTACGGATTACAATCAACGAGACGACTCTTGATAATCGAATAATATGGTGGACTTACGGACTGAGGTTTGCGCATACCTCAGCCTGCCGTGAATGAAATCTGTTGCAACTAAAATCATCACCTAAAACCGAAACCTAAGAACACTATATATAGGCTAGAAATGGGCTGGGCTTCAAACTCGTGGGCTTCCAAACACGTGTTTGGTCTAAACACGTGACACTATTCACACGTGTTTAGTCTAAACCCGTGTCACTATTCACATGTAGCAAAACAGCCCATTAATTGAGATGCATCGGACACAAAATGTGCACCAAAATGTGCACTTACAGTCTCCCCCTTGGCCGATGCACTCAATTCATTCACCGATAATCATTAGCTATAGAGAACACAAATATGAACTCCCCCTTAACTAATGATACCGGGTCTTCTTTTGTTGAGACTCGATCTTCTGACACAACATTCTGATCTTCAAACTCCAAAATCTCTGTATCTCTGTGACAACCAACTAACCTAACACATCTCATTGTAGTTCTCCCCCTCAACAGTAGCCATCTCCGAATTAAACATATGCAATCTTCTTCCTGCTTGGAACTTTGCTCGAGACATTCCTCGACTTGCTTAACCGGCATATAATAGAGAAGTTGAATTTCCAACAATCAGCATCAAATCAATCAGCTCTCACAAAAATAAGAAACTCTGTAGCTTGAATCACAAACTGCAATACCAAAAATCCTGTCTCAACTAGCAGCATCTGACTTTGTCTTGTACCTTCACAATTCCACCAACCACCCGAAGTCTTTCCTATCAGATCTCCCCTTCAGTTGTATACACCACCAAATATAAAGATCTTTAATCTCGCAATCACAATAAATGATCGCCTGATAATCATCTCTATTCTTGGAATATAAATAGGTTCAATCTTCAATTACTTAACAACAGATGACCAACTTCGTTGCTCTTAATATTTCGACAAAGTTTCCACAACTGCCATCTATTTGATACTTGAGCATATTCACATTAAGCACACCATCATCTAAACACAGATCTTGGTTTGTCTCTCAAGTAGCACAGAATTTTACTCAGAAATCTGAAATTTTTTATCTCCCCTTTTCTCTGCAAAATTCTGAAATCTAGCCCATCTTAGGTTTTAAATATCTCCCATTCTGGAGGTTCTTCAAAAAGCTTAGAGCTCACGACGGTTAAAACTCTTCGCCAAACAGGGTATATTCATTTTCCCTCCAAATTTCCGAGGAAAAACACATTTACGTGAAACATTGGTATTCACGTAAATTTTTATTTCTAAGGCTGTAGGAAAAATTTGATAATTGCCGAAAATTTTCATCCAAAACGTGCCGAAATCGCACAAAAACGGACCGAAAATTTTTCGAACGCTACCAAACTTCAAATCTCCATGAATCATGCCATTTTAAGACCATGGACAAAAATTATTTTTCCCGCCAAAATTTTTATTTTTTAGCTTTTCTACAACCCTGTCTTCTATGCTTCAATGTATCAGACGATCTGCAGTGATCCTTCCACACCGAAACATACTTGAACCTCGATTCCATTTCGACAACTCAAACACGTTTTTCGGCAAACTCATGTGAACAGTGCCACGAGTTTAAGAACCTAAACGTGTGATACCCCTTAAACACGCACATATAGCACCACGCACTTGAATATCTGCTCTTCGCCCAAACTCGTGTTTAATCTCAAACACGTGTTTTATTAACTAAACACGTGTTTAACTAAACACGCTCGAGTTTAACATATCCAAACACGTGTAATCTGCAAGAAAACCTAAACACGTGGACCAATCTTCAAACGCGTGAGACTATGGTAAACGCGTGTGATCAAAAGTAAACACGTGCAACAATGTAAACGCGTGGTACAAACGCGTGACACCTAGGAATTTGCAAACGCGTTATAAGTAAACACGTGAAATTAGGGTTTGTAAACGCGTGTTTTCCCAAACGCGTGGTAATCTCATCTGCACAAAACAGATCTGATCGAAGTTCTTCATTCAAAAACCCTAAAAACGAACCACGAATCAGAGACATAAAGCCTCTCCTGCTCTGATACCACTTGAAAGTACAGGGTGATCGATCGATTCGAGATTCCTACGACTATGTAAGTGCGGAATCCAAACATAATCGTTATTAAGGTAATTGAATGAAACAAACACGAAATCAATAAGAACAGGAGATAAAAACAGAATTCCTTTATCATTAGTCGAATGATTACAATGAATAAATCCGTTTACAATACATCTACGATGATTACGAATTACAATCAACGAGACGACTCTTGATAATCGAATAATATGGTGGACTTACGGACTGAGGTTTGCGCATACCTCAGCCTGCCGTGGATGACATCTGTCTAGACTAAAAATCCCCCTTGAAACCGAAACCTAAGAACACTATATATAGGCTAGAAATGGGTTGGGCTTCAAACTCGTGGACCAAACACGTGCTACAGTAACACGTGATTGGCCAAACTCGTGTTACTGTTCACACGAGTTTGTCCAAACTCGTGGTACTGTTCACACGAGTTTGTCCTGTTGTCTGGATAATCTCTGTAAAGTAACAACCCTTTAATTGAGATGCATCGGACACAAATTGTGCACCAAAATGTGCACTAACAGTCTCCCCCTTGACCGATGCACTCAATTCATTCACCGATAATCATTAGCAATCGAAAACCTGCAAAAGCAAACTCCCCCTTAATAATGGTTTGCAATTTATGCCCAAATAAACACCACATTTTCATTGATTAATCAAAAGTAGAGTTTCCATGTAGGACTCGAAGGATTCGATAGTGCTGAGTTTAACAATCTCAAGATCCTTGATCCGTTCTGAGTAAAGGTCATCAGCAAAAAGTGCACCACATCTATGGTGTAGAAAGTTAAATGGCCTTCGATTGCTCCTGCAAATCTGCCTTGAATCCCAGAAGTCTTTGTGACCCATTGGGGTCTTCCTTCTGTAATATGGCCGTGCCATATTTGATGAATAGAATTGTAGATATAACAGAATAATAGGATAAATATATAGAGAGTAAGTTATAGATCAATACAAATGGGGATCAGTTTTACATAACGTACATGACATATATATAGGACACCAAACGGTACTTCCAACCGTTGTGTCTATCCTGAACGGCTACAAGGATGGCAGTTACTTAACTGTCATGCCAATATATTTACACAGCAGCCCTTTTATTTAAATACAATTACATATTAATACTAATTAGACAACTAAACGTTATTGTCATTACAGTTCTACATTCTCCCCCTTAATGACAAAGCGTTTCTTCAGCTTCATTCCTCACTTGGAGTCCAGGCTATCCGAGCCTTCTTCATCAGTGTCGAAATACTCCTCAGCGCTTGGGTCTTCATCTTCATCTTGATCGCTGCTGTTGTTCTCTTCTCCTTGCCCGAAAGTCAGCACCAATCTTTCGCCATCGTCATACACGATGTTCACATAGTCAGAGTCAAAAGTTTCTGCACATTCTGGTTCATTTTCTGCCTTGCTTTCATCAGCATCAGTGATGTGTATAATCTGAGTTTTACCATCCTTTTCCTCGCTACCTTTATTTCCAAGTGTCTTCATGTTGTCTCCATTGTCTTCGTCAAGATCAATGTGTTCCGCAGTTGCACTTCCTGAGTTCCTGCACTCAGTGGCAGTCCCCTTTTCTTCCATGATACACTTGTAGTAGGAGTCCAGCATCTCCAAGTATCTACCAAATATTCCTTGGAGTCTTGCATTCAAACACGATGGCAATCCAAAACTTAAAGCCACATCCTTCCATTCTCCCTTTTGACTGACTTTTTTCCATCCACCCATTCCTTCCACCAAAACATATAAATCGAATAAACAAATCTTGGTGTTTCCAACTTGTGGGGGTAACGATGCTTCAAACACGCAGTTCATATAATCCTTATGAAACCATTCAACCAGCGCATTTATCTTCCTCTTGAGCAAGTCTTTGTATTTCATGGTCGTGGGTGTATGCTTCATCATTCCCACAAAGGTTATGAAGCCATCAATTGTGCCAATTTCAAGCCTCTTTCTGATTCCTTTCCACACCACGTAGTCTTTCTTTCCTATTTCCAACAGCCTTTTACCCACTTCATAGTGTAAATCCAATTGCTTCAAGTTTTCATCATAACATTCCTTCAACCTTGCAGCATACCCATTTGGATAACCCAAAGCCTTTGCGACACTACCCCATTTTCCTTTGACGGATACATTCTTTTCCCCTCCCAAATCTTTGATTGTCCTAAACAAATCCATCAGAATGATTTGTTTGCATCCAATCATCTTTGGTATTCCATTTGCTAAAGGGCAATCTAAGTATTCCTTATAAAACCATGCAACCATCTCATCAAAGTTTTTAGTATAAGTAGTCTTCAAACTTTCACTAAATTTCCCAGCAACAATCTGATCTAAGAACCCAATTACATTATTTAGATCAGTGGGAATAACCATTTCCTCTCCATAATCATCACCATAGATTTCGCTATTTCCCGAGTCAAAAATCCTATTGCAATTAAGACTCACATATTCAGCGAGCATCTTTTTTGTGATGTCCATTCCTACATCCCTTTCGAGTTTATCCCATTTTTCTTCCATCGAGGGCACAATCTCAGTTTTAACATTCCTAGTTTTCGAACTAGTCTCACCAACATCGAATTTTCCAAACATGTTCCTTATCACACAACGGTTTTCTAAAAAATCAACTTCAAATCCTTGTGCAATCAATTGTGAATGGCTAAGCATATTTATACCCAGATTCGGTACATACAACACACTAGGGACAACAATATCAGAATTTTCACATGTAACCAAGGCTTCCCCGATTCCCTTACTTTGAATAAAACCGCCCTTTTCTTTGTTTGTAACATCTAGTAACTTGAAATTAACGAATACTTCCTTAGTCGATGATACATGTTTAGAAAAGGTTTTACTTACATACCAGATCAGATTCCAATTGTTTGAATCTGTTCCTAATACCATCGAGTCTGCCTCCTTTCGAATTTGGCATGAATCTGCGTGTTTCTCTTTGATAACCGGTCCAGTTTCTTTCCCCTTAGCCATCACAGATTGCATCTTAGTATCTTCCTTTGAATATTTGTGATAAGTGTTGGTGTTTCGGGTTGGGCAATTCCAAAAGGCGTGTCCCTTGGTTTTGCATATATAGCACTTTGCACGCGCCAATTTCCTCCTTCTCGAGTCCTCCCGCCTTTTGTGTATATTCAGATTTTCCAATCTTCTCAATACAATCTCTCGATTGCGGTTCCATGTTCCTCCCTTGAAGAGAGTCGTCTTCTCTCTGTGAAATCTGTTTCGTGCCCCTCTGATCACATGATTATTTCCAGGATTGAACTTTTCTCTCTGATGCCACTGTAGAAAGTTAAATGGCCTTCGATTGCTCCTGCAAATCTGCCTTGAATCCCAGAAGTCTTTGTGACCCATTGGGGTCTTCCTTGCCGTGCCATATTTGATGAATAGAATTGTAGATATAACAGAATAATAGGATAAATATATAGAGAGTAAGTTATAGAGCAATACAAATGGGGATCAGTTTTACATAGCGTACATGACATATATATAGGACACCAAACGGTACTTCCAACCGTTGTGTCTATCCTGAACGGCTACAAGGATGGCAGTTACTTAACTGTCATGCCAATATATTTACACAGCAGCCCTTTTATTTAAATACAATTACATATTAATACTAATTAGACAACTAAACGCTATTGTCATTACAGTTCTACATATGGTGAACTACAGGTTCGCCAGTCTTCCAAAAGCCACATACTATAAGAATAGGTGAACCCCGTGTCATAACATTGAATAGTTTTGTAAACGATTTAGCAACACCTTGCCCCATCACCCATACACCAAAAGAAGTTTGAGTTTCATCTATTTCAATCATGACAACATACTCCAATCGCTTAGAGATATTTAACTGCAAGACATCTAGGCGTGCTAAATTATCTGGAAGGCATACTTCTTCGAATCTCTCGCTACTCAAATCAATTGACATAATCAAATTGTGATACTGAAATCTAGCATCATCCACTCTCTCAAAAGCATGAAAATAAATAACCCCGTCAAGAACAACCTGAGACCACTGAAACCTAATAGATTTACGAAAATGAAGATTGTTTCCGCTACATGATAGCCTTTTCCAAGTCCCCGAGCTTAAAGTAAAAACCTCAACCCGATCATAAGTGTCAATGTTAACAATCTTAGGGTCCTTAGTTTGAGGACTAACCCCAAAACCTAACTTATTGTGACTGTTAGGCAAAGGAACATCAACAGATTTTCTAATCCAGGGATTCTATAGAACAACCATATTATTAGAGTGTTGGTTAATATCAAAACAATAGAAGCAAAATAAGCCGTCAGAGCAACCGACAATTATACATTTTTTAAATTTGTTAACAGATTTGGGAAGACTGGTAGTAGAAATTTGCTGTTGGTGCAAAGTATCATATCTATTTATTTTTTTGGGATATATGTTAACTCTAATTTCGTCCATATGTGGGTGTTTCAAAAATAGTCTTTCATATTTGTCGTTAATTTTAAGCATTTTTTATCCTCATGATTTCGGTTAAATTTGTTCGTCCTTGTCGTTAACTCTGCCCACATAAAGGATATTTTTGACATTTTCATCCATCTGCAATTTTAACAAACAATAAACGTCAGAAATTTATTTCAACGAGGTAAGCCACCCGGGCGTTGCCCCGGGAGACATTGATATTTCGCTTGTATACTGTTCCGTATTTTGCCTTGAAACTTTTTTCTAATCTTAAAAAATAGTTGACCGTAAAATAATATGTACATCATTAACATAGGAAAACTTCGATATCATTGATATGATGTCATAATGCACGTCGTATATCAACCTAAGTACCCAATTTATAGCAATAATTATATTAATTCAAATAAGGACACTTGAATAATGATAGTTCAATAATTTACTATAAATTTTATAGTTACATCATATGTGGCTAAAACAATGATAACATATGATACGTATAAAAAAATATATAAGCCAAAAAGAAACTTCATGCCTAATTTTACCATTTACCAATAATAATATACCAATATGGCATAATAATTATTTATGTAAATAATATGTTAATTTTTTATAGATATTTGTCACAAATAAACAAAAATATAATAACTATTGGAATAAAGAATAAATTAAAAATGCTCCATGACAAAAACCAACCATAGTCTATTGTTACCAAGTTTACTATTACATGACAAAAGAATAATTGTTACTTGTAAATAAAAAGCGTTGTTAAAGGCCGTGTTATCAATTTATCATACAACGGTAAAGGGCCATTGGGCTGGAAAAAGCAAGAAAAGACAATGAATTGGCCCAAAAATTAGTTTGGTCCAAAAATTAGTATATACTATATTAAAACCGTGCATCAAAAACGATGCACGAGTTTTAGTATATACTAGTCCTAATACCCGTACGATGTACGGTAGCTATAAAGATTGTATCATAAAGAAATTCGAATATGCCTCGATCCGTGGGTATGAAAATAAATTGTGGTTAAAGTAAACCGATGATTGAAGCTAAGTTATGATAAACACAAATGATAAATATAATATATGTTTAGTTAAAGTTTTGGATTTACCTTCTATTTTTACAATCACATTAAAATCGAAACTTGTAAGCATAGTGGATGACGATAAATAGCCTTGTGATTTCCGATCGTAAACTCAAATTTTTGAAGTCATGTTAATAACTTATTATAAGTAAGATAATTAATAGGAATTGAAGAATTGAGAAAGAAAAATAGACAATTTTATTAATGAGAAAACGATCAATCAAATAAGGTTATAATGAGTTTTGTATCTATAAGCCAAGAGTTAGAGTTTAATTGTAACATCCCAAACTTTTTGACGTTGACCGTTAACTTGTCGTTAGCGACCGTTAGTCACTATGTGTTTTATATGTGCTTATGTGAATTAAATGATTTACGTGAGATATGTATTTTTTTTTTTTTTTTTTTTTTTTTTTTTTTTTTTTTTTTTTTTTTTTTTTTTTTTTTTTTTTTTTTTTTTTTTTTTTTTTTTTTTTTTTTTTTTTTTTTTTTTTTTTTTTTTTTTTTTTTTTTTTTTTTTTTTTTTTTTTTTTTTTTTTTTTTTTTTTTTTTTTTTTTTTTTTTTTTTTTTTTTTTTTTTTTTTTTTTTTTTTTTTTTTTTTTTTTTTTTTTTTTTTTTTTTTTTTTTTTTTTTTTTTTTTTTTTTTTTTTTTTTTTTTTTTTTTTTTTTTTTTTTTTTTTTTTTTTTTTTTTTTTTTTTTTTTTTTTTTTTTTTTTTTTTTTTTTTTTTTTTTTTTTTTTTTTTTTTTTTTTTTTTTTTTTTTTTTTTTTTTTTTTTTTTTTTTTTTTTTTTTTTTTTTTTTTTTTTTTTTTTTTTTTTTTTTTTTTTTTTTTTTTTTTTTTTTTTTTTTTTTTTTTTTTTTTTTTTTTTTTTTTTTTTTTTTTTTTTTTTTTTTTTTTTTTTTTTTTTTTTTTTTTTTTTTTTTTTTTTTTTTTTTTTTTTTTTTTTTTTTTTTTTTTTTTTTTTTTTTTTTTTTTTTTTTTTTTTTTTTTTTTTTTTTTTTTTTTTTTTTTTTTTTTTTTTTTTTTTTTTTTTTTTTTTTTTTTTTTTTTTTTTTTTTTTTTTTTTTTTTTTTTTTTTTTTTTTTTTTTTTTTTTTTTTTTTTTTTTTTTTTTTTTTTTTTTTTTTTTTTTTTTTTTTTTTTTTTTTTTTTTTTTTTTTTTTTTTTTTTTTTTTTTTTTTTTTTTTTTTTTTTTTTTTTTTTTTTTTTTTTTTTTTTTTTTTTTTTTTTTTTTTTTTTTTTTTTTTTTTTTTTTTTTTTTTTTTTTTTTTTTTTTTTTTTTTTTTTTTTTTTTTTTTTTTTTTTTTTTTTTTTTTTTTTTTTTTTTTTTTTTTTTTTTTTTTTTTTTTTTTTTTTTTTTTTTTTTTTTTTTTTTTTTTTTTTTTTTTTTTTTTTTTTTTTTTTTTTTTTTTTTTTTTTTTTTTTTTTTTTTTTTTTTTTTTTTTTTTTTTTTTTTTTTTTTTTTTTTTTTTTTTTTTTTTTTTTTTTTTTTTTTTTTTTTTTTTTTTTTTTTTTTTTTTTTTTTTTTTTTTTTTTTTTTTTTTTTTTTTTTTTTTTTTTTTTTTTTTTTTTTTTTTTTTTTTTTTTTTTTTTTTTTTTTTTTTTTTTTTTTTTTTTTTTTTTTTTTTTTTTTTTTTTTTTTTTTTTTTTTTTTTTTTTTTTTTTTTTTTTTTTTTTTTTTTTTTTTTTTTTTTTTTTTTTTTTTTTTTTTTTTTTTTTTTTTTTTTTTTTTTTTTTTTTTTTTTTTTTTTTTTTTTTTTTTTTTTTTTTTTTTTTTTTTTTTTTTTTTTTTTTTTTTTTTTTTTTTTTTTTTTTTTTTTTTTTTTTTTTTTTTTTTTTTTTTTTTTTTTTTTTTTTTTTTTTTTTTTTTTTTTTTTTTTTTTTTTTTTTTTTTTTTTTTTTTTTTTTTTTTTTTTTTTTTTTTTTTTTTTTTTTTTTTTTTTTTTTTTTTTTTTTTTTTTTTTTTTTTTTTTTTTTTTTTTTTTTTTTTTTTTTTTTTTTTTTTTTTATTTGTTTTTTTTTTTTTTTTTTTTTTTTTTTTTTTTTTTTTTTTTTTTTTTTTTTTTTTTTTTTTTTCTTCAAATTATAGTCGATTTCGGGGGATTTCGGAAGGGATTTCGCTTGCTTTTCGATCCGTTAATCTTCCCTACAGGTATAGCATCATCTATTGATTGTTAATTAAGTTTTCAATTAGGTTTTGTCCCTGTAGATTCGGCCATGAGGGTTGGGGTTGCTTGATCTTGATGTTTTCGGGTAAAAACGACGTTTTCGTGAGTAAAATCGTTAATTGAGATGATTAACTATATCAAGATGCAAACTTTAATGATGAATAATGTTGTTTAGATGTATTAGAGTGTATTCCAGGTGGTTAATTGGAAACCCACTTGAGATATTGAGTTTTTGATCAACACGTTACCGATTTTACGTTTTTCGGGTGTCTTAAAGAGTGAATCATTGTTGTATTTGATTCAAGGATCAATTGATATTTTCAAAGGCTTAATTGTGACCTATTTAATGTTAATTTAATGGGTATAAGTCGTGGTGGAGGTTTGGAATTCGTTTGAAAGGAGTTTAAGATGAAACGAAATCAAAGTTGCTGGTCGAACCCCGATATGCGGTGCATGGGGATTCCATGCGGTGCACAAATGGGGTCTGGGATTTTCTGATCTTTGAAAAAGTGATTTATGCGGCGCATAGAAGGGGCATGCGGCGCATATTCTTGTCTGGTGGTCGTTTAGGCTTGTTTTAGTGCTCATTTGACCCATAGACCTTAGGTATAAGTTATGTTGATGTTTAGGGAACTTGGAGATGTTCTTTAAGGCCCCGTTTATGTTACATGTCAATTATATGTGTGTGATAGGTAGTCGGGAACTCGAACAAGATACTTTAAAGTTGCTTATTGATCGTTGTGCTCGTCATCAGGTAAGATACATGACTTTTATCACGCTGGAGGCACAACAAAAGTAGTTTTCTTTAATTAACCTCTTAATCGGATTATCTTATGTGTGTTGGGTTATCCGGGTTATGCGGGAGGTTATATGGGAACATATGCATGTCGAAGTAGTTAATTATGTTGTGATGACGTTTAAAGTTGAAGTAATTATATGCATGTGTAGTATAATGCTTACGTTGATGTTGCTATGAATATGATATGTGTTATTGATTCATTTCGTTGTTATGACTTAATGTTGATATGTGATAACTTATATGTGGCTCTTAAGTATGAAATGTCTAGTTCACTAGATACACGAAAGAAATGTTATGAGTTGTGCACGTTAGTGTAATTAAACGTTGAAGTAGAAGTGACATTAACTAGGTAATGAATATACCTAAAGTTCATATAAAGTAAAGTAAGATGTATGTGATTAGTTTAGGTGAAAGTGTAGCCTAAGCTAATATAAAGTAAAGAAAGATGAATAAAAGTGATTAGTTTAGGTGAAAGTGTAGCCTAAGCTAATAAAGATAAGAAGTCTCGAGCATAAGTTGTGTTAAGCTTAACCCGTGCTAGTTGAAAAGCTAGTGCGTACGTGGTCGCTTGAGTGGCTCCTTGCGGCATAGTCGTTGATCTAGTATTTCCGGGTGGAGTGACTAACCATCATGACGGGATACAATAAGTGGTCGCTTGAGTGTTTTCTTGCGGCATAGTTGTTGATCTAGTATTCCCGGGTGGAGTGACTAACCACCAATGTTAAAAGCGTAACGGGATGCTTAAAGTTGCTTAAAGTTGATAAGTTGATAAGATGATAAGTTGATAAGTTGATACGTTGATTAAAGTTGATCAAAGTTGATAAGATGATAAGTTGATAAGTTGATAAGATGATAAGTTGATAAGTTTATAAGTTGCTAAGTTGATAAGTTGATAAGTTGATAAGTTGATAAGTTGATAAGTTGATAAGATGATAAGTTGATAAGTTGATAAGTTGATAAGTTGATAAGTTGATAAGTTGATAAGTTGATAAGTTGATAAGTTGATAGTTGATTAAAGTTGATAAGTTGATAAGATGATAAGTTGATAAGTTGATAAGTTGATAAGTTGATAAGTTGATAAGTTGATAAGTTGATAAGTTGATAAGTTGATAAGTTGATAAGTTGATAAGTTGATAAGATGATAAGTTGATAAGTTGATAAGTTGATAAGTTGATCAAAGTTGATAAGTTGATAAGATGATAAGTTGATAAGTTGATAAGATGATAAGTTGATAAGTTGATAAGATGATAAGTTGATAAGATGATAAGTTGATAAGTTGATAAGTTGATAAGTTGATAAGTTGATAAGTTGATAAGTTGATAAGTTGATAAGTTGATAAGTTGATAAGATGATAAGTTGATAAGTTGATAAGTTGATAGTTGATAAGTTGATAAGTTGATAAGTTGATAAGATGATAAGTTGATAAGTTGATAAGTTGATAAGTTGATAAGTTGATAAGTTGATAAGTTGATAAGTTGATAAGTTGATAAGATGATAAGTTGATAAGTTGATAAGATGATAAGTTGATAAGTTGATAAGTGATAAGTTGATAAGAGTTGATAAGTTGATAAGATGATAAGTTGATAAGTTGATAAGTTGATAAGTTGATAAGTTGATAAGTTGATAAGTTGATAAGATGATAAGTTGATAAGATGATAAGTTGATAAGTTGATAAGTTGATAAGATGATAAGTTGATAAGTTCATTAAGTTGATAAGTTGATTAAAGTTGATTAAAGTTGATAAGTTGATAAGATGATAAGTTGATAAGTTGATAAGTTGATAAGATGATAAGTTGATAAGTTGATAAGTTGATAAGATGATAAGTTGATAAGTTCATTAAGTTGATAAGTTGATAAGTTGATAAGTTGATAAGTTGATAAGTTGATAAGATGATAAGTTGATAAGTTGATAAGATGATAAGTTGATAAGTTGATAAGATGATAAGTTGATAAGTTGATAAGTTGATAAGATGATAAGTTGATAAGTGATAAGTTGATAAGATGATAAGTTGATAAGTGATAAGTTGATAAGATGATAAGTTGATAAGTTGATAAGTTGATAAGTTGATTAAAGTTGATAAGTTGATAAGATGATAAGTTGATAAGTTGATAAGATGATAAGTTGATAAGTGATAAGTTGATAAGTTGATAAGTTGATAAGATGATAAGTTGATAAGATGATAAGTTGATAAGTTGATAAGTTGATAAGTTGATAAGTTGATAAGTTGATAAGTTGATAAGTTGATTAAAGTTGATTAAAGTTGATAAGTTGATAAGATGATAAGTTGATAAGTTGATAAGTTGATAAGATGATAAGTTGATAAGTTGATTAGTTGATAAGTTGATAAGTTGATAAGTTGATAAGTTGATAAGTTGATAAGATGATAAGTTGATAAGTTGATAAGATGATAAGTTGATAAGTTGATAAGTTGATAAGATGATAAGTTGATAAGTTCATTAAGTTGATAAGTTGATAAGATGATAAGTTGATAAGATGATAAGTTGATAAGTGATAAGTTGATAAGTTGATAAGTTGATAAGTTGATAAGTTGATAAGTTGATAAGATGATAAGTTGATAAGTTGATAAGTTGATAAGTTGATAAGATGATAAGTTGATAAGTTGATAAGTTGATAAGTTGATAAGATGATAAGTTGATAAGTTGATAAGTTGATAAGTTGATAAGTTGATAAGTTGATAAGTTGATAAGTTGATAAGATGATAAGTTGATAAGTTGATAGTTGAT
>CM067168.1:133484560-133504153 GCA_034093135.1 Erigeron breviscapus | reverse complement strand
AGTTGAGTGAGTTTGTAGAAGAATGAAATTTGGAATGGTGATGAATCTGAATTGAGCTCTAGGTTGGTATTTATAGAGTGACAATCCAGGCAGCCGTTCAGGGACTTTAAGTGTAAATGGTTTTTAATTTTTGGACGTTTGAGGGACTTTATACATCTTAAATGGCTTCTTCATCAAATGTTTCATACCGAAAACCACCAATGACTGTCGATCAAGTGCAACGGAGTATCATGGCTGATATCCTCGACCACCAAAGGTTCAAAGAGGAACTTGTTGCAGTTGGTCGAAAACTTAAGGCGAAGAAGCAATGGTGTCGAGAACAGATCGATTATATACAAAACGGGTATTGTACTGATCTTGAGTGTCAATACTTTACTTATTTGCAGGGTAAGATCGACAAGATTGAAATTGCTATGGAACAACTTGCTTGTGCGGTCATCACCTTGAACCATTTGATCATAACTGCCGAAGCAGTTTATGAGATGAAGAAATAAGTGTTTAATATGTTGTAATGTTTCTAAATTATGTTCTAATGTTTTTAAATTAAGTTGTAATGTTAAGTACTTTTAATTAGTTTATGATAGTTTAAGTAGTTTTAATTATGTTGTAATGTACTTTTGTAACAAATAAAATGGCATTTTAGGAATTAATATGTTGTTTTAGTTGTGTTTTTGGAAGTTTAAATGGGTATATATATATAAGAAAATTAAATAAAAAAAACTTTCACCACATTAAAAAAAAGAAAATTAATATGTTTTTGGAAGTTTAAATGACAAATTTGTTCATCATCATGCAGTTCTAATTATAAAACGTTTTAACTAAAACGTGGTATGCTAACGACTAATTTTTCATTCATATATGAAAATGACTTTAACTTATGGTTACATCTACAGTTGGAGTCTCATGCGTATTCTAGCGTAGGTGTCGTTTTACATAAATTTATGAAAAACTATGCATTATACACCATCAAACTATACCCACCAAACACAGTTGCTATCTCTTTGATTGACTAATAGTGGGAAAAAATAAAGTATTTAATCTTTTAGCCCCACGTATTCGGACATAACAAAGAGATTTTCCACGTAGCCATTTGACCCGACACGTATGCATCAAGTGAGATGGCTGTCGTATTGTTGATGTTGAGTCACGCCATCCGAATGCATGATTATTTGTTGAATGATTTTACAAAGCACAGAGCGTGTGGGGGATACGCAAATATGATGTAGTAAAGCCATATTCTGGTGGCACAACTAATGGGAATGGAAAGTTCATAAACTCTATCCATGTATTTATAGCACTATAAGGGCCATTTATTCATGCGTTTTATCCAATACGTGGCATTTATAAAGGTAATATCGTCTTAATAATTGGTTTTAAATTAAGATAATACTTTACATATCTAAGCAAAAATCTAGTGTACATATTGAAAGAAGAGTAAATTAAATTACTAACGAAAACCATCTTCAGCTAGCAATTGCCAATATTGCGCATAGTCGTTTTTTTTTGTCAATCAACTTTAGCAATTTATCAAGTTCAAAAGTTATTTCATCGATGGTTGGTAATGTAGACCCAAGATATTCAACATGCATTTCTTCACCCGGGATGATTTTCATACCTCTTTTGTTAATTTGTTTGATTTTTTTGTCGTACACAAGCTTCTTTTGTTCAAGCATAATTTTACAATCACTGACTTTGTGATAAAGTTCATACCCGTCTTCCATGTCTTCTTTACATTGTGCTTTCAATGCATGAAATGTTATCATAGGTGGTGATGAAGGGCCAGAGGAGGATGAGTCAGACATACTGTGTGTTTTATTAAAATTAGGGATACCGGGTTTGTTTGTTGCAAAACAAATATGTAGGGGTCAAAGGGTTACTCTAGTAAAAAAGTGGGTGGCAATTATTATAGCCCCAATGTGGTATGCATTTTAGGTAAAACGGATAATGTATAATAAAAATTTAAAACAATTATCGAAGTGTGAATAAAACACATGGTACATTTTATAACGTTTTCTATCCATCAGACACTTTTCCGTTTAACGTTTCGACTTAGACGCACCGTTTTGTACTCCTGCCATTAAAGTAGCTGAAATGTGACAGTCTACAGTGACTGCCGCAGGCTACAGTACGGGTCAATGGCTTAAGTTAGTCTAAAAGTGGTTGGCTCACCTGTAGCATCCGTTTTAGTTAAAACGGAGAGTGTATAACAAAAATATATAAAAAGATACAACTTTATTTAACAAAGACAGGGTATATTTTATAACGTTTTCTATCCATCAGACACTTTTACGTTTAACTTTTTGTCTTAGACGCACCGTTTTGTTCTCCTGCCATTAAAGTAGGTGAAATGTGACAGTCTACAGTGAAAGTCACAGAGCTACAGTAAACGTCCCATGCCTGTTTGGGGGTACAATACTCTCCGTTTAATGGAAAACGGAAACTTTTTTTTTAATATAAATACCCACTGTATTCTTCTTTCGAACAATGACACCATACCACACTTTCAGACGCTATGATAGTCACTGTATTCCCTCAAACTGATGTTGTGTCACGCTATCTGAATACGTGGGGGTTCGAGTCTCTTGGTACCCTAACAGTGTTCAGATATCGTGACACACATCACTTTGAAGGCTTGTACAGTTTAATCGTAATCGAAACAAACATAAAAATATATTCATATAGCGTGACTCAACATCATTACGTTTTTGAGTTCAATTCATAGTTGCGGACGTTAATGTAACAAAAGTGTGCGTGGAAGAAGTACTGTGGCGAAGAATTTGAACTTCACCTATTATTATTTTTTATTTTTATTACTTTTATTGTATTCATTCAACTTGATGTTTGTACACGAAAGGTGGGTAGTTTTAAATAGCTAAATATAAAGTTTTTGTATCTACGATTCGTGAAGTGGTATAAGTCATAATGTTATAACAAATGTGCATGTACAGAAGGAACTTATACACATGGCGTCAATGAATCGAGTCCACAATCCCGTGGGACTGACAGAATCTATGTCCCAATCATTGAATAAAACCCAAAACGCTAAGTCTTATATAAAACGTGATTTAGTATACCAAGTGTACATATATATCTGATGACCAGGTAGTCTGATAGGGTCATGCCCTTCCAAAGACACTCCAAAATGTTTCTTTCTATAGGTTGGTACACCAATTAAAAAAACATAATTTCTTACCCTTCACCATATACATGTCGTGGTTGTACGACCATTTATTTGGAGAGGAGGACCCATGGCCGCCTAATATTAACCAGGCAAGTTACTTTGTACGTATTTCTAGATATTCATATACGTCTTCGAAGAAAGTAATGTTGGCCACATATTACATAAAACATGGCGTATTAAACTTTACAGATTTGTCCACAATATTGGCAACAAATATTAACGTAACTGTAAATGCAGAAACCAAAAAGTTTATATCAGGGAGTTGTACATAATAACATACAAAATTAAGCAGACTATTTAAGTTATGTTTGAAATATTATACCATATCATTCGATAGTTATACTAATTAGCTACGAACATGCTACGTTTTAAGTATAACGGTGCGTTTTACACAGGGACCTATTGTCGACCGCAACATACACCAACCAGCAGAAAGTTATTCGGATGAAGGAGTCCCAGAAACACCCCCGGAATATTATGCTAGGCAACATCGGAAATCTACTTCAGAACCGGACTGTGAGTCTGAGGGAGTACCTGACACCCCGCCAGAGCATATACACGGGTCGGGTGATAATGATGCTGATTTTCAAACACCTGAGGGTCCATCTTCCTATAATCCGGACAACACACATAGTGAAGCCCCCGGACGGGCGTCTGAAGGCTTGTATCACACCAACCAGGGTTTTGAGACTCAGGAGGAGTTGGTTAGCTGGGCCACCCAAGTAGGTTTAGCAAACGGGTACGTTCTCGTGACACGGCGTTCATCTAGAGGTCGGAGTGACAGGGTCATAAGGGTGGAGATTGCATGCACCCAGGGAGGTAAGCACATAAGCAACGCCACAAAAAGACGTAGCGGTACCCAAAAAACAAACTGTCCGTTCCTTCTGGTAGGCCTATATAAAGCATTTGACGGTGTTTGGCGACTGAAGGTGAGAGACGATACACATAATCACGACTCGGCACAGTTTATGGAGACCCATGCATTTGCGAGGAGGATGACCCCGGATCAAGTCAATACGGTGGGGACGTGATTGACTTGTGGGGACGTTACACGAACATGGTCTCGCACCACGTAAAATACTATCAGCCGTGCGGAAATTGTTTCCCGGATCTCATGTCATTAGGAAAGACATAAACAACACCACTGACAAGATAAAGCAAGGGAAAAAAATAGGTGATACCCCTATGCAGGTGTTGGAGAATGTACTTCGATCGAGGGAGTACGTATACCACCCACGAGAGGACCCCGAAACAGAAGAGTTGGACATGTTGTTCTTTGTTCATCCAAAGTCGTTAGAAATGTGGCGTGCATTCCCCCATGTGCTTTTGATTGACGCAACTTACAAGACCAACAAGTATAGGTTCCCTCTTGTACAAGTAGTTGGACTGACGTCAACTGGCAAGTCGATATCCGTTGCACACGCGTTTGTACAGAAGGAACGATGGGACAACTACAAATGGGTACTTGATAGGCTTCAAGATATGCTGGATAGTTGCATGGAACCGCGCGTAATCGTTACTGATAGGGATCTTGCTTTAATGAACGCGGTCAGTGACGCATTTCCCAATGCAAGCAAGTGTCTATGTAGGTGGCACATAACCGAGAATATAGAAAAATATCACAAAAAATCTTTTAAAGGGGGTGACTGGGTTAGATTCGAACACTACTGGAAAACCGTATGCGATTCCACCACAGAGACGTTATACGACTACAACGTGGGTGTGCTTAGGAACTTTCTTCACCAACTCGAGCGAGACCATATGTTATATACATGCTTTATATTGAAGTTTAAATACATCGTAATAAATCATTATAACAGTGTTTTAAATAATATATACCTTTTTTTATTTCTCTTTTCAGGTGTTTGGGATTATGTGTATGACAATTGGTTAGGACTGTATAGAAACATGTTTGTATCCGCATGGACAGACGAACATTTAAACTTCAACCAACGGACGACCAACCGAGTGGAAAGCCAGCATGCAAACCTTAAAAAATTCCTTGAGAACGCAAACAACTCGTTGGAAAGGGTCGTCGATTATGTCGACGAAGTCGTCATGGCACAGTACGTAGCGATCAGACACACGTTCGGCAGGAGTCTCACAAAGGTAATGGATCATCACAGGCTGGTAAGGAACTGTTATGGCAGGGAAATGTTTGTCGATCTGTATCGAAAGGTGTCACTTACCGCTCTCGACCTTATGGAAGAGGAGAGCAAGCGTATACAGAAGCTGCGGGAAAAAAACGAGAGCTGTAGTTGCCAACTTTACAAAAGTTGTGGGTTACCATGCGCATGTCGCTTGAACAAATGATGATTCAAGGTAACAAGAATAATTTTACCGTTTTTCGGTTGTTTTGTAGTGTATGCATAAAATGACTGTATTTGTCCTTTCACAGGGACGACAATAAAAATAGAGAATGTTGATGTTTTTTGGCGGAAGCTTGATTTTGCCCCTTCATTCGATGTGCAAGAAGATACTGACTATGCGCAACAGTTGGGGGCGGCCACCCAGGAAATTCTTTCAGAGAAATCACCAACAGTGAAAAAAAGCATGGTATCTAAGGTTTTGTCAGCGGTATTCCCATCAAAATCAACAAGGAAAGCTCCAAGAGTACAAGAAGACACACGCGGCCGTCCAACCATAAGTCGACAAAACCAAAGGGCAGCGGATGCCTCTCGGCTACATCCTTCGGACACAGGGTCGCAAGGAACACCTAATCAAGGCAGACATAGCTACGCCGGCACTGTCAGGTCACAATCAACAATGTCCCCTGGTTTCAATCGTAGTAGATCAACCGCTCAACGACCAGGCGACATCCCCGGAAACATCCTCGAGTTCCCCTTGATGAATCCAGAGGTGGACGTCATCGACGTTATGCGTTTCGAGAGGTGGATACCATCGATTTTCCACCCATTCGTCTCACGCATAACGGATGTCCCTAGAAATGGCCACTGCGGTTTTACTTCAGTCGCTGTGGGATTGGGATATACAGAGAAGGAGCATTTTTACGTTCGACAAGAAATGCTTCAAGAGTTGGAGGGTCCCAATTCGGACTGGTGGAAGAATCGTATTGACTATCAAATGACAGGAACTTTTGATTTTGTGCGTTCTCAACTGTACTGGGAAAATCCACTTCAGAGGGCACCTCAGGAAAAGTATATGATGTTCCCATACGCCGGACTCATCATCGCGCAAAGGTTTAATGCGGTTGTCCATTTTCTAACGACTACTGGTAGCGAAACTTTTTTCCCCCTTCGGAATGCCCCCCCTCAAGATCCGGAAGGGAACTACTACCCGCATCGGTACGTCACAGTCTGTCTAGTCAGCAATCTCATTTCATCAGCGTTAAACTAGAAGGCGATTACCCCATGCCACCAGTTAATATGTACTGTGCACACTGGCGGACACTAGAAGCGTGTGAGTGGCAAATAATCTACAGTCATCGTATGGATGAGTACATACGGATCCGAGAACTCAACCGACCTCCGGAACACGCCGTCAACACGTAGACTTGTGCGACTAGTTATGCGTTTGGTATTTGTAATAAAAATTATATTGTATTTCTATATGTGTACTTTTGGTATTTGTAATAAAAATTACATAGAGATTATTTGTAATAAAAATTATATTGTATTTCTATATGTGTACTTTGAATTTTTATCTTATACAATACAAGTGTGTGACATTTTTTTTTATTTAAAAAAAAAAGTGGCAATTTCACGTTTTATATAAAACGGGCCGTTTTGAACAGGTATATATAAGGAAAAAAACAACTGCCTGATGTCACTTTCTCATTTTTACTTTTTACTAAAAATAGCCCTAACCCTAATACGGGAAACAACCACCGCCTGAGATCGTTTTTCCATCACCACCGCCGGCGATCTGTTCTCCCCCACCACCGCTGCTGTTCTGCTTCTCTGTCGTTGTACTCCATCTCCTTTTCTTGGTAAGTATCTACTTAGATCCGTTCAACACTCCTTCTCGTTGCCATGCATTTTCAATCATTTGTGTTTACTTTGTTGTATAGATATATACAAATATATATATATTTACAGTTTTATATATATATATATATATATATATAAAATAAAAACATTCTTGAACACATATTGTGGTTTTCAAATGTAATCCTTTATTAAGAAATAATCTATACAAAGAATTACAGGGTTGTTGCGGAATAAAGATAGCCTATAGATATCTAAACAACCCTATGAAATGACAAACACAATCAATAAGTTTCAGCTCAAGAGAATCAGCCCAAGCTGATCTCGTACAGACTAAGCTGTGTATAAGAGCAAAGAAACTTGTGTGAAGAATGATTCTCAGGAAAATGCCACACATATGCAATCCATGAATGAGGCTTTTATAGGCGAAAGCGCTCCTTCACTGGGTGTCCGTTGCAGCTACGTGTTATTCATTCAGTGGATGATAAAGGAATAATCAATCGTGTCTTTCATGGTACTTGTGGTCCCCCACGTACTGACGCACATTCTTTCATCAACCAATAAGAGCATGGACACGCATATGTAAAACCAACCACCAACCTGGATCCTAGGATTCTTCCTAGTCACGTCATTTGTCTTATCTTCAATCCAGGTTGTTATCTTCACTTGATTGTCAGACACAGATTGGGCCATTTGTCAAGGCACCAATCTGCCTAAGTGTTTCCAAGCTGACTGCTAATCCCAAGCTGTCTTCCACTAACAACTTGGTCTTCTATCTTCAATCCTCCTCTTCGACTTGGAATGAATGCTTTACATTGCTGATGCAGCTTGATTAACACTTGCTTCCATAAGATCTTACAATTACAAAGTATGAAGCGTGATCTGGGTCAGAGACAGGTCGTAAGCTGTGTCAGCTTAGTATGACCCAGATCAGATTACAAGAACCAAAGATTACTAAGTGTTTATAGGTCAGATTTGTCATCATTAAATTTACAATTACCATTGGGACTCAACAATCTCCCCCTATTTGATGATGACAAAACCCAACAACACTTCTAACTATCAGCTTACAAAGAATCTGAGTAAAATGAAACAAACAGATTGTGACCCTTTGAATCTTTTGGGTTCTTTTGAACTGAAATGAAGTTTTAACAAGAAACTAGATTTGTACAACTGCCTTTGCATATATAGAGAATAAAACAAAGATATTACATGATACATCACTATTCTCCAAGCATTTCTATAGCTTCTTGCTTAACTTCAAAGATGGGGCAACTTTCACATCTAACTGCCTATCTAACCCCTCATCAATAAGGAACTGCTCATACCCATTACCTTCTTCACTAAAATTTATGCAGAATCTGTATAAGGTAAATAGGTGCATAGATGGTACCTGTTTTAGTTCAGCAGTCCTTTGGAATACCAAATTCTCTCTTGCATCTACAAAGTACATCCCATGTTCAGGTTCAGTGATGAACATCCCACATCTTGCATTTTCAACACCAGCAGGTAGAGACAGATTAGATCATTCAGAATCTTGTCAACAGCACCAGAAGATAATTGTGCAAGCAACTCTGAAGGAGACAAGTTTTTGAGAAAAACTGTATGATCACCTCCAGGAGCATCAATTCTTTCAAACCTTCTTCTTTTCTTCTTCAGTGGCTCAGCTGACTCATCTTCATCATCCATATCATAAGCTCTTGGTCTTGGAAGGCCAGTGATATCAATCTTGTACTTTACAATTGCAGCTAACTTTTTCTCAATGGCTTCCAAGACTGTCTCTTTGTGGATTCCAGAAATACCAGTTATGATATCATGTAACTCCACCCACTCAGTGTATCCTAGATCAAGCAGATTGTCAAGATCATGGGTTTCCCAGCTTGTTTCATAATCTTTCCTTGTAAACCTTATGCTGAGAATGTTCTTTCCTTTTCTCCTTTTGAGTAGAACCTGAAGGATTGGCTCTGGATGCCTTCTATAGTTGATCTTTTCTGTTATTTTTCTTTTCTCCAGAGCCTCTAACCAATCATGGGCTTCACCACTATTCTTCACATCTTAACCTTTTGTGATGGTTTAGAGTGAACCACCACCTTTTTTTTTCTTTTCCTTTGGCCACAACTTTCTTTTTGGAACCAATGGCTGCAAGATCTTCTTCATCTTCCTTATTCAATTGTTCTTGAACAGCCTTGGCAATTTCAGGATCAGACTCAGTTGCAGCCATTCTTTCTCTTTGTAATCTGTCCTCCTTAATCATCTTGTATGCCACCTCAACTGTTACCCCAAGTTGTGGAGCTTTTTCAATTGCAAGCTCCCAATCCTTTTCTTTCTCAGTTAAGATCTTCACACCACTTGACCCAACTTCTATTGTCCTTTTCTTGATCATGAACTGGGACAAAGTGGTTGTGTCTTCACTAGATGAAGATTCATCAATTTGTTCTTTGGGAGTTGGGTCAGCTTGAGTTGGCACAGCTTGCACAGGGACAGCTTGGAAGGACTTACTTTTCTTTTCAGTTTTCTTCACTTTTTCAACTCCAACATCCTTCCTTATATCTCCCATTTCAACATCAACAGTCTCCCCCTTGGTTGTATCACTCTCCTTTTCAGCTTCTTCATTTCTTTTCCCAACATTTTCACCACCAGACTCAGATTCTGGTCTTTTTATCTCCTCTACTATTTCCTTCTCACCTTCCACCTTAGAACCATGCACAACCATTCTTCTATCATTGCTGCCTCCTCAGCTCTGGCCTTATTCTGTCTCTCTTTCAGTCTTTCAAAGTATTCTTCAATTTCCTTGTCAACCTGAGCTTGTTGTCTTTCTCTTTCTAGCTCCATTTCAGCTTCACTCATAGCACTCCTCTTTCTCTTAGTAGCATTCTTCTCCCCCTTTTTGTCATCATCAGCAGGGAAAGAGCTCACTGGAGTAGCAAAGAGGCCTTTGAGATCCTGGTTGATCAAGTCTATCTTGATATTAGTGAGACAGCAGGCTCTTCTTAGCTCAACATAATCCTCATGGAGGAGTTCAATTATAGATTTGACACCCTTAGAAGCTTCAATCAGATCATTCTTGAAATCTGCTTGTAACTTGTTTGCAGATCGAAGTTCTAATGTGACTTCCCTTGTAAACTTGGTTGCAACATTTTCAATCTGACCCAGAGTACTCTTGTTTCTTTCAGTTTTCTTCATTGACTGCCTTTGTAAGACTATCAAGAGACTCTGTCAGCTTGCTCTGGTTCTGCTGCATCAAATCAACTGCTTTTAACACATTTTCTTTCAATGCAGTCTGATCTTGACTCAGCTTATCTACCTTCTTATCCGTCAATTCCTGATCCTTTTGGATCTTTTCCAAGCATTTGGTCAGCTGTAAGCTCTCAACCTTATAGGTTGATTTGAACTCAGTGAGCTGACCCACCACATCTGAAAATGAGATAGTGGCAGCTTGGGAAGAAGTTGCAGTTGGCTTAAAAGCCACTGACTCTGGAAAGAGCAGCCTGCAATCCTTAATATCAGGGTCATTGGGCTCATTTAGAAGGGGGTGGAGGTTTAAGGAGTTTTGGAAAATTTGCTCATGAGAGTGAGTCTCATGAGTAGATCTGTCAGAATTGATGATGAGTTGGTCAGCCTGAGAAAGATTAACGTTTGGTTCAGGCTGAGGGCTAGTGGGAATATGTTGATCTTGATTTTGATCAACTCCTCCGCTAGCATCTTCCACCAGAGCATCCCTTGAGGATGGATGGGCAAACTCATCATCGAATGAAGAATCACTTCCGGAGATAGTGATCAAATTCTCATTGACATCGTGAGGACCATCAATGGTTCCCTTTGCTGCACAAGGGGCTGACATAACTGCCTTAAAGACAGCCATGTAACCTACAGAATCCCTCTGTCCGAGGACAGATGCAGATACAGACTCTGCAGGTGTAATGTTTTGTGTAATTGATTGCCCTTCAACAGAGGTGTGTTGTTGCACCAAAGTATCCTTAGGGAGAATTGAGGCCTGTACCCCTCCTTGTGACATAGAAGGGGCATTGACAGCCTGTGCAGACTTAGAGTGTAAGAGAGAAGGAGTCTGATCAGCTTGGGGAGGAGAAGCAATGTCACCAATGCGTTCGATACTTCTCTCCTTTGGCTGACCATCCTCAGAGATGATGTGCATAGACTCTGACTCACTTTGGATCTGGGCTAGATCCTCTGTTATCCCTTTAATGATATCATCAACCTTTTGGGAGGCTGATGATGGCGATTTCGGTGCAGACTCAGTGTGACCTTGGGAGGAGGTCTTTATTTTAATACCTTCACCCTGTTTGGAGGGTTGGGTAGCAGTAGGTGTTCCCTTTAACTCGTCTATACTCTTTTGGGAGAGTGCAGATGGGCGTGGCGTTTTTGGCTTGTCAGCTTGGGTGGCAGGGACAGCTTTGGAACGTTCCTTAGCTTCCACTGCACCTTGGGGGATCTCAAGATTTGATGTTGCATTATCAACCCCAGAAGCTGGCACATATTTCCTTTTTGATCTTTTCTTTTTAGCACTGTGAGGCACTAAGTCCTCAACAATGGGTCTTTTAGAAGCGGATTTTGAAGGAGTGGATGAGGGTGTGGCTAGGGTGGCTGATGTTTTGGCCAACCCTTCACCCTCTTTTGAAGGAGTAGAATATTGAATAGATTGAGAAAGGTTTGAGGGTTCAGAAGCATGTGTACCTGGATCCCCCAGATTAGCAGATTGAGTGTCAGACTCAGATCGCGTCGAAGAAGGGACAGCTTCCCAAGTGCTTCTTGTTCCCTTTCTCTTTGCCTGCAAAAATCAAGGTAGATCTGCATTGCTCGGGTCAGACCCTGCACAGATACCTTGGGACTATTGAAAATGTTATTGTTGATAGACTTGCATTCCACAGTCTGACCAGTTGCCAGATTGTAATCATTGTCAAGTATTGCTTCAATGATGAGAGCAAGAATCCTACCATAAGGTATGGTAAGGCTTTTCTTATGAACACGATCAACAAGGTCCTTAAAATTAAGCCAGCAAAATCTATTCTGGTCATAGTGACCATTGCATGAAAAATCTGCAATTCTAGAACATTAGGTTGATCAAAGCTGCCTTCCTTTACTTGTAAAGTTTTAGAAATTGTGCTCAGTAAATAATTCCAAATGCCAGTTAAATATTTCATTTTAACCACTGAAGCCAATGGACCAGTATATCCAACTTCTTGTAAAATATTTTTGGCTTCAGTATGAGACACAACATTTTCATATTCATCATCAGGCATATAAGACAGCTCAAATGCAGACCTAATCCTCTCATAAGAAATATATACCTTTTTCTTACCATTGAGGATTGTGCCATAGATTGCAGCATCTCCTTTCTTGTTCTTTCCCACAAAACAGCTCGCCCAAAATTCACACAGGAGATCTTGAAACACCCAGTCTGGCTTCTCAATCATCACTTTGCCAAAAGGATGATACCATAAGAAAGCCACAATCTCATCGTATCCTTTTGCCCATGAAGGGGGATGAATATTGGCATAAACCAGACTGCCAATCTTGATTTTACCAGTATCAAGATCAGCCGGGACCACTACTACATTACTTCCCACCACATAAGGTGAAAGCTTGTTGGCGCTTATTGGAGCTGGGTATGACTTTCAGGTTCAGAAGAAGAACTAGATTGAGAATCATTAGAATGAATAGAATCATTAGAATGAATAGAAACAGATGATGATGCCATTTTGGAAAAAAAAATTTAGAAGAAATTAAATTTAATAAAACAGTAATCAGATTTGAGAGAAAAATTGATTTTAAGAAAATATGAACAAGTGATTTGGGATTTTAGGTTAAATGAATGTTATATACAACTCAAAATATCCCGTTTGAAAAAGTTGGAGAGAGAAAGATTTTGATTGGAGGATCAACAAGTAGTGGTGGTACTTTTTCAGTAACCGGTTGTTACCACTACACGTGTCACACTCCAATAGGATCAATAAGTAAACTAAATAAAATAATGAAAGTAATAAAACGCACTGAGATATTTAATAACAAAAATAACCACAAAGCTGGGTCAGACTCAGCTTACCCTCTCTCTTGGAAATGCACCAAGTGTGAAAGGGTAGTCTGGGTCTGACACAGCTTACCCTCAAAATTTAGTATAACTCTAAGGGGTCAGATTTGCTATTACTTAGCTCACTGCATTTTACAAATTAAGCATACCTAGTTTACTTATGAGATAGTTGAACCTTGATTCATCCAATGGCTTTGTAAACAAGTCAGCAAGCTGATTGTCTGTTGGAATGAAGTGGAGTTCAACATCTTCTTTCATTACATGATCCCTGATGAAATGATATCTTATATCAATATGCTTGGTCCTTGAATGAAGCACAGGATTGTTTGAAATTGCTATGGCACTGGTACTGTCACAAAAGATTGGAGTTTTTGATGCAGTGACACCATAGTCTTGAAGCTGATATTGCATCCAAAGAATTTGAGAGCAACAACTTCCTGCAGCAACATATTCAGCTTCTGCAGTGGAGATAGAAACTGAATGCTGCTTCTTGCTGGACCAGCTTACAAGTCTATTGCCAAGCAATTGACAAGCTCCTGAAGTACTTTTTCTATCAATCTTACAGCCTGCAAAGTCAGAATCTGAATAGCCAATTAGATCAAATCCTGAGTCTTTGGGATACCAAAGACCCAGATTGGGACTACCTTTAAGGTATCTAAAGATTTTTTTCACAGCCTTAAGATGAGATTCCTTAGGACTAGCTTGATATCTTGCACAAAGACATGTAGCAAACATAATATCTGGTCTACTAGCAGTCAAGTAAAGTAATGATCCTATCATAGCCCTATAAGCTGTGATGTCAACAGATTTGCCATTTTTATCCTCGTCCAACTTATCACCAGTTCCCATAGGAGTTTTCATAGGTGAGCAATCACTAAAACCAAATTTGTTTAAGAGATCTTTAACATATTTTCCTTGGTTTATGAAAATACCATTTTTAGTCTGTTTAACTTGTAAACCCAAAAAATAGTTTAGTTCTCTCATCATGCTCATTTCATACTTTTTAGACATTAATTCAGAAAACTTTTTGCAAAGTCTTTCACTGCTAGACCCAAATATTATATCATCTACATAGATTTGTACAAGCAGGATATCACCATTATACTTTCTCACAAACAAAGTCTTGTCAACATTACCTCTTTTGAAGTTGTTAGCCAATAAGAATTTAGACAGAGTGTCATACCATGCTCTTGGAGCTTGCTTCAACCCATAGAGAGCCTTGTCAAGCTTGAACACATGGTCAGGAAACTTTGTATTTTCAAAACCTGGAGGTTGTTCAACATAGACTTCTTCTTCCAATTTTCCATTTAGAAATGCACTCTTCACATCCATTTGATAGACTTTGAAACCTTGTGAGCAGAGAAGGCCAAGAACATTCTGATTGCCTCTATTCTTGCCACTGGTGCAAAAGTCTCATCATAATCAATTCCATCCTCTTGTCTGTAACCAAAAGCTACCAATCTTGCTTTGTTTCTGGTCACAACTCCCCTTTCATCCATTTTGTTTCTGTAGACCCACTTGGTTCCAATCACAGTCTTGTGATGAGGTCTTGGAACAAGTTCCCAAACCTTGTTTCTTTCAAACTGTGTTAGCTCATCTTGCATTGCATTAACCCAAGAGGGGATCTGCCAGAGCTTCATCAACCTCAGTTGGTTCCACCTTGCTTACAAAATTGACAAACATGCAGAAATTGCCTATTGACTTTCTTCTTGTTTTAACACCAGAGAGTGGATCACCAATGATTTGGTTAATTGGATGACTCTTTGTCCATCTGGTAACTGGGACAATAGACTGATTCAGATTAGATGGTTCAGCGTGATCAGCTTGAGGAAGAGGCTGATCAGCTTGGATTGGAGTTGGAGGATCTGAACCAGTTGGAGTGTCATTTGATGGATTCTGAATATTATCTTCAGTAGGAGTTGGATCAGCTTGCACATTTTCAAAGATTGGAACATCTTCTTCAATGGGTTGCTCCCCCTGAGTTTGAGCATTATCAGCTCCAACTGGAGGATTAGTTGGAGGCTCATTCTCAGGTACAGCCAGTTCTTCAAAATTGAAGTCTTCATCTTCAGGAGGAGAGCAATCTGGCTTAGAACAACCTTCATCAATGCTTACATTAACATAGTTCTCAATTGTTTTAGTTCTCTTGTTGTAAACTCTGTAGGCCTTCATCATTGTTGCATATCCAAGTAGGATACCTTCATCTGATTTCTCATCGAACTTTCCAAGATGGTCTTTCTGATTCAGAATGTAGCAAGGACTTCCAAACATTCTTAGGAAACCAATTTCAGGTTTTCTCCCCCTAAGAAGTTCATATGCAGTCTTCTGGTGTCTTTTCACAATGAGGGATCTGTTCTGGGTAAAGCAAGCTGTGTACTGCTTCAGCCCAGAAATGAGACTTGACATTGTTTTGAGCCATCATGGATCTGGCAGCTTCAATAAGAGTTCTGTTTCTTCTTTCTGCAACACCATTTTGTTGAGGAGTTCTGGCAGCTGAGTAGACTTGTGAAATTCCTTTTTCACTGCAAAAAGAATTAAGAGTGATATTTTTGAATTCAGTACCATTATCACTCCTTAATTGCCTAACAGGCCTTTTGTAGAGAATTTCAGCTTGCTTGATGAAATGAATAATGCTGTCAGCAGCTTCACTCTTGTATTTTAGAAAGAAAACCCAGGTGTATCTTGAATACTCATCAACAATTACCAAGGAGTACCTCATTCCAGTGAATGATGGAGTACTAATTGGTCCAAATAAGTCCATATGAAGCAGATCCAGACAATTATCAATGGTTGAGCAGGTTTTGGACTTAAAGGTAGCTTTATGTTGCTTGCCTTTCTCACAAGCACCACACAGCTTGTCCTTCTCATAATTTATCACTGGAAGACCAGACACCAACTCTTTCTTACACAGCTTGTTGATGTCTTTGAAATTCATATGAGACAGCCTTTTATGCCACAACCAATTCAGCTCATCTTGAGACTTTGACATGAAACAGACTTCTCTTGTGACAGTTGGATTTCTCATGTCAAAAAGAATACAAAGACTCATCCCTCTTTGCAATAAGAACAACATTGCCTTCTAAATCAAGAACAATACCCTTATCAGACCTGAATCTCACTTCATAACCAGCATCACACAACTGACTCACACTGATCAGATTGTGCTTCAAACCATTTACATATGAGACTCTTCTGAAAGTAAGAGGACCATTTGAGAGTATACCAAAACCTTCAGTCTTTCCTTGAGAGTCATCTCCAAAAGTAACATTAGGACCAGCGCGAATCCTAAAGCTACATAGCAGGGACTTACATCCGGTCATATGCTTGGAACATCCACTGTCCAAGTGCCAGGTATTATCGTCATGATTGCCCTCAGGTGGAGCAGTCTGACTGGTAGATGCCTGGTGAGCTGACTCAGATTGCTGTTGTATTTTCACCAGATCTTCAGCAAATCTTTGAGTAGCTTCTTTAGCCATGAAACACTTGGCATCTTTGTACAGCTCATCATCAGATGATGTGGCACTTTCAGCCCAGTCTTTGGCTACCAGACTCTTTTCACTTTTATTCACCTTCTCAGTCAGCTCAGCTACTTGTGCTTTCAAGGCTTTGTACTTAGTTTTGAGCTTTGAGTATTTTTCACCTCTTCCACCTTTGGCTGGCACAGCTTGAGCAGTTTCTTTAGATCTGCAATCTCCAGCCATATGTCCAGTCTTGCCACACTTGTAACAAGTGACCTTGGACATATCAAATGGCTTCTTGGTCTTGTCAGCTTGGCCACCTCTTCCTTTTCCTTTAAACTATTAAAGGATCTCCTTCTGATCCTTTCAGCCAACATAGCTACTTCATTAGCTAGTTCATCACCATCAGATTCATCCCATTCAGATTCAGCACAAACAGAGTTAGGATTAGACATCACAGGAATATCATCATTAACACAAGGAATGATCTCATTACTAATTGAACTAGGGTGTTCAGTCATAGAAGCAACAAGTGCAGCAGCAGGCTGACTATAAGAATCACCCATAGCAATTAACTTTTCAGCCTCTGAACATTCTTGGTTATGAAGCAAACCAAAAAGTCCAGGGAGATCAAGATCATGATAAACAGAACTTAATTAAGAAGAAATATAGTTGTTCCATTTAGGTGGTAATGAATCAAGAAATTTACTCTTTAAAACCTCATTTTTCTTATTAATTTCAACAGCAGCTAAATCATTTACCAAAGCATTAAAGCGGGTATGAGTGTCAGTCAAGGATTCATTTCTCAAAGAGAAAAATCTCTCATACCTCCTGGTCAATGTAGTAATTGTGGATTCCATGGAGGTAGAGCAACCCTCAAACATGACAGTCAATGTACCCCACATTTTCTTAGCTGTTGAACACATTTTAATAGAATGGTAAAGGTCTTTGGGCACAGCTTGGACAATGAAATTTCTAGCCTTCACATCCAAGTTTTCCAATCTCCTATCCTCATCCCCCCAATCTGCCTTGTCCTTAACAATAGATTTGACTGTGGCAGGAATGGTTGGTTGACCTTCCCTGACCATAGCTTCTACCACAATGGTTTGTGTAGGAACATAAGGACCATCCACAAGGATGTCAGGCATATTGTTATCGATGGATTCAAGGAAAACTGACATTCTTACTTTCCACCCACTGAAATCACTTTATCAAACATGGGTGGTCTGGTTGGAAGAACCATTATCAGTATATGAGACATAATGCTTTACTATTTAAGAAAATAAGCAAGGATCAAGTCAAGTTAATTCTTAACCCCTGCTCTGATACCAATTGATACGTCCCAAGGTGTATCAATATACCAAAGTATATTGTACACAGAACAGTTGTAGAGGGGGGTGAATACAACTTTCCTCAATCTTTACAAACTTTTAACACAAAAGGTTTTAAGATTCAGTTTAGAATATTAAGCAAGTAAGTAAAGAGCAGGAATCATTAAAACAGTAAAGCAGTAAAGAAATAAAAACATTCTTGAACACAGATTGTGGTTTTCAAATGTAATCATTTATTAAGAAATAATCTATACAAAGAATTACAGGGTTGTTGCGGAATAAAGATAGCCTATAAATATCTAAACAACCCTATGAAATGACAAACAATAATCAATAAGTTTCAGCTCAAGAGAATCAGCCCAAGCTGATCTCGTACAGACTAAGCTGTGTGTAAGAGCAGAGAAACTTGTGTGAAGAATGATTCTCAGGAAATGCCACACATATCCAATCCATGAATGAGGCTTTTATAGGCGAAAGCGCTCCTTCATTAGGTGTCCGTTGCAGCTACGTGTTCTTCATTCAGTGGATGATAAAGGAATAATCAATCGTGCCTTTCATGGTACTTGTGGTCCCCCACGTACTGACGAACATTCTTTCATCAACCAATAAGAGCATGGACACGCATATGTAAAACCAACCACCAACCTGGATCCTAGGATTCTTCCTAGTCACGTCATTTGTCCTTATCTTCAATCCAGGTTGTTATCTTCACTTGATTGTCAGACACAGATTGGGCCGTTTGTCAAAGCACCAATCTGCCTAAGTATTTCCAAGCTGTCTTCCACTAACAACTTGGTCTTCTATCTTCAATCCTCCTCTTCGACTTGGACTGAATGCTTTACATTGTTGATGCAGCTTGATTAACACTTGCCATAAGATTCTACCACAATGGTTTGTGTAGGAACATAAGGACCATCCGCAAGGATGTCAGGCATATTGTTATCGGTGGATTCAAGGAACAAAGACATTCTACCTTTCCACCCACTGAAATCATCTTTGTCAAACATGGGTGGTCGGGTTGAAGAACCATTATCAATATAAGATGACATAATGCTTTACTATAAATGAAAATATGCAAGGATCAAGTCAAGTTAATTCTTAACCTGGCTCTGATACCAATTGATATGTCCCACGGTGTATCAATATACCAAAGTATATTGTACACAGAACAGTTGTAGAGGGGGGTGAATACAACTTTCCTCAATCTTTACAAACTTTTAACACAAAAGGTTTTAAGATTCAGTTTAGAATATTAAGCAAGTAAGTAAAGAGCAGGAATCATTAAAACAGTAAAGCAGTAAAGAAATAAAAACATTCTTGAACACAGATTGTGGTTTTCAAATGTAATCTTTATTAAGAAATAATCTATACAAAGAATTACAGGGTTGTTGCGGAATAAAGATAGCCTACAAATATCTAAACAACCCTATGAAATGACAAACATCAATCAATAAGTTTCAGCTCAAGAGAATCAGCCCAAGCTGATCTCGTACAGACTAAGCTGTGTGTAAGAGCAGAGAAACTTGTGTGAAGAATGATTATCAGGAAATGCCACACATATGCAATCCATGAATGAGGCTTTTAGGCGAAAGCGCTCCTTCACTGGGTGTCCGTTGCAGCTACGTGTTCT
>CM067168.1:133448987-133483560 GCA_034093135.1 Erigeron breviscapus | reverse complement strand
TTAATTAGTTTATGATAGTTTAAGTAGTTTTAATTATGTTGTAATGTACTTTTGTAACAAATAAAATGGCATTTTAGGAATTAATATGTTGTTTTAGTTGTGTTTTTGGAAGTTTAAATGGGTATATATATATAAGAAAATTAAATAAAAAAAACTTTCACCACATTAAAAAAAAGAAAATTAATATGTTTTTGGAAGTTTAAATGACAAATTTGTTCATCATCATGCAGTTCTAATTATAAAACGTTTTAACTAAAACGTGGTATGCTAACGACTAATTTTTCATTCATATATGAAAATGACTTTAACTTATGGTTACATCTACAGTTGGAGTCTCATGCGTATTCTAGCGTAGGTGTCGTTTTACATAAATTTATGAAAAACTATGCATTATACACCATCAAACTATACCCACCAAACACAGTTGCTATCTCTTTGATTGACTAATAGTGGGAAAAAATAAAGTATTTAATCTTTTAGCCCCACGTATTCGGACATAACAAAGAGATTTTCCACGTAGCCATTTGACCCGACACGTATGCATCAAGTGAGATGGCTGTCGTATTGTTGATGTTGAGTCACGCCATCCGAATGCATGATTATTTGTTGAATGATTTTACAAAGCACAGAGCGTGTGGGGGATACGCAAATATGATGTAGTAAAGCCATATTCTGGTGGCACAACTAATGGGAATGGAAAGTTCATAAACTCTATCCATGTATTTATAGCACTATAAGGGCCATTTATTCCTGCGTTTTATCCAATACGTGGCATTTATAAAGGTAATATCGTCTTAATAATTGGTTTTAAATTAAGATAATACTTTACATATCTAAGCAAAAATCTAGTGTACATATTGAAAGAAGAGTAAATTAAATTACTAACGAAAACCATCTTCAGCTAGCAATTGCCAATATTGCGCATAGTCGTTTTTTTTTGTCAATCAACTTTAGCAATTTATCAAGTTCAAAAGTTATTTCATCGATGGTTGGTAATGTAGACCCAAGATATTCAACATGCATTTCTTCACCCGGGATGATTTTCATACCTCTTTTGTTAATTTGTTTGATTTTTTTTGTCGTACACAAGCTTCTTTTGTTCAAGCATAATTTTACAATCACTGACTTTGTGATAAAGTTCATACCCGTCTTCCATGTCTTCTTTACATTGTGCTTTCAATGCATGAAATGTTATCATAGGTGGTGATGAAGGGCCAGAGGAGGATGAGTCAGACATACTGTGTGTTTTATTAAAATTAGGGATACCGGGTTTGTTTGTTGCAAAAAAAATATGTAGGGGTCAAAGGGTTACTCTAGTAAAAAAGTGGGTGGCAATTATTATAGCCCCAATGTGGTATGCATTTTAGGTAAAACGGATAATGTATAATAAAAATTTAAAACAATTATCGAAGTGTGAATAAAACACATGGTACATTTTATAACGTTTTCTATCCATCAGACACTTTTCCGTTTAACGTTTCGATTTAGACGCACCGTTTTGTACTCCTGCCATTAAAGTAGTTGAAATGTGACAGTCTACAGTGACTGCCGCAGGCTACAGTACGGGTCAATGGCTTAAGTTAGTCTAAAAGTGGTTGGCTCACCTGTAGCATCCGTTTTAGTTAAAACGGAGAGTGTATAATAAAAATTTAAAACAATTATCGAAGTGTGAATAAAACACATGGTACATTTTATAACGTTTTCTATCCATCAGACACTTTTCCGTTTAACGTTTTTGTCTTAGACGCACCGTTTTGTTCTCCTGCCATTAAAGTAGGTGAAATGTGACAGTCTACAGTGAAAGTCACAGAGCTACAGTAAACGTCCCATGCCTGTTTGGGGGTACAATACTCTCCGTTTAATGGAAAACGGAAACTTTTTTTTTTATAAATACCCACTGTATTCTTCTTTCGAACAATGACACCATACCACACTTTCAGACGCTATGATAGTCACTGTATTCCCTCAAACTGATGTTGTGTCACGCTATCTGAATACGTGGGGGTTCGAGTCTCTTGGTACCCTAACAGTGTTCAGATATCGTGACACACATCACTTTGAAGGCTTGTACAGTTTAATCGTAATCGAAACAAACATAAAAATATATTCATATAGCGTGACTCAACATCATTACGTTTTTGAGTTCAATTCATAGTTGCGGACGTTAATGTAACAAAAGTGTGCGTGGAAGAAGTACTGTGGCGAAGAATTTGAACTTCACCTATTATTATTTTTTATTTTTATTACTTTTATTGTATTCATTCAACTTGATGTTTGTACACGAAAGGTGGGTAGTTTTAAATAGCTAAATATAAAGTTTTTGTATCTACGATTCGTGAAGTGGTATAAGTCATAATGTTATAACAAATGTGCATGTACAGAAGGAACTTATACACATGGCGTCAATGAATCGAGTCCACAATCCCGTGGGACTGACAGAATCTATGTCCCAATCATTGAATAAAACCCAAAACGCTAAGTCTTATATAAAACGTGATTTAGTATACCAAGTGTACATATATATCTGATGACCAGGTAGTCTGATAGGGTCATGCCCTTCCAAAGACACTCCAAAATGTTTCTTTCTATAGGTTGGTACACCAATTAAAAAAACATAATTTCTTACACTTCACCATATACATGTCGTGGTTGTACGACCATTTATTTGGAGAGGAGGACCCATGGCCGCCTAATATTAACCAGGCAAGTTACTTTGTACGTATTTCTAGATATTCATATACGTCTTCGAAGAAAGTAATGTTGGCCACGTATTACATAAAACATGGCGTATTAAACTTTACAGATTTGTCCACAATATTGGCAACAAATATTAACGTAACTGTAAATGCAGAAACCAAAAAGTTTATATCAGGGAGTTGTACATAATAACATACAAAATTAAGCAGACTATTTAAGTTATGTTTGAAATATTATACCATATCATTCGATAGTTATACTAATTAGCTACGAACATGCTACGTTTTAAGTATAACGGTGCGTTTTACACAGGGACCTATTGTCGACCGCAACATACACCAACCAGCAGAAAGTTATTCGGATGAAGGAGTCCCAGAAACACCCCCGGAATATTATGCTAGGCAACATCGGAAATCTACTTCAGAACCGGACTGTGAGTCTGAGGGAGTACCTGACACCCCGCCAGAGCATATACACGGGTCGGGTGATAATGATGCTGATTTTCAAACACCTGAGGGTCCATCTTCCTATAATCCGGATAACACACATAGTGAATCCCCCGGACGGGCGTCTGAAGGCTTGTATCACACCAACCAGGGTTTTGAGACTCAGGAGGAGTTGGTTAGCTGGGCCACCCAAGTAGGTTTAGCAAACGGGTACGTTCTCGTGACACGGCGTTCATCTAGAGGTCGGAGTGACAGGGTCATAAGGGTGGAGATTGCATGCACCCAGGGAGGTAAGCACATAAGCAACGCCACAAAAAGACGTAGCGGTACCCAAAAAACAAACTGTCCGTTCCTTCTGGTAGGCCTATATAAAGCATTTGACGGTGTTTGGCGACTGAAGGTGAGAGACGATACACATAATCACGACTCGGCACAGTTTATGGAGACCCATGCATTTGCGAGGAGGATGACCCCGGATCAAGTCAATACGGTGGGGACGTGATTGACTTGTGGGGACGTTACACGAACATGGTCTCGCACCACGTAAAATACTATCAGCCGTGCGGAAATTGTTTCCCGGATCTCATGTCATTAGGAAAGACATAAACAACACCACTGACAAGATAAAGCAAGGGAAAAAAATAGGTGATACCCCTATGCAGGTGTTGGAGAATGTACTTCGATCGAGGGAGTACGTATACCACCCACGAGAGGACCCCGAAACAGAAGAGTTGGACATGTTGTTCTTTGTTCATCCAAAGTCGTTAGAAATGTGGCGTGCATTCCCCCATGTGCTTTTGATTGACGCAACTTACAAGACCAACAAGTATAGGTTCCTTCTTGTACAAGTAGTTGGACTGACGTCAACCGGCAAGTCGATATCCGTTGCACACGCATTTGTACAGAAGGAACGATGGGACAACTACAAATGGGTACTTGATAGGCTTCGAGATATGCTGGATAGTTGCATGGAACCGCGCGTAATCGTTACTGATAGGGATCTTGCTTTAATGAACGCGGTCAGTGACGCATTTCCCAATGCAAGCAAGTGTCTATGTAGGTGGCACATAACCGAGAATATAGCAAAATATCACAAAAAATCTTTTAAAGGGGGTGACTGGGCTAGATTCGAACACTACTGGAAAACCGTATGCGATTCCACCACAGAGACGTTATACGACTACAACGTGGGTGTGCTTAGGAACTTTCTTCACCAACTCGAGCGAGACCATATGTTATATACATGCTTTATATTGAAGTTTAAATACATCGTAATAAATCATTATAACAGTGTTTTAAATAATATATACCTTTTTTTATTTCTCTTTTCAGGTGTTTGGGATTATGTGTATGACAATTGGTTAGGACTGTATAGAAACATGTTTGTATCCGCATGGACAGACGAACATTTAAACTTCAACCAACGGACGACCAACCGAGTGGAAAGCCAGCATGCAAACCTTAAAAAATTCCTTGAGAACGCAAACAACTCGTTGGAAAGGGTCGTCGATTATGTCGACGAAGTCGTCATGGCACAGTACGTAGCGATCAGACACACGTTCGGCAGGAGTCTCACAAAGGTAATGGATCATCACAGGCTGGTAAGGAACTGTTATGGCAGGGAAATGTTTGTCGATCTGTATCGAAAGGTGTCACTTACCGCTCTCGACCTTATGGAAGAGGAGAGCAAGCGTATACAGAAGTTGCGGGAAAAAAACGAGAGCTGTAGTTGCCAACTTTACAAAAGTTGTGGGTTACCATGCGCATGTCAACTTGAACAAATGATGATTCAAGGTAACAAGAATAATTTTACCGTTTTTCGGTTGTTTTGTAGTGTATGCATAAAATGACTGTATTTGTCCTTTCACAGGGACGACAATAAAAATAGAGAATGTTGATGTTTTTTGGCGGAAGCTTGATTTTGCCCCTTCATTCGATGTGCAAGAAGATACTGACTATGCGCAACAGTTGGGGGCGGCCACCCAGGAAATTCTTTCAGAGAAATCACCAGCAGTGAAAAAAAGCATGGTATCTAAGGTTTTGTCAGCGGTATTCCCATCAAAATCAACAAGGAAAGCTCCAAGAGTACAAGAAGACACACGCGGCCGTCCAACCACATAGTCGACAAAACCAAAGGGCAGCGGATGCCTCTCGGCTACATCCTTCGGATACAGGGTCGCAAGGAACACCTAATCAAGGCAGACATAGCTACGCCGGCACTGTCAGGTCACAATCAACAATGTCCCCTGGTTTCAATCGTAGTAGATCAACCGCTCAACGACCAGGCGACATCCCCGGAAACATCCTCGAGTTCCCCTTGATGAATCCAGAGGTGGACGTCATCGACGTTATGCGTTTCGAGAGGTGGATACCATCGATTTTCCACCCATTCGTCTCACGCATAACGGATGTCCCTAGAAATGGCCACTGCGGTTTTACTTCAGTCGCTGTGGGATTGGGATATACAGAGAAGGAGCATTTTTACGTTCGACAAGAAATGCTTCAAGAGTTGGAGGGTCCCAATTCGGACTGGTGGAAGAATCGTATTGACTATCAAATGACAGGAACTTTTGATTTTGTGCGTTCTCAACTAACTGGGAAAATCCACTTAAGAGGGCACCTCAGGAAAAGTATATGATGTTCCCATACGCCGGACTCATCATCGCGCAAAGGTTTAATGCGGTTGTCCATTTTCTAACGACTACTGGTAGCGAAACTTTTTTCCCCCTTCGGAATGCCCCCCCTCAAGATCCGGAAGGGAACTACTACCCGCATCGGTACGTCACAGTCTGTCTAGTCAGCAAATCTCATTTCATCAGCGTTAAACTAGAAGGCGATTACCCCATGCCACCAGTTAATATGTACTGTGCACACTGGCGGACACTAGAAGCGTGTGAGTGGCAAATAATCTACAGTCATCGTATGGATGAGTACATACGGATCCGAGAACTCAACCGACCTCCGGGAACACGCTGTCAACACGTAGACTTGTGCGACTAGTTATGCGTTTGGTATTTGTAATAAAAATTATATTGTATTTCTATATGTGTACTTTTGGTATTTGTAATAAAAATTACATAGAGATTATTTGTAATAAAAATTATATTGTATTTCTATATGTGTACTTTGAATTTTTATCTTATACAATACAAGTGTGTGACATTTTTTTATTTAAAAAAAAAGTGGCAATTTCACGTTTTATATAAAACGGGCCGTTTTGAACAGGTATATATAAGGAAAAAAACAACTGCCTGATGTCACTTTCTCATTTTTACTTTTTACTAAAAATAGCCCTAACCCTAATACGGGAAACAACCACCGCCTGAGATCGTTTTTCCATCACCACCGCCGGCGATCTGTTCTCCCCCACCACCGCTGCTGTTCTGCTTCTCTGTCGTTGTACTCCATCTCCTTTTCTTGGTAAGTATCTACTTAGATCCGTTCAACACTCCTTCTCGTTGCCATGCATTTTCAATCATTTGTGTTTACTTTGTTGTATAGATATATACAAATATATATATATTTACAGTTATATATATACACATATTGTGGTTTTCAAATGTAATCCTTTATTAAGAAATAATCTATACAAAGAATTACAGGGTTGTTGCGGAATAAAGATAGCCTATAGATATCTAAACAACCCTATGAAATGACAAACAACAATCAATAAGTTTCAGCTCAAGAGAATCAGCCCAAGCTGATCTCGTACAGACTAAGCTGTGTATAAGAGCAGAGAAACTTGTGTGAAGAATGATTCTCAGAAAATGCCACACATATGCAATCCATGAATGAGGCTTTTATAGGCGAAAGCGCTCCTTCACTGGGTGTCCGTTGCAGCTACGTGTTATTCATTCAGTGGATGATAAAGGAATAATCAATCGTGTCTTTCATGGTACTTGTGGTCCCCCACGTACTGACGCACATTCTTTCATCAACCAATAAGAGCATGGACACGCATATGTAAAACCAACCACCAACCTGGATCCTAGGATTCTTCCTAGTCACGTCATTTGTCTTTATCTTCAATCCAGGTTGTTATCTTCACTTGATTGTCAGACACAGATTGGGCCATTTGTCAAGGCACCAATCTGCCTAAGTGTATCCAAGCTGACTGCTAATCCCAAGTTGTCTTCCACTAACAACTTGGTCTTCTATCTTCAATCCTCCTCTTCGACTTGGAATGAATGCTTTACATTGCTGATGCAGCTTGATTAACACTTGCTTCCATAAGATCTTACAATTACAAAGTATGAAGCGTGATCTGGGTCAGAGACAGGTCGTAAGCTGTGTCAGCTTAGTATGACCCAGATCAGATTACAAGAACCAAAGATTACTAAGTGTTTATAGGTCAGATTTGTCATCATTAAATTTACAATTACCATTGGGACTCAACAATCTCCCCCTATTTGATGATGACAAAACCCAACAACACTTCTAACTATCAGCTTACAAAGAATCTGAGTAAAATGAAACAAACAGATTGTGACCCTTTGAATCTTTTGGGTTCTTTTGAACTGAAATGAAGTTTTAACAAAGAAACTAGATTTGTACAACTGCCTTTGCATATATAGAGAATAAAACAAAGATATTACATGATACATCACTATTCTCCAAGCATTTCTATAGCTTCTTGCTTAACTTCAAAAGATGGGGCAACTTTCACATCTAACTGTCTATCTAACCCCTCATCAATAAGGAACTGCTCATACCCATTACCTTCTTCACTAAAATTTATGCAGAATCTGTATAAGGTAAATAGGTGCATAGATGGTACCTGTTTTAGTTCAGCAGTCCTTTGGAATACCAAATTCTCTCTTGCATCTACAAAGTACATCCCATGTTCAGGTTCAGTGATGAACATCCCACATCTTGCATTTTCAACACCAGCAGGTAGAGACAGATTTAGATCATTCAGAATCTTGTCAACAGCACCAGAAGATAATTGTGCAAGCAACTCTGAAGGAGACAAGTTTTTGAGAAAAACTGTATGATCACCTCCAGGAGCATCAATTCTTTCAAACCTTCTTCTTTTCTTCTTCAGTGGCTCAGCTGACTCATCTTCATCATCCATATCATAAGCTCTTGGTCTTGGAAGGCCAGTGATATCAATCTTGTACTTTACAATTGCAGCTAACTTTTTCTCAATGGCTTCCAAGACTGTCTCTTTGTGGATTCCAGAAATACCAGTTATGATATCATGTAACTCCACCCACTCAGTGTATCCTAGATCAAGCAGATTGTCAAGATCATGGGTTTCCCAGCTTGTTTCATAATCTTTCCTTGTAAACCTTATGCTGGGAATGTTCTTTCCTTTTCTCCTTTTGAGTAGAACCTGAAGGATTGGCTCTGGATGCCTTCTATAGTTGATCTTTTCTGTTATTTTTCTTTTCTCCAGAGCCTCTAACCAATCATGGGCTTCACGACTATTCTTCACATCCTTAACCTTTTGTGATGGTTTAGAGTGAACCACCACCTTTTTTTTTCTTTTCCTTTGGCCACAACTTTCTTTTTGGAACCAATGGCTGCAAGATCTTCTTTATCTTCCTTATTCAATTGTTCTTGAACAGCCTTGGCAATTTCAGGATCAGACTCAGTTGCAGCCATTCTTTCTCTTTATAATCTGTCCTCCTTAATCATCTTGTATGCCACCTCAACTATTACCCCAAGTTGTGGAGCTTTTTCAATTGCAAGCTCCCAATCCTTTTCTTTCTCAGTTAAGATCTTCACACCACTTGACCCAACTTCTATTGTCCTTTTCTTGATCATGAACTGGGACAAAGTGGTTGTGTCTTCACTAGATGAAGATTCATCAATTTGTTCTTTGGGAGTTGGGTCAGCTTGAGTTGGCACAGCTTGCACAGGGACAGCTTGGAAGGACTTACTTTTCTTTTCAGTTTTCTTCACTTTTTCAACTCCAACATCCTTCCTTATATCTCCCATTTCAACATCAACAGTCTCCCCCTTGGTTGTATCACTCTCCTTTTCAGCTTCTTCATTTCTTTTCCCAACATTTTCACCACCAGACTCAGATTCTGGTCTTTTTATCTCCTCTACTATTTCCTTCTCACCTTCCACCTTAGAACCATGCACAACCATTCTTCTATCATTGGCTGCCTCCTCTGCTCTGGCCTTATTCTGTCTCTCTTTCAGTCTTTCAAAGTATTCTTCAATTTCCTTGTCAACCTGAGCTTGTTGTCTTTCTCTTTCTAGCTCCATTTCAGCTTCACTCATAGCACTCCTCTTTCTCTTAGTAGCATTCTTCTCCCCCTTTTTGTCATCATCAGCAGGGAAAGAGCTCACTGGAGTAGCAAAGAGGCCTTTGAGATCCTGGTTGATCAAGTCTATCTTGATATTAGTGAGACAGCAGGCTCTTCTTAGCTCAACATAATCCTCATGGAGGAGTTCAATTATAGATTTGACACCCTTAGAAGCTTCAATCAGATCATTCTTGAAATCTGCTTGTAACTTGTTTGCAGATCGAAGTTCTAATGTGACTTCCCTTGTAAACTTGGTTGCAACATTTTCAATCTGACCCAGAGTACTCTTGTTTCTTTCATTTTCTTCATTGACTGCCTTTGTAAGACTATCAAGAGACTCTGTCAGCTTGCTCTGGTTCTGCTGCATCAAATCAACTGCTTTTAACACATTTTCTTTCAATGCAGTCTGATCTTGACTCAGCTTATCTACCTTCTTATCCGTCAATTCCTGATCCTTTTGGATCTTTTCCAAGCATTTGGTCAGCTGTAAGCTCTCAACCTTATAGGTTGATTTGAACTCAGTGAGCTGACCCACCACATCTGAAAATGAGATAGTGGCAGCTTGGGAAGAAGTTGCAGTTGGCTTAAAAGCCACTGACTCTGGAAAGAGCAGCCTGCAATCCTTAATATCAGGGTCATTGGGCTCATTTAGAAGGGGGTGGAGGTTTAAGGAGTTTTGGAAAATTTGCTCATGAGAGTGAGTCTCATGAGTAGATCTGTCAGAATTGATGATGAGTTGGTCAGCCTGAGAAAGATTAACGTTTGGTTCAGGCTGAGGGCTAGTGGGAATATGTTGATCTTGATTTTGATCAACTCCTCCGCTAGCATCTTCCACCAGAGCATCCCTTGAGGATGGATGGGCAAACTCATCATCGAATGAAGAATCACTTCCGGAGATAGTGATCATATTCTCATTGACATCGTGTGGACCATCAATGGTTCCCTTTGCTGCACAAGGGGCTGACATAACTGCCTTAAAGACAGCCATGTAACCTACAGAATCCCTCTGTCCGAGGACAGATGCAGATACAGACTCTGCAGGTGTAATGTTTTGTGTAATTGATTGCCCTTCAACAGAGGTGTGTTGTTGCACCAAAGTATCCTTAGGGAGAATTGAGGCCTGTACCCCTCCTTGTGACATAGAAGGGGCATTGACAGCCTGTGCAGACTTAGAGTGTAAGAGAGAAGGAGTCTGATCAGCTTGGGGAGGAGAAGCAATGTCACCAATGCGTTCGATACTTCTCTCCTTTGGCTGACCATCCTCAGAGATGATGTGCATAGACTCTGACTCACTTTGGATCTGGGCTAGATCCTCTGTTATCCCTTTAATGATATCATCAACCTTTTGGGAGGCTGATGATGGCGATTTCGGTGCAGACTCAGTGTGACCTTGGGAGGAGGTCTTTATTTTAATACCTTCACCCTGTTTGGAGGGTTGGGTAGCAGTAGGTGTTCCCTTTAACTCGTCTACACTCTTTTGGGAGAGTGCAGATGGGTATGGCGATTTTGGCTTGTCAGCTTTGGTGGCAGGGACAGCTTTGGAACGTTCCTTAGCTTCCACTGCACCTTGGGGGATCTCAAGATTTGATGTTGCATTATCAACCCCAGAAGCTGGCACATATTTCCTTTTTGATCTTTTCTTTTTAGCACTGTGAGGCACTAAGTCCTCAACAATGGGTCTTTTAGAAGCGGATTTTGAAGGAGTGGATGAGGGTGTGGCTAGGGTGGCTGATGTTTTGGCCAACCCTTCACCCTCTTTTGAAGGAGTAGAATATTGAATAGATTGAGAAAAGTTTGAGGGTTCAGAAGCATGTGTACCTGGATCCCCCAGATTAGCAGATTGAGTGTCAGACTCAGATCGCGTCGAAGAAGGGACAGCTTCCCCAAGTGCTTCTTGTTCCTTTCTCTTTGCCTGCAAAAATCAAGGTAGATCTGCATTGCTCGGGTCAGACCCTGCACAGAAACCTTGGGACTATTGAAAATGTTATTGTTGATAGACTTGCATTCCACAGTCTGACCAGTTGCCAGACTGTAATCATTGTCAAGTATTACTTCAATGATAAGAGCAAGAATCTTACCATAAGGTATGGTAAGACTCTTCTTATGAACACGATCAACTAAGTCCTTGAAAATTAAGCCAACAAAATCTATTCTGGTCATAGTGACCATTGCATGAAAAATCTGCAATTCTAGAACATTAGGTTGATCAAAGCTGCCTTCCTTTACTTGTAAAGTTTTAGAAATTGTGCTCAGTAAATAGTTCCAAATGCCAGTTAAATATTTCATTTTGACCACTGAAGCCAATGGACCAGTATATCCAACTTCTTGTAAAATATTTTTGGCTTCAGTATGAGACACAACATTTTCATATTCATCATCAGGCATATAAGACAGCTCAAATGCAGACCTAATCCTCTCATAAGAAATATATACCTTTTTCTTACCATTGAGGATTGTGCCATATATTGCAGCATCTCCTTTCTTATTCTTTCCCACAAAACAGCTCGCCCAAAATTCACACAGAAGATCTTGAAACACCCAGTCTGGCTTCTCAATCATCACTTTTCCAAAAGGATGATACCATAAGAAAGCCACAATCTCATCGTATCCTTTTGCCCATGAAGGAGGATGAATATTGGCATAAACCAGACTGCCAATCTTGATTTTACCAGTATCAAGATCAGCCGGGACCACTACTACATTACTTCCCACCACATAAGGTGAAAGCTTGTTGGCGCTTATTGGAGCTGGGTATCGACTTTCAGGTTCAGAAGAAGAACTAGATTGAGAATCATTAGAATGAATAGAATCATTAGAATGAATAGAAACAGATGATGATGCCATTTTGGAAGGAAAAAAAAAATTTAGAAGAAAATAAATTTAATAAAACAGTAATCAGATTTGAGAGAAAAATTGATTTGAGAAAATAAGAACAAGTGATTTGGGATTTAGGTTAAATGAATGTTATATACAAAACTCAAAATATCCCGTTTGAAAAAGTTGGAGAGAGAAAGATTTTGATTGGAGGATCAACAAGTAGTGGTGGTACTTTTTCAGTAACCGGTTGTTACCACTACACGTGTCACACTCCAATAGGATCAATAAGTAAACTAAATAAAATAATGAAAGTAATAAAACGCACTGAGATATTTAATAACAAAAATAACCACAAAGCTGGGTCAGACTCAGCTTACCCTCTTTCACTTGGAAAATGCACCAAGTGTGAAAGGGTAGTCTGGGTCTGACACAGCTTACCCTCAAAATTTAGTATAACTCTAAGGGGTCAGATTTGCTATTACTTAGCTCACTGCATTTTACAAATTAAGCATACCTAGCTTACTTATGAGATAGTTGAACCTTGATTCATCCAATGGCTTTGTAAACAAGTCAGCAAGCTGATTCTCTGTTGGAATGAAGTGGAGTTCAACATCTTCTTTCATTACATGATCCCTGATGAAATGATATCTTATATCAATATGCTTGGTCCTTGAATGAAGCACAGGATTGTTTGAAATTGCTATGGCACTGGTACTGTCACAAAAGATTGGAGTTTTTGATGAAATAACACCATAATCTTGAAGCTGATATTGCATCCAAAGAATTTGAGAGCAACAACTTCCTGCAGCAACATATTCAGCTTCTGCAGTGGAGATAGAAACTGAATGCTGCTTCTTGCTGGACCAGCTTACAAGTCTATTGCCAAGCAATTGACAAGCTCCTGAAGTACTTTTTCTATCAATCTTACAGCCTGCAAAGTCAGAATCTGAATAGCCAATTAGATCAAATCCTGAGTCTTTGGGATACCAAAGACCCAGATTGGGACTACCTTTAAGGTATCTAAAGATTTTTTTCACAGCCTTAAGATGAGATTCCTTAGGACTAGCTTGATATCTTGCACAAAGACATGTAGCAAACATAATATCTGGTCTACTAGCAGTCAAGTAAAGTAATGATCCTATCATAGCCCTATAAGCTGTGATGTCAACAGATTTGCCATTTTTATCCTCATCCAACTTATCACCAGTTCCCATAGGAGTTTTCATAGGTGAGCAATCACTAAAACCAAATTTGTTTAAGAGATCTTTAACATATTTTCCTTGGTTTATGAAAATACCATTTTTAGTCTGTTTAACTTGTAAACCCAAAAAATAGTTTAGTTCTCTCATCATGCTCATTTCATACTTTTTAGACATTAATTCAGAAAACTTTTTGCAAAGTCTTTCACTGCTAGACCCAAATATTATATCATCTACATAGATTTGTACAAGCAGGATATCACCATTATACTTTCTCACAAACAAAGTCTTGTCAACATTACCTCTTTTGAAGTTGTTAGCCAATAAGAATTTAGACAGAGTGTCATACCATGCTCTTGGAGCTTGCTTCAACCCATAAAGAGCCTTGTCAAGCTTGAACACATGGTCAGGAAACTTTGTATTTTCAAAACCTGGAGGTTGTTCAACATAGACTTCTTCTTCCAATTTTCCATTTAGAAATGCACTCTTCACATCCATTTGATAGACTTTGAAACCTTTGTAGGCAGAGAATGCCAAGAACATTCTGATTGCCTCTAATCTTGCCACTGGTGCAAAAGTCTCATCATAATCAATTCCATCCTCTTGTCTGTAACCAAAAGCTACCAATCTTGCTTTATTTCTGGTCACAACTCCCCTTTCATCCATTTTGTTTCTGTAGACCCATTTGGTTCCAATCACAGTCTTGTGATGAGGTCTTGGAACAAGTTCCCAAACCTTGTTTCTTTCAAATTATGTTAACTCATCTTGCATTGCATTAACCCAAGAAGGATCTGCCAGAGCTTCATCAACCTCAGTTGGTTCCACCTTGCTTACAAAATTGACAAACATGCAGAAATTGCCTATTGACTTTCTTCTTGTTTTAACACCAGAGAGTGGATCACCAATGATTTGGTTAATTGGATGACTCTTTGTCCATCTGGTAACTGGGACAATAGACTGATTCAGATTAGATGGTTCAGCGTGATCAGCTTGAGGAAGAGGCTGATCAGCTTGGACTGGAATGGAGGGATCTGAACCAGTTGGAGAGTCATTTAATGGATTCTGAATAATTTCTTCAGTAGGAGTAGGATCAGCTTGGATATTTTCAAAGATTGGAACACTTTCTTCTTCTTCTAAAAGTTGCTCCCCCTGAGTTTGAGCATTATCAGCTCCAATTGGAGGATTAGTTGGAGGCTCATTCTCAGGTACAGCCAGTTCTTCAAAATTGAAGTCTTCATCTTCAGGAGGAGAGCAATCTGGCTTAGAACAACCTTCATCAATGCTTACATTAACAGAGTTCTCAATTGTTTTAGTTCTCTTGTTGTAAACTCTGTAGGCTTTCATCATTGTTGCATATCCAAGTAGGATACCTTCATCTGATTTCTCATCGAACTTTCCAAGATGGTCTTTCTGATTCAGAATGTAGCAAGGACTTCCAAACATTCTTAGGAAACCAATTTCAGGTTTTCTCCCCTTAAGAAGTTCATATGCAGTCTTCTGGTGTCTTTTCACAATAAGGGATCTGTTCTGGGTAAAGCAAGCTGTGTGTACTGCTTCAGCCCAGAAATGAGACTTGACATTGTTTTGAGCCATCATAGATCTGGCAGCTTCAATAAGAGTTCTGTTTCTTCTTTCTGCAACACCATTTGTTGAGGAGTTCTGGCAGCTGAGTAGACTTGTGAAATTCCTTTTTCACTGCAAAAAGAATTAAGAGTGATATTCTTAAATTCAGTACCATTATCACTCCTTAATTGCCTAACAGGCCTTTTGTAGAGAATTTCAGCTTGCTTGATGAAATGAATAATGTTGTCAGCAGCTTCACTCTTGTGCTTTAGAAAGAAAACCCAGGTGTATCTTGAATACTCATCAACAATTACCAAGGAGTACCTCATTCCAGTGAATGATGGAGTACTAATTGGTCCAAATAAGTCCATATGAAGCAGATCCAAACAATTATCAATGGTTGAGCATGTTTTAGACTTAAAAGAGGCTTTATGTTGCTTGCCTTTCTCACAAGCACCACACAGCTTGTCCTTCTCATAATTGATCACTGGAAGACCAGACACCAACTCTTTCTTACACAGCTTGTTGATGTCTTTGAAATTCATATGAGACAGCCTTTTATGCCACAACCAATTCAGCTCATCTTGAGACTTTGACATGAAACAGACTTCTCTAGTGACAGTTGGATTTCTCATGTCAAAAGAATACAAAGACTCATCCCTCTTTGCAATAAGAACAACATTGCCTTCTAAATCAAGAAGAATACCCTTATCAGACCTGAATCTCACTTCATAACCAGCATCACACAACTGACTCACACTGATCAGATTGTGCTTCAAACCATTACATATGAGACTCTTCTGAAAGTAAGAGGACCATTTGAGAGTATACCAAAACCTTCAGTCTTTCCTTGAGAGTCATCTCCAAAAGTAACATTAGGACCATCGCGAATCCTAAAGCTACATAGCAGGGACTTACATCCGGTCATATGCTTGGAACATCCACTGTCCAAGTGCCAGGTATTATCGTCATGACTGCCCTCGGGTGGAGCAGTCTGACTGGTAGATGCCTGGTGAGCTGACTCAGATTGCTGTTGTATTTTCACCAGATCTTCAGCAAATCTTTGAAGTAGCTTCTTTAGCCATGAAACACTTGGCATCTTTGTACAACTCATCATCAGATGATGTGGCACTTTCAGCCCAGTCTTTGGCTACCAGACTCTTTTCACTTTTATTCACCTTCTCAGTCAGCTCAGCTACTTGTGCTTTCAAGGCTTTGTACTTAGTTTTGAGCTTTGAGTATTTTTCACCTCTTCCACCTTTGGCTGGCACAGCTTGAGCAGTTTCTTTAGATCTGCAATCTCCAGCCATATGTCCAGTCTTGCCACACTTGTAAGAAGTGACCTTGGACATGTCAAATGGCTTCTTGGTCTTGTCAGCTTGGCCACCTCTTCCTTTTCCTTTAAACTTATTAAAGGATCTCCTTCTGATCCTTTCAGCCAACATAGCAACTTCATTTGCTAGTTCATCACCATCAGATTCATCACATTCAGATTCAGCACAAATAGAGTTAGGATTAGACATCACAGGAATTTCATCATTAACACAAGGAATGATCTCATTACTAATTGAACTAGGGTGTTCAGTCATAGAGGCAACAAGTGCAGCAGCAGGCTGACTATAAGAATCACCCAGAGCAATTAACTTTTCAGCCTCTGAACATTCTTGGTTATGAAGCAAACCAAAAAGTCCAGGGAGATCAAGATCATGATAAACAGAACTTAATTTAACAGAAGAAATATAGTTGTTCCATTTACGTGGTAATGAATCAAGAAATTTACTCTTTAAAACCTCATTTTTCTTATTAATTCCAACAGCAGCTAAATCATTTACCAAAGCATTAAAGCGGGTATGAGTGTCAGTCAAGGATTCATTTCTCAAAGAGAAAAATCTATCATACCTTCTGGTTAATGTAGTAATTGTGGATTCCATGGAGGTAGAGCAACCCTCAAACATGACAATCAATGTACCCCACATTTTCTTAGCAGTTGAACACATTTTAATAGAATGGTAAAGGTCTTTGGGCACAGCTTGGACAATGAAATTTCTAGCCTTCACATCCAAGTTTTCCAATCTCCTATCCTCATCCCCCCAATCTGCCTTGTCCTTAACAATAGATTTGACTGTGGCAGGAATGGTTGGTTGACCTTCCCTGACCATAGCTTCTACCACAATGGTTTGTGTAGGAACATAAGGACCATCCACAAGGATGTCAGGCATATTGTTATCGATGGATTCAAGGAACAAAGACATTCTACCTTTCCACCCACTGAAATCATCTTTATCAAACATGGGTGGTCGGGTTGAAGAACCATTATCAATATATGATGACATAATGCTTTACTATAAAAGAAATAATGCAAGGATCAAGTCAAGTTAATTCTTAACCTGGCTCTGATACCAATTGATATGTCCCACGGTGTATCAATATACCAAAGTATATTGTACACAGAACAGTTGTAGAGGGGGGTGAATACAACTTTCCTCAATCTTTACAAACTTTTAACACAAAAGGTTTTAAGATTCAGTTTAGAATATTAAGCAAGTAAGTAAAGAGCAGGAATCATTAAAACAGTAAAGCGGTAAAGAAATAAAAACATTCTTGAACACAGATTGTGGTTTTCAAATGTAATCATTTATTAAGAAATAATCTATACAAAGAATTACAGGGTTGTTGCAGAATAAAGATAGCCTATAAATATCTAAACAACCCTATGAAATGACAAACAATAATCAATAAGTTTCAGCTCAAGAGAATCAGCCCAAGCTGATCTCGTACAGACTAAGCTGTGTATAAGAGCAGAGAAACTTGTGTGAAGAATGATTATCAGGAAATGCCACACATATGCAATCCATGAATGAGGCTTTTAGGCGAAAGCGCTCCTTCACTGGGTGTCCGTTGCAGCTACGTGTTCTTCATTCAGTGGATGATAAAGGAATAATCAATCGTGCCTTTCATGGTACTTGTGGTCCCCCACGTACTGACGCACATTCTTTCATCAACCAATAAGAGCATGGACACGCATATGTAAAACCAACCACCAACCTGGATCCTAGGATTCTTCCTAGTCACGTCATTTGTCTTTATCTTCAATCCAGGTTGTTATCTTCACTTGATTGTCAGACACAGATTAGGCCGTTTGTCAAGGCACCAATCTGCCTAAGTGTATCCAAGCTGTCTCCCACTAACAACTTGGTCTTCTATCTTCAATTCTCCTCTTCGACTTGGACTGAATGCTTTACATTGTTGATGCAGCTTGATTGACACTTGCTTTCATAAGATCTTACAATTACAAAGTATGAAGCGTGATCTGGGTCAGAGACAGGTCGTAAGCTGTGTCAGCTTAGTCTGACCCATATCAGATTACTAAGTGTTTATAGGTCAGATTTGTCATCATTAAATTTACAATTAACATTGGGACTCAACAATATATATATATACTTTGTTGTATAGATATATACAAATATATATATATATTTACAGTTTATATATATATATATATTCGTATGTGTCGATCTGTATTCAATCTCATCATGTAAGTCAATTAGGGTTCATGGGTATTCAGTCTACAATTTCTAACTTACATACGAAAATGTTTTTATAAATCATAAATGTATTTGGTTCGTTTTGATTCGTGTGATAGATCGGTGGTTGAATCATTTTTATAATTTTTTTAATAAATCAAAGGAACTAGGGTTCATTGGATTGGTGGTTGACTAATTTTTTTTGACCCTCCATCACTGCTCACGTCTTATGTAAAACCTCCAGTTTTTCAAAATTTACGGGGTGTACGGATTTTGATGATTTTGTATATTTTACCCCCTGGAAATTAAGAAAACGGAGATACTGTTGTAAAACGGCAAGATGGTCACAAAACGGGGAGGGTCACACAAAATGGAAGCCCCTGGTCCCAGTCTCCTCCTTTACCTTTACTTTCAATAATTCACATTACCTGCTTATTAAGATTGAATATTCTATCAACTTCACTATTTTACTTTTTTAAACTGTAGTTTTCATACAAAATCACACAATACTCCTACTAATAAGATGATTGATAACCCTACCCACGATATAATTGACAACCATTGTGTCTCTGATATCAGTTCGTGTAACCAGTTGGCTGTTACAAACCCAGGAAGGATTATGAATTTTTTAACTTTGTACGTAACAGTTTGATGTCATTATTCTAGGTGACTAGTAATTATTTACTTGATCCTAATTCTATTTATTTACTTTGGTTGCAGATGGCGGCACCCGAAAACCCCGACCAAATCAACCCCCAGGAGAACGTGGCCCCCGCTATGAAGAGGTCAACGCAGCTGCAGGTCAACATCAAGATGAAGAGGATACGAATCATGAAGGAGACCATGAGGACTCGTATGATGAACTAGACTCCACAGAGGAAGAGGCCCGACCCACTAAACGACGACGAAAAACAATGCCACAGGCGAAGTGGCCTAAGACTAAGGAAGACAAGCTGCTTGCTGAGTACAAGCACACAAAGTTTAATGTCAAGACATGGAAGGCTGAAAGGTTTGAGCGGATCAAAAGAGTGGAGGTGGCGCCCGGTGCTGTGATTTGTTTTCAAACACTTGAAGAATTGAAGTTAAAGGATAGGGCCATGTATTTTCTCGGTGGATAGAACACCATGTGGTCTCGCTTGTATCAGCAGGACCTGCCTGCGTATCGGGAGATGTGTTCAGAGTTCCTGTCCACGTTCAGGTACCGTCTAAAGGTTAATGGAATACCAGTTTTTTTTCCCGAGTTATTAATAACACCGTTTTTGGTAAAGGTACAACGAGAAGAAAAAGCCGAACGATCAAGGCGGCCCACCTGAGGTGGGGGAGCGAAACCCCCCCGACATGAGGTGGAGTTCTGTTTATTCGGTAAGGTGTACGGGATGGATCTGTGGGGGTTTGGGGTATGCGCCGGTCTGTACAAAGACAAAGATGAGAAAGGAGTTCAACATATCCTTGAAGGATGCGCCAATTGACGTGTTGTCCGACTTTTGGAGGGCGATTGCTCCCCATACTGAAGAAGAGGCCTTCAAGATGGGAACGAGCGACACATATCAGGTAACACTCGATGTTCATATTCATCTTTATGACTTTTAGTATTCTTTTATATAATGTTTTATGTCGAGTCTTGCAATGTTGTTATATCGAAAATGTACCAGTTTGTTGTTTGTTGAGCTTTGTTATATCGAAAGAGTCAACAACAGTCGGATGATTAAAAAGGAAAAAGATACAATGTGAACAGTCGGGACTGAAAATGAACTTAATTGACCTTTTGAAAAAAAAATAACGAAAGAAGAAGGGGTTAAACGTGTCGGGTAGACTGGCTGGGATTTTTTGTCTAGTTTGAAGTTGGTAATCAGTTTGTACACGGCTAAAGCCTAGGCCCGGCTAATTGTTTTTCTAGTTTATATGATGATGCATTGCTACGCCATATATACATGATGATGCTTGTTTTTTCCGTGTAAACAGGGACCCTTTGTTCCGCTACTTCCACCGCCTGAACACAAAGACGATAAACGGGCGTAGCCAGGGTGGAGAGCACATGTCCGTGACCGACCTGTTTCTCTTGTACTGTCTTCTGATGCGTAAACCCTGCAACCTGGCCCATGTTCTTGCTCACTACTTTCACCGGTTTTACTCCATGTACATTTCCCAGCTTCTTAGTATTTTCAATGGCTTATTATTTATGACGTCTTTTATATATTAATTAGTGATATACATATCTGTTGCAGGAAGGATGGCGGGAAGATTGTATGCGGGCATATCATCACCAGGATCGCACAATCGTTGAACCTGCATCAGAAGTACGCTGAACTAAAGATCCCGTCGGTGCTCCCAAAGGCGAACGAAAAGCCCACAATGTATGCGATGGGCATCCTTAAAAAAATAAACAATGTTCCAACTCTGATGACAAATCAAAACAGAAACCTGTGGAAGGGACCGGAGTTGACGGAGATCGTGTTGTCGCCGCCTTTACCGGAAGTGGAGATTCAACAAGTGCACGAGGGGGGTCACAGGGAGGAGGAAGAGGAGCAGGAGCCAGAGTACCGCCCTAAACGCTCATATCAGGTCGTCCGCCTCCCTAAGGAGACTACAGAGAAGGTGGATGAGATCAAGACACGCCTTGACGATCTCGAGAACCAGGTCCGGGGAATGGCAAGGTAGACAGAGCATATGAAGGCCCTCTTGAAATGGCTCTGCGGAGCAATCTTCATGGCACTGCTGTTTGTCCGAAAATGCCAGAACATGCTGCTCCCCCCACTGATCCTCCTACAAGGGATGCCTCTGAAGAAGAAGAACCCCCCCCCCCCCGGTTTTGGCGGCGCGAAATTCAACGAGGATCGTCCTGAGACCCCGATTCTGGATCAATCCATGTTTGATGATGCTCCTGTTAATGACTCCACCCGGTCTGATCACTCCACTGGTCACTTGAATGACTCCACTAGTCCTCCGCACCTTCATCAGTCCCACTATGATACTACTCCGGTTAATGCCTCCAACCCGTTTGATCAATCCACTGTTAATCAGTCGCACCAGTACGATGACTACAATGGTATTACGCCGCTTGGTCAGAGCTCCAACCACTTTGATGAAACTCCGGGTGATGGCTCCTCACAGTTTCATGGTAATCTCCTTGATACATTTTACGTTAACCAAAATTCGTACACTTTTATCTAGCTATTAGACATTTGTTTCCGCCATAATTTGTGATACTTTTATTGTTCCGGATATTTCCTTTTGATTCACCGATGGTAAATTTGTATGTTCTAGTCATGCGTGATACAATGTGTTTTTCATGATATTATTAAGAAACATGTATTACAATATTTTTATAAACTAGGTAACAAAAATTATAAAAACCAACAATAAAATATATCATGGTTACTCAAATTGTTTTATTCTTACAAGGGATAATGACCGATGCGTGTAGTTAACACTGCCAAAAAGTATATGTAATTTAATGATCTCAAAGACCTTCTATCCAATGTAACTAAATACGAATCTGTGAATGAAGGAACCAAGAAGAAACCGAGAGTCAAGACGATGGCAAAGAGAAGAAGTGAAAGAGTTTTAAGGAATAAACTTGGCAAAACAACTCCCGGACCAGGATTAACGGCTGAAGATGCTATGGTGGTTGAGTAACAGGTGATAAAACTAGTTTAAGTATTTGGACTTGTGTTAAGAAGATTGGTGTACTTGACTACTTTCTTAAGTTACGTAATTTTTGTGTTGGTGATTTTGTAAGGTTCATCCGGTTAAATACATTACGTAGACACAAATTCGTTTTTGGTTGAATTGAATAGACGGCTAGTGAGATACAATACACAAACTTGAAATCTTTCATAAGCCTAGTAACATAATTCCATAATAATACAAACAATTGTTAGTTGATTTCAAAAAGTATAAACTTTGTCTATTTTTCAAACCCATACACAATATTTCAAACTTTCATAAGCCTAGTAACATAATTCCATAATAATACAAACAATTGTTAGTTGATTTCAAAAAGTATAAACTTTGTCTATTTTTCAAACCCATACACAATATTTCAAACTTTCATAAGCCTAGTAACATAATTCCATAAAAATACAACCAATTGTTAGTTGATTTCATAAACTATAAACTTTGTCTCTTTTTCAAACATATACATTTCAAATAAAAAAAATTACTATCTATATTGTAATTGCAAGTGTTATACAAATTCCTAAAAAAATTTACATTAACCATAACAAAACTGGTCCGTTTATGTTACATGCTCCGTTTCTGCTTTCAAAACGGCAATGGCATATACACAGTTTTACGTAAAATGGACAGTTTTGGAAGCTCACCTAATACGTACCGTTTTGTGTAAAACGGTATCAAAAACGGAAGAATGACACCTGTCATTCCTCTGACATTTGGGTCAGATGACGTGTAATTCCCCTCTGCAATTTTACTATCTACACACCGGGCATACGCTACGTTTTATATAAAACGTAGCCAAAAACGTGGCGTTGAACGTAAAACGGGACGTTTCGGTAGTGTGCGCTTCAAACAGTTGATGTGTGTAGATAGCCCGTCCCTTTTAAAAACATAAAAGACATACTTCGATGCTATAAGAAAAGAATATAAAAAGATTATGCTAAAAACACCCTATTAGAAATAATCTTAGGTTATTGGTTATTTGAGTTTGTTGTTACTTTATCTTTATTTTATATACTTATCATATTATTTTGTAATTGACATTGTACTATTTATTATTTAGTACTTTGTAGAATGCAGAGACATCAAATAATTTTTAAAACGGAAAGTGATGAACTCACAATGAACTATTATTTCGTAATAGTTCTAATAACTAATCATTAGAACTATTGCTAGGTTCTTGGACAAACTAACATGTGAACTGATCAATCAATGATTATGTCGTATATTTAGTTTCATGGCAGACATTTTGTAAAAGTAATGTGTAGAACTAGTCAGAATTGTATATATTCAACGTGGATGGTCTATCTAATTCATTGCTGATTTCATCACAATCGATACATATACAAATTTGAGGTCTTTAAATCACGAGGCTTGAAGTCCTTGCTTTATTCTAGAGCCACTAGTAAACATGACGAGGATGTCGTGCCTCACATTTCTTGCAACACCAGGATCGTGTTTTTTTTTATTAGCTCCTAGCCTCCTATTTTATGGTGCACACCCAGACCGTACGTCCGTACGAACATTCTTGTTTTAAAACAAGTACACAACTAGTTCTTTGTTATAGCCTTATAGGATCGTCCGATAATGGCATCTTAAAGAAAACCGAAGGGGTAAAAGTGTAAAACTACAAAATCATACATTGACTTTTCCTTCAATTCACAATTTCAAACACAAATAATAACTCAGACGCGGGAGTGTTATGTGATTCAGTGATTCTTCATCTTCTTCACAAATTAAATAAAAACAGTTAAAAATAAATTCATATGCCATCTGGGTAAATTCGGTTTCACTGTAAATATTCAAACCCAGATGGATAAAAATTGCCATAGATAAGAATCCCAATTTCAAAACCCTAAATCAAAATTTTTTAAAAAATGGATAGAATAGTGTGTCCTGAAAACGGGGAGCTAGTGGAATTCATGATGAATAAGCAAAAAGAAATGATGGATACGCCCAAAGGAATTTCTGATCAGAATGCCAAGATGATATCGAAAGCGATTTCGAATGTTTGCGGTTCCAAAGTCCCTATAAAAACTCTTAAAGATTTCTCTAATGTCAAGTAACTATTATTTACCTTTTTACAGTTTGGATATTTTTGTATGTATGGATGTCTTGTGAGCTTAAAGTTAGGAGCTTTATTGTTTAAGTTGAAAATGTGGGTTGTTTTCGGTTATATTTTTTTAGGTGTAATGTATGTGGAGGTCACCCATGTAATCAAGTATGGAACTTTTTTGATTTAGGTTTTTCATTTATTAAAACCCATGTGTTGAAGTTGATTTATAGGCTATGCAAGTAAGAATTTTGTGGACTTTATGCCATTTTGACTAAAAGATGAGCTTGTTTTAGGATAAATTCTTGTAATTAAAAGAAAGTTAAGGGCTTTTTCAATATATGGTGTTCTTTTAGACGGAATTGGTACAGATGAAGCCTGATACTTACGCTTTTGGTTTTTATAGTGGTTTTTCAATAAATTGCTGACCGTAATTGGAAAAGTTGAATATTTGGGTGGGTTATCGTCTATAGATATGTGTATTTTTAGAGTAGTATTTGTTAGTATTATTGTGCTAGAACTAGGAACAAGTGAGTACAAACATATTTGATTAAATGATAATCATGCCATGCTAGGGGACCACAACACGGAATCACCTTCACAATTAAGTACTTAAAATAAATCACTGAAACTTGTCTAGGTCTCATGGTATCTGAGTACTGCAATGGTGCAGGAAACGACATTCATTTTCTACAAGCAATGTTAGCCTTATTTAATCTCCTCAATGAAGGAGTTTTTTTAAGTTTTTATTAATCACATTCCTTAGTAGTTACCTTCATGCCATTAATTTAATACCTTGTCCTAATTAGTGCTATTCCGGAAGTTAATCATAAATTTTGTAGTAAGCTATCACTAATCACTAAGTAATCATAATGGATTTTGCCTTTTATTGTAAAAGACGGATTCGAGTTGCTTATTATATATGATAACTATTTAATTGAAAAAGTTGTATCTTTGCCTCATCACTGAGGTCTCGATTCTTGACTAGATTTGCACTTCTGAAATAGTTTTTGATACCTACAACCTTCTACTGTGTTTTTACTTATTAAAGCATTTCATTATTGCTGTATCAGAGGTGTTGGAAAGTGGATTTTGAAGCTCATGAAATATTTTTTTATTGACACTGCTGAGAATGAAGAGACGATACCAAGGGGTAATTTTCTGTGGATTTGAAATTTCTTTAGTTACCTTGCCATTACTAATTTTCTTCATTGTTTATAATTTGTATGTATAGTTGAAAAAAACAAGGGAAACAAGCCATATATGCCTCAAAAGAATTCTGTGGCTTATGCTTTATTGATCACTCTCTACAGGTAAACATAAGATATACTTTTCCTCCTTTTGTGTATCTTCGTTAACTACATCAATTTTGAGGGGTAAATTTTTTGATGTTAGAGAAATGGCTAATGGAAGCGAGTTTATGCGAAAACAAGAACTAATTGATGCTGCTGAAGCAAGTGGCCTGTCTCGGTCACCTATAATGTATGTAGTTACTATTATTAACTTTTGATTATCTAAATTATATGTGGTTTCTAGGTATGTTATTTTATGTTTACAGGCCGGAAATAGGAAAGGGGAAAGCAGGCCAGTTTGGAGTCAGCTCAGGCAGGGATTGGTACAGTGGATGGAGTTGCATGAAAAAGCTGATAGACAAAGGGCTGGTCGTTAAATCTAGCTGCCCTGCAAAGTATTTACATTTTTGGGTTAACTTTTATGTTTACAAGAGGTGGCATCTACTGATAGTTGATTCGGGTTATGTATTAAATGGGTCAAAAGTCGCTCTTAGGTGCATTTTTGATGCACAAAACCTTCTAAATCATTTTTGTTTAAGAAAAATAGTCTATAGAAATAATTCAAATTCGGTTACTATATTTGACACACTTTTAATAATAAAAAGTCAGGAATTTTGGGCAATAATGGTCCGGTTGAACTAAACTGTCTCGACAAGTACCAAAAGCTACATGTTGTGACCTGAGTCATCCCTCACCTTCTCATTTTTTACCTTTATTGTTTACCTGCATCTTTATATTTTCCATTTGCATATAGAGAGAGCATGTTCAGATTTGATAATTTGTGATTTTCTTTTCATACCGAACCCCGGTTGGTGTTATAGCATCCGAGGGTCAAGATAATAGTTTGAATGAACATTTATCCATTACTTTTTGAATGATACAATTAGGTACATGCTGACCGAGCAAGGAAAAGAAGCTGCCCGTGATTGTCTATCAAGATCTGGATTGGTTGATTCTACAGAGGGTCTTCATACTATCAATAAAACTTCGGATTCAAACCAAAGCAACATGAATGATTCAGTCTGCACTCAAGCTAAGTTGATTAAAGATGGACCACCTCAGAAGGTTTCTTCAAAACGTCAGAAAAAATCAGTCGATATTCCTCCTGATACTCTTGATAAGGTATACTGTCTAGTGTCTAGTGAAGGTTAAAATCTTGACCTGTTTAAAAGAAATGGGTTTATTCGAGTTGTATTACAATTATTTTATTATTACTTTTAATAAAAGGAGACAAGTCAAATGGGTTGAATGGTGCCAGGAAGTGTATTGTTAATGCATAAACCTCCTAAATCATCTTACTAAAGATATATGCTATTAATACATAAAACATAATATAACATTACTAATCATATTTGACACCCTAACTAATAAAAGAAATTAAAAATGGGGAAAAACTGCAAAAGGAGTCTTGGGCCAACCTTAACACCACATGTTGACTTTTGACCCATTACCCAAGTTGCCCATTTTGCTATCTTCGTTGTCTAGTAATGTAAATCCTCTTTATATCCATCCCTGAATGTAAGAAATCCCTTTCTTTGATTGTTCTTTTGCATTCTCTAGATTTGTAGTTCAACATTTGAATGCGCTGCCTTTTGTTTTCTGCAGCTTGTGCGCATGGGATACTCCAAAGAACAAGTTATTCGTGCCTTTACAGAGGTTAAAAAAACGTCACCAGATGAAGAAGTCTCTTCACTGTGGCTATCTGTTTTATGTCGTCTTCGGGAGGTTGACGTTTACAATTCACCTTTGGAGTCTCCGAATGTTCCAGAAGTCAGACATCATTCATCATCAACTTCTACGCATATATATGGTACTACTACACTTCTTTAAAAATGAATAATTGGAACCCTTAATAAGTTTGACTAATTGACATTTATTCTTCCTTTAATATCCAGGAGACTCTCATCATTTTATAAGTGAAAAAACGAGTTTGGCTTATGAACGGGGATCCGAAATTCCAAGTACATCAATGAGACCTTGTTCGTTGAATGTGAGTGTTAAGCCCTTTTCACAGATATTGTTATTTTGTTTCGTGGATTAGTTTTATAGCTGACTGCAATAATTACCTTTCATTTTATTTTCTATGATGGCAGCATACTTTAAGTTTTTCTTGAAACAAGGACGTGCTTTCATTTTTTTTTATCTTCTCAAAGCAACATACCATTATAATTTCACTCATAATTTGAAATTGATGGCGAATAACCTCTTTCCCCTGCTTTGTGTCATGTATCATGTTTATTTTTCTTAGGTTCTATTCTATGTTACAAATGTAATTATAATGAATAGTGCCTTAATATAAAGCCGGGACTGGTGTCACATCATCAGTTTCAAGTTATTAAAGTAAGTTGCTATTCTAAGAAAAAAAGAAAGTACAATCTTGTTACAAGATAAACTAAAGGTACATTTCTATTTCCTGCATCTATTCTGTTCAATTTTGTCTAGAGTTTTTTTATATAGAAACCATAGCATGGATCACGAAACCTTTGTTTTTTTTCTCTGTATGATGTTAAAGGATCACAATGTGCGTAAGCGAGGTAGGAATGATCTTGAAGCTAAATCAAATGTTTTTTCAATGCCACCTTTGACATTTGGGGACCGGTTCGAGGATACATATGAAGTGGTTTTGATATTGGATGACCGGGAAAAATTCACCAAGGCGTGAGTACCTTCAACTGAGTTATCTATAATGTTTAGTAAAACTTAAACATAGTCTTATCATATATGCTGATCATGTATCCTTTGTATCATGAAGATTTCTGTTGAATAATAACTGATCAAGTATTAACTCCATGCTTTGTGATTTTCAGGTCGAAGTCTAGAAAACTTCTTGAGCATGTTCAACTTCATTTTAAAATACCAATAGAGGTGAACCATATAACCCATTTTTATTTAATCTAATCCTTTTGTTTTGATCCATTTGGCTGCATTCTTATAGGTTATTTTTTTTATTTTTTAATTTGACCTGTTTAGATATAAAACATACTCAAAAGAGCCAATCATAAGTAAATAGGTTTAAATTCAAATTGCCATCGCTAATTGTGAATGTCTCTGCCTTGCCTAATATAAGCTATCAGATTTTAATTTTTCCAATTTTTACAGGTGCGGCGCTTACCTGTTGGAGATGGCATTTGGATAGCTCGCCATAAGCATCTTGGGAGTGAATATGTTCTTGATTTTATTGTTGAGAGGAAGAATGTTGATGATCTGCGATCTTCTATTAGGGATAACCGTTACCGAGAGCAAAAAGTGCGGATCCTGGTGAGGCTATCTGATCACCTTGTTACATTTTTCCTAGAAGTGGGAATGTAGACCCATTTACTTGTAACTGGATCGATTTTTTTTTTCTTCCAAATATCTAATGGTTATGTAATACTTTCTTTGCCTGTAAATGTAATAAGTTTATGTTTTAACTTAGTAAGCTAGCATTAATTTGTCTTATAACTTAATTCAACAGTTAGTTGCTAGTTTTTAAAGAAATGTTCTTTTGGTCCTTGTTTTTCATTAAGAGGTCTGGACTCAAAAGGCTGATATACCTAGTGGAAGGCGATCCAAATGCTTGTGAAAGTGCTGAAAGTATTAAAACAGCGTAAGTGTGTATCTATATTTTTGTGTACTTTTATCAAATTATTACTGTTTCTCCTCGTAATCTGTTTTAACTTTTAAGTAATCAAACGGAACAACTTTGAATGTTTTCATTTTTGTTGATTTTTGTATATCAATAACTCTATTTGTTTGCAGTTGTATGACGACCGAAATTCTGGAGGGATTTGATGTGCAGAGAACAAGTGGATTAGGAGATACACTACGAAAATATGGCCACCTTACGCAATCAATAATTCAATACTACACATCTCTTGGCAATGAGGCTGAACGTCAAGATTTCTCAGTCTGCCCTCCTTTTGATCAATTTATTGAGAGGTGCCAAGAGTTAGACAAGATGACGGTCAGTGATGTATTTGCTACCCAACTAATGCAGGTACGAGTCATTTATATTTTTACAGAAGGATCTTTTATTTATTCGCTATTCTCTAGAAGTAGTGGACGCAAGATCGACAGGTTGGGTAACGGATTAAAATGGGTCTGGGTTGAAATATATTTTTAGTAGTGATGGAAACGGGTCAGGCTAGGTTTGGTTGACCTGCATTTCTGCAAACTCTTTAGGTTATCATTTTATTATATTACTGTGGCTTTAAGATTTGAATAACAAAACATCGATAAGCTAAATTGTTAAAGAAACTGATTTAGGAGGTTTTATGCATTAAACATAGAATTGGACAAGGTTGACCCGTTCTCAGTTTTGCACTATAGCTTAAGTTTTTGGTTTGACCATATTTGCTATAAAAGATAATCCAAATTAACTCATTCATAATTGAATTGCTTAAAATTGCCACCTCGGCTAGAAGGCTCATCTAAGTTTGCCTTGCAGGTTCTGCAGGTGACTGAGGATGTTGCCATTGCTGTCCTGGATTTATACCCAACTGTTTTATCACTTGCTTCTGCCTACTCGCGTCTTGTGAGTTTTCTTTACTCTGTGAACATATTCGCATCAGTGTATTTCATTTTTAGTAGTGTCGTACTGGGAAATATACGAGTAATTCTTATTTTCTTCGCTGATTGATGGAATAAGGTAGAGGTGGCAAGATATGGGGTTTGCATAATGGGTCAAAACCGGGTAATTATATAGTGCATGTCAATACAGATCAGATTTGGCTGGTTCACAGACAGTGTTATTAATTTTTTATATGTTCTAAATGGGTTACATATGATTACTAAAACTGTGCTGCAAAAACATTTAAATTTAAAGAAAGGATGTAGTAGGTATTTTTACAATCTATAACTTTCAGCCAACTTTTTTAGCTCAAACCCATTTGACTCATCTTCGTTTAGTCAAATTCTATAGCTTTAACATATTTGATCCATTTGTGATCAGAAAAGAACAAATAAACAAAAAACAGAAAGGCACATTGACCGGTAAGTTGGTCAAAAGTATCCCCACCTTTAGGTTCAGGGGATGGATGTATAGTTGTTGAATCTTGTGTTATGTCACTATTTAATAGAATGAAATTACGTAACCAATGTATTCGTGATCACTTTGAGAACTAATTATTGTACTTGCTAAATGCATGAAAAACCATCATACTGACTTCTTTTTTCTTCTTCACGAAATAACGATTGAAACAATATAACAAGTGGTCTGGTCTCCCTACAATCAAAGTTTTCTACACCATACATTCTGCTTAATAGAGGTGCCAAAAAGGAAGGGTTGGGTGATAGGTCAAAATGGGTTATACTTCGCTCTGGATTAAACAAGCCGGATTGGATTGGCCTGAAATACCGTCCAAACGGTAACTTTGTTAAAAGAATAATTGTGAACGATGACTGAAATTTTATTTATATATATCAAAACATATATTGAAATGATTTCGAAGGTTCTATGCTTAAAAAGGACACTATGGGCTACTTTTGACTCGTCTCTTTTAAAGTATATGTTTTTAAAAATTTAAAACGCTTGGCCTTTAAAAATTAAAACTTATCCCGAACAAACTAATTTATAATACTTCTTGTTGTGCCAATAAATTGAGGTCCTTTGTGATTTTGACTTGATTTTCGCAAATTTGGTTGCAAGGATGGTGACACGTGCGAACAAGAGAACCTCCTTAAGAAGGAAAGTAACAATGCAATCAGCGGAGTCGCTAGCAGAAACATTTTTCAGTTCATTTGGGGTGATTAGTTAATTGTATGTAGCTGAAGCCTTCGAGCTGACTAGCAATGTTTCTCCTGACAAGGTACCCTAAACTTTTTATATTACAATGCGAGGGACGACTAAATAACAATAGTTCTTTTTACTTCAACATATTCATTTTGTATGCTTTATTTACTGCGTTATGACTATATTACGTTCCTTGACATCACTCCAAGACTCTGTGAAGGCAATTTCTCACATTATGTGTTTTGGATATGGAATACCTTGTTATATCAGGCAGCTAAAACAGCTCATAATCTGCAGCGCCTTGGCAAGTCTTACAAACGTTATATCTTAAGTTCGAGCTTGGCATGATGGCTCGATACAAGCCTTCATGATTCGTGTTTGAGCTTGGAACACAAATAATTTTAGATATGTTGAGCCCAACTCAAAAATCACAATTTTTATATAGAAATTTAAGATGCCTTTACTTTCTTTCTTTTTTGTTATAAAGAAAAGACAATTATATATAAACAATACACATACACATAATTGCCTTTTTCTTAAACAAGCACATAATGACAATTCGAATGCCATATGACAAATTATGTCACCTAAGCTAATACAAAAATGAACAAAAATCTGTCGCAAGTTGTGACGAATTTTAACATTCTAATGATCAAGTAACACAAAAGAAAATTGAGACGTATAAAACATAACAACAAAAATACGATGAATTTTTGTTTTATAATTAAGGAATAAAATTAGCATAGACTAAAACTTTAATTAGGTGACCATATATATAGATAAATCATAATTTAAGCTTGAAAAAAACTACTTAATTTGTTCTCGGTCCAACTTTCAATTCTCACCCACGATCATTAACCCTCTCAAAACCCTAAAACTATACCTCATCAGAATGATGATATTTTCTGACCCAATCCAGGAGATCTTTCCATCAGTTCCGTAGCAGCTAGCGCCAATTAATCTTGTTTTTTTGTTTTTGTTTTTGTTTTTAATTTATTTGTTATCTCTAATCACAGTTGTCACAATATTAATTTTGCAGTTGTTGGAATATTATGGAGGACGATCAGTATCAAGTACTACCCGTAGAACTTCTTGAAAACATTCTTATCCGACTGCCTACAAAATCCTTATTACGCTTCAAATGCGTATCAAAGCATTGGAAACGTCTAATTCTAGATCCTGAAATCATGAAATCAAGATCACGTCGAATGATCCTTCTCCCTCTCCAGCCGCCTTTTCATGCCAACAATGCATGCACGATGCATGGACCCTACTGTAGCTGCATGGTTGGGTCAACGGTCAAGCTTCCTTCTCCTGGAATCCCGGAAGGTACAAAGGTAACCATTGTTGGCACGATTTATGGGATCGTCCTCTTACTTATAAATCAATGTCCCTCTGATCAGGGTGGTATTATTGATAATTTGATTCTATACAATCCGCTTACTGGAGCGTTTAAGATTGTTATTGATCCACCTTTGGAATGTGATGAATACTGTGGTAGTAGCTATGTTTATGGTTTTGGGCATGATACATTAACCCCACATGATGTCAAGATTGTTAGATTAAGAGCTTACATGGCGGATACTAAAAATCGTTCAAGGCCGTGTGACGTCTTGAACCTCAAAAACGGGTCGTGGAGCACACCGTTGAAGTTGATTGGGGAATATGTGTTTTTTGAGTATCCGAGGGTTTTTGTAAACGGATTTTTGTACTGGATTGCAAGTGACTCGGAACACAGGGTGTTGGTGGTGGCTCTTGATGTTAAAGAGATGGTATTTTCGGAGATACAACTTCCACCTAATCGTATTTTCTCACGGTTTCCTTTGGGTAAAATGAACGGACGTCTTTGCATGATTTGCTACAAAAGATATAGTGACTGATATTATGAGGTATGGGCGTTGAAAGATGGAAAATCTTGGTCTTTTGTGAATTTGTCAACATCAATTTGGACAGGAAGAGACCACAATGTTGATGGGTTAATGTGTTATTTGGATGAGGGAAAACTTGTTTTGTTGAGGCGGAACAACCAACGACTCGTGTTCTACAACTTATTGAAGGATACACAGATGACATACTGTGTGGATACAACAAGTGTTGCCCAAGTACGGAGTTCGCTAGCTGCCATCGAATATGTGGAGGGTTTGATGTCTCCGTCTGATATGTGTTCTGGTGTGATCAAGTACGGAGTTCGCTAGCAAAAGTTAAGCTCAATCACAAAAGGGGTTTAACCAAGAAAATCATCAAGATCTCCTACTAAGTAGTGCAAACCTAATAAATTCTTAGCGAATCTAAGGTGTATGATGATTTTCCCAGAGAGATGTATCGATCTCTGAAGAATAAGAAATATGAGTGATTTTTATGTTATGAATGATTGATTGATGATGAATGTACTGAATATGCAGTGTGTATTGTATTGAATGATGTGAAAATTGAATTGATTGTGAATTTCTCTAACAACCAATGATGAGGAATATTTATAGACCACCAGATTAGGGTTACCTCGTGCCTTGGGCCGTGCAGATATGGGCCCTGGCCCAAATTCCAAAGGAATGGTACGAGGTAATGAAGGTTCGAGAATTATTAGTTGTCAGTCACTTACGGTCAAACATCACAATAATAAATGTGGTAACATTTAGGCTTGTATCGTATGAATGTGAGGTTAGGTCTCGTTTGATTATTTCCTCTGTCTAGGCTTAGCGAGGCAAGTCTCACCTAGACTTCCCTATCCATCTCTGACTGTGTTAATATATATATATATATATGGACTATTTGTGCAGATTCGCCGATGAGGAAAGATGGGCTAAGGCCCAATTCTGACTACAAACGACCAAGCGGGCACTGGTCCGTGTGCACCTTTGCCTGACCTAATGTGTTTGTGCGAAACCTAGACATAAATAATTATGTCAAGTAAAATCCGCACTTTGACCTTATTGAAGCCTCGCCACTTCGCTGAAGCCTTGCTAGCCCCATCTGGGTCCCACTCAAAGGTTCGCATAAGTCTTGCTTCGCCAAGACTGAAAGCCTGTTGGAGGTTTGCCAAGATTGAGGCTTTCCAAATCTTTCCAATTAGTTCTCACCTCTATCTAAAACTTTGTCTTAGCTTGAGCCTCGCTAGAGGACCGATATCTTTTGTCTTTTTCTGAAGCTCGCCGAAGTGGGGTCCTCCCTAGGCTTCGATTTTGTCTTTTCCTGAGCTTCGCCAAGACTTTACAAATACATTGGAGGCTCGTCCGATTCTCTCTCTTATCTACCTTTAAACTTCGATTGTTATTTGGGGCCCACTTCCAAGGCTTAATATCTTTTGTCTTTTACTAAGGCCCACTAAAGGCTAGCAATT
>CM067168.1:133378987-133443987 GCA_034093135.1 Erigeron breviscapus | reverse complement strand
AAACTTCACCATTTCATGGATGGTTGATGGAATCGCTCCAAACTTCTGCATTGAGGGTCGACCTAGTATGACATTGTAAGCTGATGGGGCCCTTATTATCATGAAGTTGATAAGTTCAATTATGTGGAAAGGGTATTCCCCCATCATAACTTCCATAGTAATCTCCCCCACTGGCTTGTTGGACTCTCCCATGAAACTAACAAGTTGTGTCATCGAAGGTCGCTTAAGATCTCTAATTCTTTGGGGTAACTTTCGGAAACAATGGTCATGTATTATGTCTGATGAACTTCCATTGTCTAAGTATACCTTTCCAACCTCAAAGTTTGCCATCCTAGCTTGTATCACTACTGGGTCGGAGGAAACAACCTTAACTGGTGGGAAAGAGATTGAAACCATCCTCCATGGCTCTAGCACCTCCGCTTTCCTTTTTTCATACTTGGTTTTTCCTCTTATCATATATACATGACCATCTGGAGGTGGAGGTCGATCATTCCCCCCATCTCGCTTCTGCCAAGTATAAGTCTTCTTAGCTTGGGTAGCTCTTTTTCCTTGCTTTGCACCAGGGACCAAGTGTTCTAACTTTCCCTCATCTAACGCCCTTTTTATCTCGATCTTAAGCTCCCTGCAAGCATTTGTTTCATGACCATGGTCTTCATGGAATTCACAGTATTTTGACATGTCCTTCTTTCCAGACCTGTGTATCATAGGTCGGGGAGGTTTGAAATTTTCGCCAACTCTCTCAGTCTTGAGGATTTCCCTTGGGGATTTTATCAAATTGATCATTCTGTCATACGGGCCACTCCTCTTTTCCCTTCTGTCATCTCTCCTATCATCTCTTCTTTCTTCTCTTCTTTTGGTGTCTCTATGATCAAACCTTCTATCATTTCTTCTAACATCATACCTTCCACCACCCGAGCCTCCCGACGCCCCAGGACCAACTCCAGGCCTATCTTTTCTGACCGCCCCTTTCACAAGGAGGGCAGTTTCCCTGGAGCGAATGAAATCGAACGCCCTGTCAATAGCCTCTCCAAACGTCAATGGGATTCTCTTGCTTAGATCGTCTTGGAGTTCGCCAGGGAGCAATGCCAAAGTAAAACCTGAGACTTGTTGACTTTCGGGGAGACTCGGTATTTTCTGGCACTCCTTAGGATACCTTGCGATGAAATCCCTCAATGATTCGCTTTCTCTTTGTCTAATCAAGTGAGCTTCCAAGTGACTTCTCTGACGCTTCTTCTGCTGGACAAACTGAGCTATGAACTTCTTTTTCAAATCTTCATAGTCTTTGATACTCTTCTCAGGAAGCTTGGTGAACCATTCCAAGGCATAACCTTGCAAAGTGCCTGGGAACAAGTGACATGCCACGGGGTCCACCCACTTTTCAGTTAATACGGCTTGATCATAGATTGCGAGATGATCTTCTGGGTCCCTAGTACCATCATAAGTGCCAACGATAGCGGGAACTTTCTGACCGTCTGGGAAGGCATAATTTGCCACCCAGTCATAAAACCTTGACTTTGTTGCAGACTTTGGCACTGTGGCCACCCTTGCTTGCTCATCAGCCTCTTCCCCCGCTGCAATTTTTAGCATTTTTAACAACTCTTTTGCTGGGTTGACTGGTTCAGGAGCAGGCTCGACTGGCTTTTGCTTTTTCATCTCGTCCGCCAACAACTTCATTATGGACTCCATGCCTGTAGGCTGTGGAGCAGGTTGTGGGGCCGGCTGAGGTGGAGTTGGCCTTAACGCAGCAGAGAGTTGAGAAAACCAATCGGTTGGAGGAGGGGGTGGTGTTTGCATTTGCTGGGTGCTCTTGCCAGCTAGCTTTATCAATTCCAACAAATGGCTCTCCTGGATAGTCACAGATTGAGAGGAGCTAGCCATTGATTGCAAGGATGTCTGACCTCCAGTCATGGGTGGGCTAGTCATGCTAGTTATGTGAGAACTTAACTGACTAGGGCCCGAAGAGAGCATAGTGATAGGAGGTGTGCTAGTTGGGGGTGTTGAAAACAAAGATAGAGAGAGAGATATAGAAGGTGAAGGTGTGGAGAAAAGTGGTCCCACATTAACACTACCTGATCCAAGGCTAGATGCAAAGCTTACCTTGGGTGGCAACCTAGATCCACCACCAGAAACAACATTATTTGCATTTGCTACCACTTCACTAGATCTAGGACCAAAATCTGGGAATTTTTCTCCTGAGATATTTTGAGTATCACAGATCTCAGAAGTTTCCATATTGATAATTGAAGAATCATCTCCATCAACACCCTTCCCTAACCCAGAAGGTATAACTTGAGAAACAGGAGTAAATTCCTCAGCCATGTGAAGCTAAGAAACAAACAAGAAATAAACAAGAACAAAGATGATTTTTGCTTTGTAACAACAAAAAACCGCCCAGTGATCAGTAAATTCACGGATGGCGCCAATGTTTGAGCATGAAAAGTTAAGCTCAATCACAAAAGGGGTTTAACCAAGAAAATCATCAAGATCTCCTACTAAGTAGTGCAAACCTAATAAATTCTTAGCGAATCTAAGGTGTATGATGATTTTCCAAGAGAGATGTATCGATCTCTGGATGATAAGAAATATGAGTGATTTTTATGTTATGAATGATTGATTGATGATGAATGTACTGAATATGCAGTGTGTATTGTATTGAATGATGTGAAAATTGAATTGATTGTGAAATTCTCTAACAACCAATGATGAGGAATATTTATAGACCACCAGATTAGGGTTACCTCGTGCCTTGGGCCGTGCAGATATGGGCCTGGCCCAAATTCCAAAGGAATGGTACGAGGTAATGAAGGTTCGAGAATTATTAGTTGTCAGTCACTTACGGTCAAACATCACAATAATAAATGTGGTAACATTTAGGCTTGTATCGTATGAATGTGAGGTTAGGTCTCGTTTGATTATTTCCTCTGTCTAGGCTTAGCGAGGCAAGTCTCACCTAGACTTCCCTATCCATCTCTGACTGTGTTAATATATATATATATATATGGACTATTTGTGCAGATTCGCCGATGAGGAAAGATGGGCTAAGGCCCAATTCTGACTACAAACGACCAAGCGGGCACTGGTCCGTGTGCACCTTTGCCTGACCTAATGTGTTTGTGCGAAACCTAGACATAAATAATTATGTCAAGTAAAATCCGCACTTTGACCTTATTGAAGCCTCGCCACTTCGCTGAAGCCTTGCTAGCCCCATCTGGGTCCCACTCAAAGGTTCGCATAAGTCTTGCTTCGCCAAGACTGAAAGCCTGTTGGAGGTTTGCCAAGATTGAGGCTTTCCAAATCTTTCCAATTAGTTCTCACCTCTATCTAAAACTTTGTCTTAGCTTGAGCCTCGCTAGAGGACCGATATCTTTTGTCTTTTTCTGAAGCTCGCCGAAGTGGGGTCCTCCCTAGGCTTCGATTTTGTCTTTTCCTGAGCTTCGCCAAGACTTTACAAATACATTGGAGGCTCGTCCGATTCTCTCTCTTATCTACCTTTAAACTTCGATTGTTATTTGGGGCCCACTTCCAAGGCTTAATATCTTTTGTCTTTTACTAAGGCCCACTAAAGGCTAGCAATTCCTGAAGATCTGCTTTCCTATCTACACCTCGACGGCTCTCCTAACTTTCTTTATCTTTTGAAAGCCTGTACAATTCTTGTCTTTCCCTCAACTTTACCTCGGCTGGTTCCACTGAAGACTCGATCTAATCTATAAAAAAGGTTGAATGATTTTTGGTGTGCTTCAAATCTACACATACCTCATTAGTAGTAGATCGAGTAGAGTAGCTTTCATTTTCTAAATCTAAGTAAGTTTTTGTTCCTTGTTTGAAATGTAAACGTGAAGAGAATTAACCATATCTAATTATTATTTTAAAGTATGGTAAGGACTAAGGAGAGCACAATAAATGATTATAAAACAAGACCCATAAGGGGTAAGGGTGTAGTTGTTACAAATTGACATTTTGGCAAGATTACAACCAATCACAATTTAACATGTGGCCAAACAAAAAAGAAACCAAAAGAAATTAAAACTTGCCGATTTAAGCCAAAAGTTGCTAAACACAAAAAAACAAAAAAAATGGTGGGTTCTTGTACTTGCTTTTGTGAACAAAAAGAGAAGTCAAGAGAAGCCACAATTGGCCAAATATAGCCGATGGAACTTGTCAATGCTTGCCAATGGATAGGGTATAATGAAGTCAAAAAGCCAATGCTTGCCAATGAAAGGAGCCAATGAAAACTGCCGACTGCACCCTTACCCCTAACATTTAGTTTGCTTTGCTTAATTATTGCTTAGTCAAGAATTATGAGGGCGGAGGGCAGCCTTAGTTTTTTATGAGGGCAGCTTACCTTTTATGACTCAATATGTTCTTATTTTCTAAAGTTATCACATTTCATGTCTTTTAACAGGTTTCTTAACAGATCTCTCTTACCAGGTTTCATATCATGTAACCTGTTAAATATCGTATCATGTTCGTGTTTGAAAAAATTGACACAATTAGTTATTGTGTCGTCTTCGTGTTTGGCCTTAACAATTCCGTATCTTATCGTGTTCGTGTTCGTATCGTGCCGAACACAATATGCCACCTCTAATTACGCTCTTACCGATTACTATAAAAAATAATACGGTAATAATATAAAAGCTACTCCTTAAAGAGATTGATACTAATGATGACAAACTATGCACTTATGTAATAAGAATTTTGCTAGATGTAGCCTTAATGACTATAGATAACACCCAATAAATGTCGCATAAAATATATCCCTTAAGGTCTTAACAATGAGAATTTTACTAGATATAATCTTCAAAGATAATTTTCAATTGTCATATACATACAGTATTTATGTTTATGGTATGAGAAAAGTAAACGTGGGATTGACTCACACCTAATTTAGATTAAAAATTTCTCATATACTAATTTTTAATAATCTATCTATAATATTTTATAGAGGAAACCACCCTCAAAATCTCAATTAGGAATTGAACTACCTAAAATACATCTCTCCTTTATTTATTAATTTAAACATCTTCACCTATAATATATCTATAATACCTTAATGAAATAATTTACAACATAAATCCTTCAATCCTTAAAATAACTATACTACCTCCTTTAACGTCAATTACCTTTAAATTCACCACCATTGACTCCTCCACCACCCTTCACCGTCACCACCCTATAAGATATCTATAATACCTTAATGAAATAATTTACAACATAAATCCTTCAATCCTTAAAATAACTATACTACCTCCTTTAACGTCAATTACCTTTAAATTCACCACCATTGCCTCCTCCACCACCCTTCACCGCCACCACATGTCGCCACTGCCGCGCCACCCGTTACGACCACCGTCGCCACCACCATCCGTGTTGTTACCAGGCTCTGCTTTGAAGCAAGGCAAGATAGGCATGAGCCTAGGGCCCATTATTGGGGAGGCCCAAAACTAAATCAAACCATTAGCTAATTACAATGGGAAATGATTCGTACACCACCTAATTTTAGCCGTACACCACTAAATATGCATAAGGGTGTTGTACTGTACAACACTTCTAAGCATGGTTGGTGGTGTACGGCTAAAACTTGGTGGTGTACAGATCACCACCCAATTACAATATGTAGTCTATAGTAAGTGGTTTTTTTATTTGCTTCAACATAAAACAAAACTGTATATTTGTTTGCTAATTTCCTATAATTGTTACTTCATTAGATGAATGATGAATTTATCAACTTTTTTAGGGGCCTATTTTCTTCTTTTTTTTGCCTTGGGTCTCGATTTTTTTTGACATTCTTGGAGACGACCTTGGCCAGTTACCATTATCGTCGTTACATTGTGCGGGCATATAACTCGTTTCTTTATAATAAATAAATGATTGGGCCCCATAAATTATATAGGGAAAATTTCATATATGCCATTGATAAGCTTCAAAATATCATATATGCCCAACTAAAATTTTAAATATCAAAAATGCCATTATTAAACTTGAAATATATCAAATTTACCCAAATGCTTAAATTTAATAAAAACAAAATATTAAAATCATTTAAACCTATAAATAACCTTTTCAAATGACAAGTATACCCTCTTTATTATAATTCCTGATAAACAACAAAGTGCAAGTGATTCAATCAATGTGCAGCACTCGTTAGGTAGAAAAAGATGTTTTTCATAATCTCTGGGAACATGTGATTCAATTACCTATTATTTTGCAAATTTTATGTTCACTGTATTTACTACCAAAACTCTATAGACTGCGTATTGCAATGATATACAATTCGAATACATAGACCTGTATGTAAGCACTTATTCTAGGCTTGGATAATTAGTTTTGTTATAGAAAAATCAAATTATCACAAAACAAACAAAACATAAGAGCTCGGATATAACATATATAGAGCGGACTTTGAGAACCTGTAACTTTTATTGTTTGGGTTCAAACAGTTTCCATATATAAATAGTGATCATGTGTTCAGTATGATTATAAAGGGAGGGGTTCCCTAAAGTTATTCCAACTTGACTAGTTAAATTCTTTAAATTTTGACCCTTGATTTTCATCCAAGGGTCAAGATCTTCCCAACTTAACTAGTCAAGTTGGGATAACTTTAGGGAATCCTTTCCCGATTATAAATGATATAAAACCATGAACAAATTTAGAGATCACCCGTCGGCCAGAAACAAAGACTTCAATCTATGTCATTGTGAAGGCATATGATTCTGAGTTTAGTATCAAATTAATTAGGGATTATAACAAAGAGGGTATAGTTGTCATTTGCAAATGTTATTTATAGTTTTGAAATGATTTTAATATTTTATTTTATTAAATTAAAACATTTTGGTAATTTTGATATATTTCAAGTTTAATAATGACATTTTGGATATTTAAAAATTTAGTTGGGCATATATGATATTTTGAAGCTTATCAATTGCATATATGAAATTTTCCATATATATATATATATAGACTTTCCTTATTTTGAGAACCATTTTTTTTGTAAGAACCATGAGAACTCTCAAATTATGTATTGGATCACATGTTTTTTTTGTTCATTCACATGTGAAATGATATAAAAAAGTATGTTGTAGAAGAAACTTTTTTAAAAAACCTTTAAAATAGTCTTTTGTGAACTTGTGAATGAATATGTTCACGTTTTCGTTCACATGTAAACAAACGGGTATATATAAGGTTTTGAAAAAAAAATTCTTCTGCAACATATATTTTTATAACGTTTCACATGTGAATGAACAAAAAAAACATGTGATCCAATACATAATTTAAGAGTTCTCAAAGTTCTTACAAAAAAATGGGTTCTCAAAATAAGGGTCCCCTATATATATATATAATTAATTAGAGATTAAAAGTTACAGATGTGTTATACCTCCATCCTCTGGAATGTCAGTAAGTCCACAAAGTGAGGTTGTCCCTAAGAATCTGTATAATCAAAGTGCTATCTTTGTATGATTTCTCACTCAAAGACTCGAGCTCTGAGATAGCTTCATCAAACGCTTGTTTTGCCAGGTGGCAGGCTATGATAAACCAAACGATTTAGTAAGATATTTCATATCCAATGTACATTAAGATTGTTAAGGGTTCCACATTACCTTTCCGGAGAGTTCATGATCTCATAATAGAAGACGGAGATAGTTCCTCTGCAGCAATAAACATATTTCATCACGTCAGACAAAGAAAGCCCCTTATAATAATTATTAGGAGACTTTTTGCTAAGATTACAATGTTACTGGGTAAACAAACAACAACCGTTACATATAGTGTACCTGAGACCCTGCACTAAGATCAGCTAATTGAAATGCAAAATTTAGAAAAAAGTTTCGGCAGGTCATGCAAACCAAACCCAATCTAATCTTGATCCAACTTAAAACTTTACATATTTAAAACAAAACCACAAGGAAAGTGATATAACAAAGGAGTATAGTATGTTTTAATTAATCAATTAATTAAAGATTAGTATCAAACATTCAATACATTTCTTAACGAAATGAAAATTTATGTACACTCGGGTAAACATCTCTAAGTTCTCAGAAAAAGATCCAGGTTCAAACCTTGGAACGGCCAGGGAAAGTATAAGAAATGGCCACATAAATACCTGTTAGGCTGCATAGATAAAAGCCAAAAGCTCGACTTTCCCCGGGCTGGCTGTAATGCCGAATAACATCCCTCTCCATTTACATGTTTACTAAGAAACCAGACCGCCACTTACAGCAAGAAATATTGCCACACCAAAGCATGCATTGCATATAAGTAAAGCTTCAGCATAATGCAGTTTAGTAATAGCATATTCTGTTCAGGTTCAGAATTCAATCCTATTTATGTATCATTTAACTTCTGGAATTTCAATGTAACTATCTTCTCTCAAATAAAACACTTGTAAACACACAATGATTCCGCCTAAGTAGTGTTTACCATTTTAACATCTACGGCTTTTCTTGAACCTGATAAAATGCATATGTGTGAAATATCATCAACTTCCCCACCATTTGTTAACACAATAAAATTTGAATGAAAAAATGTGTACTTGAGAAAGATTAAGAAAGAATAATCAAATTAAAAACATGATAGATAGAACGGTACAGGGGAAACGTAACACACACAAAAGATGGACCAAGAAGCAGGGCAATAAGTAAAATGCATAGTACATAAAAGCTTGAAAACTTACAAGAAGATAATCCTTTTCATACTTGCTATCACATCTTGACGGTATGGTCCTTTATGCTTGTTGAATATTTCCACCAAGGCTTTTCATTATATGCACAACCTTTAAAATCATTTTCATCATCACTCTTGATTAAAACTATATAGGAAATCATGGGACGTTACACACATTTATCTACTTACTTAAGAATCACAATATGTCTAGAAAGTGGGTGGGTTGTCAAGCAGCCAGATTCTAAATGCATCAATTTTATCAACGCCTTCCCCTATTACCTGAATCTGGAATGGAAACCTTGTCCAACAGCAGATAACTAGTAGTACTACAACCAATATCATCTTGAGCCTCACATTTACATCTACTAAAAAACTTCAAATAACGAATGTTTCCTTATCTAACTCTGGATAACAATTCTTCATGACCAATTTTATTAACCCCTTCATATTATAACACTCCTTTGTTATCAAAACTAAACTAGGATAGGGAACTATAAATGAATGTATATCACTATTGTGAGGGTGAACATACGCAAAAACTTAAATCACATACCAAAATGATTTGCATCCAAACAATGGAACTCCTGAATCATGATTGATGATTATCTAATAAATCCAAATCATAGAATTAACAAACAATTGGGGATGTTTGGATACACGTGTAAACTTATAATGGATAATGAAGCTGCAATTATTTAAAATAAGTTGTCCATGCCTTCACCATCATTCAAAAACCAGTTTTGTGTTTAGACGATTGCAAAAAAAGTACCAGCCTTGACCTCTTACCCAACCAGCCATCCCAAATCCTCTACTTCTTTTGTCAGAAAATTACCGTTGCACTGTGGTAATCAAATTTTCAAAAGAAAGACAAGTTGAAGCTGATATTGCCTACTTCCGGAAGTTTAACAGAAAACTCAGGCCACTGCAAATATTGAAAATGTAAGTACTAAAATGATAGTAATACTTATGTACACCACAAAATGAGAAACTTTTTAATTGTGAAAGTAAATGACCTTCAGTGCACTAAGATAATCGATCAGGTCGGTTTCAAAGGCACTTCCTTTGTTTAAATTATCTTATTTTATCCAGGGGAAATCTTGCATCCACAAACGTTGGCATTTGTTATTCTAATCATATCATTTTTCTGGAACCTAATCTGAGTTTTGAACGAGGATGATTGTATCACACTAACACATTAAACCAAAGTTTGAATACCAAAAAATAGGAACCAACTTTAATCAGCCATGTGTAATGCTCAAGACTAGAAGAGTATAAAGAAAACCTACCCAACTAACCGCCCTCTGCATTCGATACATTTTTATAAAAATTTTGATACTTTTTATTAAACAAATAAGGTTTTATGCAGATTGAGTCAGCTTAACACTAAATTCTTCAACAATAAATTTTGTAACTTTCTTTATGCTTAGAAACTAAAATTTGTAAATTTCTTATTATTTCTATCAATTTAATAGCAACATAGTAACTAAGTTTGGATTGGATTATAACTATTTGAAAGTGTTTTTGGATTGGATTCAGACTGAATTGTTTTTTAATCCCGATATCTTCATCTTTTCTCACTCAAACTCAATCACAATCCTAATTGTCACGGCAAGCTCAAAAGACACATAATTTGTATCTAAATACACAAAATAACATATATGTTATATGTCACTGAGGGTGAGTTATTTTAAGAACTCATAAAAAAAAAAGAACTCAAGAACCATTCTGGACCACACATTCTTTCTCTCTCTTCAATTAAATAATAAAATTCACCCAAATCATTCAAAATGCTTTATCTCACAAACCGTAAATCGTTAGACGAAACAAAAAGCATGGGTAGTCTTAAAATTTCGTCCTCTTTCATTAGAGATCCAATTCGATATACTTTTGACGACTTTTTAATTTTCGTTTTCTTTTTGGTACTTACACATAACTTACACATGTGTAGGTTGAACAAAAATTATGATTCGGAACGGGCTTCGCCCTTAAGGATATTCATAAACCAAAGCTAGTGGGGGTGATAGGTCATTGAGGGTGATAGGTCATAGGGTGATAGGTCATAGGGTGATAGGTCATAGAGGGTGATAGGTCATAGGGGGTGACCGGTGATGGGTGATCTACCTAACGGGCTCCGCCATGGACTGACGGGCTCCGCCCTTGGCCACCATGGCTCCGCCATGGATTGACGGGCTCCGCCCTTAACCTTCATTGTTGTGTACATATGTTCATTTACTAATTTACATGTGAAAACAATGATCCTACACATGTGTAGGTACACAAGTACAAGAGGAAAAAAAACGAAAATTAAAAAGTCGTCAAAAGTATATCGAATTGGATCTCTAATGAAAGAGGACGAAATTTTAAGACTACCCATGCTTTTTGTTTCGTTTAACGATTTACGGTTTGTGAGATAAAGCATTTTGAATGATTTGGGTAAATTTTATTATTTAATTGAAGAGAGAGAAAGAGAGAAAAAATGTATGGTCCAGAATGGTTCTTGAGTTCTTTTTTATTTGTGGGTTCTTAAATAATCCTTCCTCATGTCACTGATGCCTTACACTATAAACCCTAATTAGACATTAAATAATGTTAAATAATAGTAAAATAAAATTAATTAAAAGTTACCAAATCAGTGTCGCTACTAGTAGACAGAAGATTATAAGATTCATCTTCAGAATTAGCATCTCTCCGTTTCCGACCACCGCCACTCTGTTCCGTCAACGACGATTCATCACCGCCGGCGTCACCAAACCCGGTCACAAAGCTGCCAATTTTGAGCTCCAAATTCTGTTATAAACTGAAATCGCTCGGAATAACGATGGTTGAGATGTTAATGGCGGAGATATTGATTCCAGAATGAAAGAAGAAATTGGTCGGATTTGTATGATGAAGACAGAGAAATGATGGCAGAGGAAGAAGCTGGTTGAGAAGAGGAAGGATTAGTATGCGTGGATCTTAATTGGAAAGGAGAGGATAAAATTTTGTTTTATAGTAAATTACATAAGTACCCCCTAACCTCAAAAAACACGCGCCTTCATTTTCTCAGCTTTTAATCTGAGCCCCTCAAATTAACTGATCGGACGATCACAAAGTGGACCCATGGACTTTTTTTATTGGCTGGACTCAATTTATCTTTTCCTATATATATATATATATATACGTTTACGGAAAAATATGAAGAATTTTTCACTCTAAGTTGTGAGTGAAACAACATCTATGTTATACATATATGGGAAAAGTGAATATAAGCAGTGGCGGAGCCAGGATTTTTATCCTGGGGTCGCCGAACAGTTTTCATGATACTAATAAGTGTAAAATTAAACTACAAATTTGGGTTGCCAAATTACCTTAAAACTGATTAAATTCTTAGGAGTAGTACTAGAAATATAGAGTTTTATAAAAATTGCGGGGTTGCCATGGCCACCACATAGCTCCTCCACTGAATATAACGATGTCCGGCATCTAAGCTTAGGTGTGGAACCCCTCACATACTAATTTTTTAATATTTGTTGAATTTTAAATAAATCACATGGCTCTCATGAATTTTATGAATTAAAAAAAGAATATGTGAGTATTCTACACCTAAGCTTAGGTACCTAACAGCTTTTATTTCCATCGCCGCTGCAAAAGCAAAAGTGCCGAGCGGAAGTGGTTCCGTACGTAGTTACCGAATACCGAATAACGACTTTACTTTCCTAACAAACTGAAATGAAATGGGCCTAGAATTGTGATGTTGCAAAATGATATTTGGGCCCATTTTCTAAACCCATATTTGTTTCAGAAACAAATAGTCACAACTCACAATAATTGAAGTAAACAGTAGAATCAAAGAGATTGGTGTCCTGAAAAAGAGAAAAACATTGCCTTTCCAAAAATAAAAAACTAATTTTGATCATCGGATCTGTGCAGCTGTGATACATTGTATTTTGTAAGGTAATTCTTATATCACATTTATTATTATATTTTATATTATTACAATGATCAGACTCTTCTGTAATTCAGAATCTTATTATTGATTTTTTATTCTTATGTTCACATTGATCTGTTGATAGATAAATAAATTTAATTCATCTAGACTTCTAATGTTTAGGGGATGTTTGGCTTAGCTTATATGATTCTTTGGGGTTGGCTTATTTTTGGATTTACGAGATTATTTTGCAGTTACAAGTCACTAAATCTAAAAATATTAATCCACAAAAACAGGGCTTAAGCCATATGCAAATAAGCCAAGCCAAACTCGTGTGGAGCCACGAGTTTGGACCACGAGTTTAGACCAAACTCGTGTGGAAGCCACGAGTTTAGACCAAACTCGTGTGGAGGCCACGAGTTTAGACCAAACTCGTGTGGAGGCCACGAGTTTAGACCAAACTCGTGTGGAGGCCACGAGTTTAGACCAAACTCGTGTGGAGGCCACGAGTTTGGACCATGAGTTTAGACCAAACTCGTGTGGAGGCCACGAGTTTAGACCAAACTCGTGTGGAGGCCACGAGTTTAGACCAAACTCGTGTGGAGGCCACGAGTTTGGAGGCCACGAGTTTAGACCAAACTCGTGTGGAGGCCACGAGTTTGGAGGCCACGAGTTTAGACCAAACTCGTGTGGAGGCCACGAGTTTGGAGGCCACGAGTTTAGACCAAACTCGTGTGGAGGCCACGAGTTTGGAGGCCACGAGTTTAGACCAAACTCGTGTGGAGGCCACGAGTTTGGAGACCACGAGTTTAGACCAAACTCGTGTGGAAGCCACGAGTTTAGACCAAACTCGTGTGGAGGCCACGAGTTTAGACCAAACTCGTGTGGAGGCCACGAGTTTAGACCAAACTCGTGTGGAGGCCACGAGTTTAGACCAAACTCGTGTGGAGGCCACGAGTTTAGGCCACGAGTTTGGAGGCCACGAGTTTAGACCAAACTCGTGTGGAGGCCACGAGTTTAGACCAAACTCGTGTGGAGGCCACGAGTTTAGACCAAACTCGTGTGGAGGCCACGAGTTTGGAGGCCTACGAGTTTAGACCAAACTCGTGTGGAGCCACGAGTTTGATTGACCATGAGTTTAGACCAAACTCGTGTGGAGGCCACGAGTTTAGACCAAACTCGTGTGGAGGCCACGAGTTTAGACCAAACTCGTGTGGAGGCCACGAGTTTGGAGCCACGAGTTTAGACCAAACTCGTGTGGAGGCCACGAGTTTAGACCAAACTCGTGTGGAGGCCACGAGTTTAGACCAAACTCGTGTGGAGGCCACGAGTTTAGACCAAACTCGTGTGGAGGCCACGAGTTTAGACCAAACTCGGTTTGGAGGCCACGAGTTTAGACCAAACTCGTGTGGAGGCCACGAGTTTGACCACGAGTTTAGACCAAACTCATGTGGAGGCCACGAGTTTAGACCAAACTCGTGTGGAGGCCACGAGTTTAGACCAAACTCGTGTGGAGGCCACGAGTTTAGACCAAACTCGTGTGGAGGCCACGAGTTTAGACCAAACTCGTGTGGAGGCCACGAGTTTAGACCAAACTCGTGTGGAGGCCACGAGTTTAGACCAAACTCGTGTGGAGGCCACTTGATGGACTACGAGTTTAGACCAAACTCGTGTGGAGGCCACGAGTTTAGACCAAACTCGTGTGGAGGCCACGAGTTTAGACCAAACTCGTGTGGAGGCCACGAGTTTGGAGGCCAAACACGTGTTGATTGACCACGAGTTTAGACCAAACTCGTGTGGAGGCCACGAGTTTAGACCAAACTCGTGTGGAGGCCACGAGTTTGGAGGCCACGAGTTTAGACCAAACTCGTGTGGAAGCCACGAGTTTAGACCAAACTCGTGTGGAGGCCACGAGTTTAGACCAAACTCGTGTGGAGGCCACGAGTTTGGAGGCCTACGAGTTTAGACCAAACTCGTGTGGAGACCACGAGTTTAGACCAAACTCGTGTGGAAGCCACGAGTTTAGACCAAACTCGTGTGGAGGCCACGAGTTTAGACCAAACTCGTGTGGAGGCCACGAGTTTGGAGGCCTACGAGTTTGACCACGAGTTTGGAGGCCACGAGTTTAGACCAAACTCGTGTGGAGGCCACGAGTTTAGGCCACGAGTGATTGACCATGAGTTTAGACCAAACTCGTGTGGAGGCCACGAGTTTAGACCAAACTCGTGTGGAGGCCACGAGTTTAGACCAAACTCGTGTGGAGGCCACGAGTTTAGACCAAACTCGTGTGGAGGCCACGAGTTTGGAGGCCTACGAGTTTGAGCCACGAGTTTGGAGGCCACGAGTTTAGACCAAACTCGTGTGGAGGCCACGAGTTTGGAGGCCACGAGTTTAGACCAAACTCGTGTGGAGGCCACGAGTTTGGACCACGAGTTTAGACCAAACTCGTGTGGAAGCCACGAGTTTAGACCAAACTCGTGTGGAGGCCACGAGTTTAGACCAAACTCGTGTGGAGGCCACGAGTTTAGACCAAACTCGTGTGGAGGCCACGAGTTTAGACCAAACTCGTGTGGAGGCCACGAGTTTAGACCAAACTCGTGTGGAGGCCACGAGCTTAGACCAAACTCGTGTGGAGGCCACGAGTTTGGAGGCCCACGAGTTTGAAGCCCAGCCAATCAAGAAAAACACCAAATCCTATCGGCAATCGGTTGCCGGATTTAGAGGAGTGGCAGCGACTGGTAGAGATAAGGAGGGGGGAGGTTGTTCTTCGTTGGTGGGGGGTAAAAGAGAAACAAAGGGGGGAGGTTGTTCATCTGACTTTCCCTATAAAATGAATAATACCCAAAATAGGGTAAACTATGGGCTTATGAGCCCAACAGTGAATAAAACTGCTCACATAGGCCCAACAGTGAGTAAAATGGCCCAACACCGAAATGGAGCAGCCCTCATGGCCCAGAACAATTATGGCAAGTCTAATGGGGAGTGGATATTCGATTGTGGAGCCACTGACACAATGACATATGATATTTCAGATTTTACTGATATATCAACTCCCAGGAAAGCTTACATCAAAGCAGCAAATAAAGGGAAAATGGATGTCATGAACGGCGGGAGTGTTACTATTGCTAAAAACATCAATTTAAACAATTGTCTATATGTTCCGGATTTATCTCATAAACTTTTATCCATCAGTCATGTGACCAAGGAACTTAATTGCTCAGTTCTAATGCATCCAACTTTTTGCTTGTTACAGGATATCAGGACGGGTCGGATCATTGGGCGTGGCACTGAGAGAGAAGGACTGTATTATGTTGATGAAGTCACTGAAGGTGGGACTGTTATGCTTGCTCATGGAACGAGTGAAAGAGATGCATGGTTATGGCATCGAAGATTGGGGCATCCATCAGTGAGTTATTTGCATATGTTGTTTCCAAAACTTTTTCCGTTAAATAAAAAGATTGATTGTGAAACATGTATTCTGGCAAAAAGTCACAGGCAATCTTTTAAACCTCGTAATACTAGAGTTGACATTCCTTTCTCTTTAGTACATTCAGATGTGTGGGGTCCCGCACCGGTGGGTGGAGATCATAAATTCAAGTATTTTGTCATTTTTGTTGATGATTGCACTCGAATGACCTGGATTTATTTTTTGAAAACCAAAGATGAAGTTTATGATAGATTCATGACGTTCTATAATATGGTTCAAAATCAATTTCAAACATCTATCAAAATCATGAGAACCGATAATGGTGGGGAGTATGTGAATTCACAAATGAATCTATTTTTTCAATCAAAGGGCATAATTAATCAAACCACTTGCCCTCACACCCCCGAACAAAATGGTGTGGCTGAGAGAAAAAATAGGATTCTTTTAGAGATGACTAGGGCCCTTATGTTTGAATCCTTGGTCCCAAAAACCTTTTGGCCCGAAGCCTTAGCCACTGCTACCTACTTGCTCAATCGCCTTCCTACAAAGACTCTAGATATGAAAACACCTTTAAAAGTTCTTTCGGAATTTCATAAACCTCCTTCAGTTCTTACTTTACCCACACGAGTGTTTGGATGTACGGTTTTTGTTCATATTCCAAAGACATATCGTAATAAACTCGAACCATGTGCCGAAAAATGCGTCTTTGTGGGATATGGGGTGACTCAAAAAGGGTATAGATGTTATAATCCTAAAACTCGTAGGATGTTTACTACAATAAATTGTGATTTTTTGGAAACAAAGTATTTCTTCTCTCAAGAACTCAGTAGTCAGGGGGAGGAACAAAGTGACACACTGAGTTGGCTTCAGTACGCATCAAATGTTCAGGGAACTACTCCAGATAAAGAGTTACATTCGGTTCAGGTTACTACACATGAGGAAGATTTACAAGAATTACAGTCCTCCTCTCAAAGTGACAACCCAGATCCAAACCTGATATCTGAGGTAAGTAATTCTGAACCTGGACATATTCTAAATAATTCTGATATTCCAGATCAGGAAGTACAGGAAAATGAAGAGCAGGAAAATATAGAAGAAGAAGCTCCAGAAAGTACTAAAGAAGCTCCAGAAAGTACTCAAGAAAGTGCCCCAGGAAGATATGTTCTTCCACCAAGATCTACCAGAGGAATACCTGCAAAGCGATTTTCCCCAGAAAGAAGATCTCGGTCTACCAAGTATCCTGTAGACAACTTTGCTAATATTGCAGAAGGTCTCTTCTCAAAAGAAGCAAAGGCTTTTGCAGCGAAACTATATTCAGAAGAACTTCCGTCAGATGAAGAGCATGCTTTAAAGTTAAAAAATTGGAAGGATGCTATGGATAATGAAATGGAGGCTCTTAGGAAAAATGATACATGGGAGAAGTGTGTTCTTCCAAAGGGAAAGGATCCAGTAGGGTGCAGATGGATATATACCATCAAGTATAAACCAAATGGGGAGATAGAGAGATATAAAGCAAGACTTGTTGCCAAAGGATACACTCAGACCTATGGCATTGACTATTCAGAAACATTCTCTCCAGTTGCAAAACTAGATACCGTAAGGGTTCTTTTCTCAATAGCAGCAAATCAGGGGTGGCCTCTTCATCAGTTCGATGTGAAGAATGCTTTCTTGCATGGAGAATTGAAAGAGGAAGTATATATGGATCCTCCTCCAGGTTTTTCTCATAACTTCAAACATGGAGAAGTTTGTAAGTTAAAAAAGTCCTTGTATGGACTTAAACAGTCACCTAGAGCTTGGTTTGGAAGATTTACTCTTGCTATGAAGAAGTATGGATATCAACAGAGCAATTCTGATCACACTCTGTTCCTTCGTCATAGAGGAAATCTAGTAACATGTCTAATAATTTATGTTGATGACATGATTATTACCGGAAATGATGAAAAAGAGATTGATCAACTAAAAACAGCTTTGTTTGCAGAATTTGAAATGAAAGATTTGGGAGATTTGAAGTACTTTCTTGGAATAGAAGTTTCAAGATCTAAACATGGAATTTTTATTTGTCAGAAGAAGTATATATTGGATCTTTTAGCCGAAACAGGAATGGTTGATTGCAAACCAGCAGACACACCCATGGTCATCAATCAAAAATTGTTTGTTAAAGCAGATGCTAGAACCACTGATAAACATAGATATCAAAGGTTGGTAGGGAAACTTATTTATTTGGCTCATACTCGCCCAGATATAGCCTATGCTGTTGGAGTGGTTAGTCAATTTATGCATCAACCTCAGGAAGATCATATGGATGCAGTTCTACGAATTATCAGGTATCTTAAAGGGACTTCAGGTCATGGGGTGTTATTTAAAGCTAATGGTCATCTTAAGATTCAGATATACACAGATGCAGATTGGGCAGGAGATAAAGGTAATCGAAGGTCCACTTCAGGGTATTTCTCATTGGTAGGTGGTAACTTGGTTACATGGAAAAGTAAAAAACAGAAAGTTGTCTCCCTGTCTAGTGCTGAAGCTGAGTTTAGAGGTATAGCTAGAGGACTAGCAGAAGCCTTGTGGTTGAAGAAACTGGTGTCTGAAATAGGTTTTGCTCCTAAGGAAAGTATTCAAATCATGAGTGATAATGAAGCTGCTATTCAGATCTCAGAGAATCCAGTTCAACATGACAGAACTAAGCATGTGGAAGTTGATCGTCATTTTATTAAAGAAAAATTGGAGAGTGGAATCATCAAGTTACCCTTTGTTAAATCTGAAGATCAACTTGCTGATATTTTAACCAAAGCTGTGGGAACATTTATGTTTCATAAGTGTTTAAGCAAGTTGAATTTTGGTAATCCCAATATTCAACTTGAGGGGGAGTGTTAGAATATGTGGCATCAGATAGGTATCGTAGGGCCCAAGCCCAAGATATTAGAATTAAGCCCAAAGTAATTAGAGTCGGTCATTATACCCTAATTAGGGTCTTATCTTTGTATAAATAGGGACTTATGGTTCATGTAAGATATGACAGATGAAATTAATAAAATGAGTCCTCCTTTTATAAATCTAAATCTAAAAATATTAATCCACAAAAACAGGGCTTAAGCCATATGCAAATAAGCCAAGCCAAACACCATAGATAGCAGCTTATTTGGGCGCTATAGCTGAAAACCCTTTGGGGACAAGTTTTTTCATAAGCCGTTTGTGTGACCTTCGAAATGTAAAATGTAACACCCAATGCCGTCTTCTACTGGTTTTGGGTCCCAATACCTCGACGGTGTATGAGGGAGGTTGAGATCTAGACAGCCTTACCTCTACCTAGGTAGAGAGGCTGCTTTCAGGTTCTATCTAAATGATAGAAAAGGACCTCCGGCTTTTGCATGTGGTGAGGCTGAACCCTAATGAAACAGCTATAAATTTATCTATTTTTTTTTCTTTGCAGTTATAACACAACATATTTGTTGGATTATGGAGGACGAGTACTTTCAACTGCTACCTGTAGAAATTCTTGATAATATACTTGTTCGACTGCCAACAAAATCCTTATTACGGTTTAAGTGCGTATCAAAGCATTGGAACCGTTTGATTTTAAATCCTCAAATTATGAAGACAAGATCACGTCGAATGATCCTTCTTCCTGTTCAGCCTTTTCATGCCATGAACAATGCATGCGGAGCGCATGGACCCTACTGTCACTGCATGGCTGGATCAACGGTCACGCTTCGTTCGCCTCCAGGAATCCCAGAAGGGACGAAGGTAACCATTGTTGGAACCATTAATGGGGTTGTCCTCTTACTTATACATCGCTCTCAGGGTGGTAATATTAATAATATGATGTTATACAATCCATTTACTGGAGCGTTTAAGATACTTTCTGATCCGCCTTTGGAAAATCATTACTCTGGTAGCTATGTTTATGGTTTCGGGTATGATGAATTAACCCCACATGATGTCAAGATTGTTAGACTAAGAACTTACATGGATGATACTAAAAGTCGTTCCAGGCCGTGTGACATCTTGAGCCTCAAAAACGGGTCGTGGAGCACATCGTTGAGGTTGATTGGGGACTACCTTTTTTTTGAGTATCCGGGTGTTTTTGTAAAAGGATTTTTGTTCTGGATTGCAAGTGACTCGGAACACAGGGTGTTAGTGGTGGCTCTTGATCTTAAAGGGATGGTATTTTCGGAGATACAACTTCCACCAAATCGTCTTTTCTCACGGTTTCCTTTGGGTAAAATGAACGGAAATCTTTGCATGATTTGCTACGAAAGTAACAGTGTCGGATATTATGAGGTATGGGCATTGAATGAAGAAGATGGAGGTAGAAAATCTTGGTCTTTTGTGAATTTGTCAACATCAATTTGGAGAGGGAGAAACCACAATGACGTGTCGTTAATGTGTTTTTTGGATGAGGGAAAACTTATTCAGTTGAGGCAGAACAACCGACGACTCGTTATCTTAAACTTATTGAACGATACACAGAAAATATACTTATACTCTGTGGATTTAACAAGTCTTGCCCAAGTACGGAGTCCACTAGCTGTCGAATACATGGAGAGTTTGATGTCGCCGTCTGATATGTGTTCTGGTTTTGTATGATCCTATTTTAAGTTAGTGTTAATAGAACTTAAATATTGCCTTTGAAGAACGATGTATTGGGAGGTGAGAATTAGACAGTGTTACGCCTACCTGAGGTAGAGGTTGCTTCCAGAAAAAGACGTGTCCCTAGCCTGCAAGAAGTAAGAATAGAACTGTAAGCTTTCCCACTTGAAGGCTTGTCAAGTGTTTGGCAATATGTTTTTGTTTAATATACAGTATCTTGTTTTTGTTAATTACTCGTACTAGGATGGAAAACATATGGTTATGATATTTTCGTTGTCTGTCTAATATAACATGTTATTTCCAGCATATATATCAGATGATATGATGTCTACTTTTTTATACACATGTTGCTCTATTTGACATTGCTAACATGCTCATCTTGATTCTTGGTAATGGACGTCTGGAAGCAAATGGGTAATCAACTTGGCACCATCTGATCATCAAGGCCAACTTTCGTTCTTGCTCGACAGGTGGGTATTGCAGTCAACAAGTTCTTTAAATTGCTTTTAAGATTATATTTAATCTCAGGCAAGTTACATTCGAGATAAAATTGGGCGGAATTGCAACAAGGAAGCATGCATACAGTCTATTTTCAATGAGCCCAATTTCCTAATCGTTTAATTCAAACACTCGAGTTAAAAGACCGATCATCTTGCAATCGTTATAATTTTATTCCGTTTAGTCCTTTTAAGGTCTGCATTCGTAGAATGTTGAATCGTTTTAGTCCTCAAAGATCACTTTCCATGTGATACGATCTTATACAATCCAATCGATCACTAGAGCGTTCTTCATCCGCCTTTCAGCTCATATGTTACTTTGCATATATACGGGTATGGGAGGTTATGGTACCACCCAGACAAATCCTGAGCTTATACTCTCATCATGATAATTCAACATCTTGTGACACCTTTAGAGTGGATACAGCACTAGTTCTGGATTTCGTAGTGTTTTTATGGAGAGTAAATGAATATAGTCTTAGCAAATCATGGTCGAAAATACGTTTGTTAGCATCATTTTCAAGAGCCGATTGTGTATGTTGAAGAAGCCAAACCAGCTCATAAGAATTGATTGGTTTGTTCGGCGTAGGGATGATTCGGCACCAATCCCGTACCAACTCCGAAATACCGAAACTGAATTTGTACTGGTTCGGTACGGTTCCTCCAAATACTGAAACCAAAAATAGCCAAATAATTAAACCGAACTGATCGATACCAAAACCGAATTTTCAAAATATCAAATACAAAGTCTCTATCGGTATGGTTTTTCGGTATTGTTACAAGTATAATACTAGTTCGGTTTCGATTTTTCAGGATTTTTGTTCATGCCTACTTCAGCTTATTTATTGATAATACATTATATAACGAGTTTACAACTTTTTTATATATAATTTTTTTTGAAATATTAATACTCGTATATCACAACAGCAACTTAAATTTTGATTAATATTTCCTTTAAAGATTTAATTAAACTTTCTCATCAATTTAATTATCTCATTAATTATCAGCTTAAATCTTTATAACCTTTGTTGTTGTTTTTATTTTTTTTCTGAACTCTTCATTATAACGACATTGAAAAAATGGTACTCGGACACCACTCTTACCAATTGCCATCAAAAATCCTATGGTAAATTGGTAATAGTAGAAGTGTAGAACCATCATATATCACCGAAATAACAAAAAAAAAAAACTACACAACAGAGACCATACTAGTATAAAAACTACTTGTTAAATAAGATGATACTAATGATGAAGAACTATGCGCTAATGATGGTAAGTATTTGGCTAAATAATAACCATGAGGGTTATATATACCTTTATAATAAGTTTTTTGCTAAATTTTAGTCTTTAAACAATATTTATAATAATAAGTTTTTTGCTAAATTTTAGTCTTTAAACAATATTTATAATAATAAGTTTTTTGCTAAATTCTAGTCTTTAAACAATATTTAGTGCACATTATCCGGGTTACTTTAGCATTTTTTTGACCCCAAAAGATCTATGTCCGGCAGAGGACATGACCAATGAGAGGATTCTTAGAGGACTAGGATTAGTTTAGAGTAATATGGTGGATAAGAAAGAGGATACATAGAGGGCTTCAGGAGTAGTGCTCTTGCCATCTAGGCGACCTAAGTTACTTTGTTGCAAAAGGTTGATTAGCACTCGTTTGGGCCCATCGGACCTCACGATTTCTTAATTAATTCCTACTTATATGTATCTCGTCACAATCATCCCACATGTTTGGTTTTATGCAAGCGGTTATGTTTATTAGGTTTTTATGTTGTTGCTTAATATGTATAAATGGATTTCTATTTACTATGTATTGTTGGATTTGGGCTAAAGTATGCTAGGTTGTATATTTGTTATTCTTATCTACTCTTAATGTAGTGGTGGGCAAACATCGGGTTTGACCCAACCCGGCCCGAACCCCAAACCCGGCCCGTGTTTTAGTTAATGGGGTCAAAATTGGGTTTGACCCAACCCGACCCAGTTAGAAGGTTTTGGGTCAAACATTGACCGGGTTTTTGACCAAATTTCGAACCCGACCAGATTTCAACCCGGTCACAACCCGATCCGAAAACCCTAACCGGTTACAACCCGCTTGGTTGGGTCTAACCCGGTTGTTGACCAATTTAGGGTTCGGGTTCCAACCCGGTTTTTTGTACACGCCTATCTTAATGTGGTTAGGTGATACTCGATCGACATGTGGTTTCAGAAGTGTTTATTGGTGGATTTTTGATCATTTTGTTCATGAGTGATGGTTTATTATTTGCATTATTGTCAAGCTATTTATTGGTGGTATTGGTGGATTTTTTTTTATCTTTTGGTTCCTGAAGCTATTATTGTTTTTTTTGTTGTTGATGAATTTGAAGTTTAGCAATGTACGAGAGTTTACCTGGGGAATTTTTGAAATGAAAAAGGGCATAATGGTCATGATATAAAATCTATTTGATGAAATAGATGTAAATGGGTAATTATGTGGGTTTAAAAGAAAATAATGGGTAAATATGTTATTTAAGTTTTTAATTGGGAAAATTTGTAATTATGGATACATATTTTGGGATATATGCAATTCCCCCTTGTTTCAGATACAAGTAGTCAGGTATAAATTGGTGGCGTCCTGAAAAAGAGAAACTAATTTTTGATCATATATGTGCATCTGGTATTTTGTAAGGTAAAGCGTATTATTACATTTATTATTTTAATTATTAATTACAAATTTACAATGATCAGATTCTTCTGTTAGTTACTAATTACCATTATTTCTAGGTATGTAATTTCAGATGATTTTCTTTTCTTTTGTGTAAAACATTGATCTGTTGTTAAATAAAAACTGAAATCATCTTACATTATGCTAGTTTTCCGATGTTTAGAGGGCGTTTGGCTTTGCTTATTTCGATTTCAAAAATGTTTTTCGTTGATATTCTTAAATGTACGCAATCAGCCTCATTTAAAAATTGTGTGTGAGAGCATGATCGATCACCTATTATAGGTATTTTTGTAGTGCATGGCCTTTCCCCATTATGAAATGGGTTATTCATGTTTTATTAGGTTATTATTATTATTACTATTCTATTTAATTTAAGATAGTAATCAAAAAATTTCATAGCCAATGGGCAATGGTACGGTCTAGTTTAGCTTTGAATACTAATATAACTAACATTACTTCTTCTTTCAGTTGCCCACCGTATCTATCTTCAATTATCGATGGCAGAAGTGTATTTTCCAGATTGCATTATTCTCAACATACTTACAAAACCCTTGGTGCAGTTCAAATGCGTCTTAAAGCATTGGAACAGTCTGATTTCAGATCCTTCTTTTATGAATCTAAGATCACGTAGAATGGTTCTTCTTCCCACTAAACCTCTTCATGCCATAGACGAGGAGATGAAGCCATGACCAAACTCCATTTTCCTTTTGGAAACTTGGAAGGGAAATATGTCTCGGTTATTGGAGCATTCAACGGGGTAGTTCTTTTAGTCGTTGAAAAGGTTAAGAACCAAAGTGATAACACATGTGATATGATCTTATACAATCCGTTCACTGGAAAGCTCAAGATAATTCCTGAACCACGTTTGAGAAAAGCTGATCACTCTGAATACGTGTATGGATTTGGTTATGGCACTACCTTAGATGACTTAAAGATTGTTAGATTAGCATCTTCCAAATATGAGAGACCTTATTTCAGAACTTGCGACGTCTTGAGTCTTAAAAACGGGTCATGGTGCACATCATTAAAGTTGACAACACGCCATCATATTACTAACAAAGCCGGGACGTTTGTAAATGGATTTTTGTATTGGATGGCATACAGACGTATAAATAATTACATAGTCGCCCTCAATGTTAAGGAGATGGTATTTTCTGAGATAGAACTTCCGCCACCTGTAAGTTTGCTGAATCTTTTGGGTACATTTAACGGACGCCTTTGTTGCCGTTGTTTAATTTCTGTTCCACCCAGTGATGTTGGCTATTTGCTAAAAGTGATGGATGAAGATGATGATGGGAAACATTATTGGTCAAATGTTACAGATATTTTTAGGATACCTGGTCGTGTGAACGATTTCGGGATGATGTGTATATTGGATGATGGGAAATTGATAATGCCAAAGGGGCGGAACCAAATCATCATCTATGACATGTTGAAAGGTTCATACAAGGAGGTGAAGAGCGTAGCAAGTCTTGATGTAGAAGGTATGCTAACATCTGTTGAATATGTCGAGAGTTTGATTTCACCATTTGACATTTGCTCTATTCAAATTTGATTCATCTGAATATGGAGGTTAATTAGTTCAGTTAAGTCTTGATTTTTGTTATGAATGAACAAGGAAATAAAACATCTGGGCTGTGTTTATTTTTTGTTGGTTAGACTGAAAGTATTTAAATGTGTTTTGTGAGAGGGGTTAGGAATACCAAAAATGGTTTATAAACTGATCAAAACAGAACTAATACAAGAAAAATGATAATTGAGACTAATTTGAACATGTCTTAGGCTTTCTTAACCCAATTTTATTTTAGCCTGGACTACACCTGAAGTAAATATGTGAACCATCTTTTGAATAGTAATTGTTTCTTATGATCCATCTTTTAAATAGTAAGTAGTGAGATAATCAGATTTAGTATAAAAAGAAAACAGTACCCTGTTCCGTTTAGACATGAGCTTTTGTTCATAGATTGAAATCTTTTGATATATATTAAGCTTATCATTTCCCCAGTGTTTAACCAAGGATCGTCCATCTCTTTTGCAAGAATTACGTGTTGATTTTAAGGGAATGAAGTCTTCATTATTGGAAAATTCAATGGATGCTCTTTTGTCATTCAGAAGAATGAATATCACAACACTCGTGACACGACCAACAGACTAGTCTAGTGATGTAGCCTTACTAATCAAAAAATTGTCAATTCAAGTTTCATTAAAGAAAAAAAATGTTCAAATAGTTTTTGAACAGATGATTATTCTGAGTAAGTGTATGGATTTGGTTATGGCACTAGCTCAAATGATTTAATGATTCTCAAATTAAAAGTATGCATATATAATAATCTTGATTTGTGAAGTTGATTAGCGACATATAAAGTCTTAAAAACAGGTCATGATGAACATTGTTAGAGTCTGCCAGGGACCATCAAATTCCTAAAACTCTAGTAAACGTACTGATCAATTTTAAATCTTAGACTATGGTTGGACTTGTTCTTTTTATATTTTAATAATTAAGAACTTAATGCATTCAGTCAAATTTATGGGTTTTTTTACCTAATAAACAAAAATAACCGTCAATCACCTATTTTTTACTTGATACATACAAACATTATTTATACATTCAGTTACATAATACATTTAACACTTAATTATTATAAAAAAACGGGGCCTTAGTATTTATAAGGGCCAATTGTACTAAAATCCAATCACATATCAGAAACTATTAGATAACAATGACTAATTAGAGATTAGAGATTATAGAGACACAAACATATAGAGATTAAGAGAGTTCTTGTATTATTGATATCCCTCTAACAATGATACATGGTCACTATTTATAGGGCTCAAGTAATCCTACAAACATAAATGAAATGTAGGTTATGTACATATGGATAGTCACAATATAAATATTACATTTATAACACTCCCCCTTGACTATCCATTTTATACGCATGATGCTGCCTCGTTAAAAACCTTGCAAGGAAAACCCAGTGGGACAAAACCTTGCTAAGGGAAAAAGAGTGCAGCGCGTATTTACTCCCCCTGATGATAATCAGTTAAGCTCCTTGAGTCAACGCATCCCAATCCCATGCACCAACTTCTTGAATGTAGAGGTCGGAAGTGATTTTGTAAACAAGTCTGCCAAATTCTCGCTGGAACGGATTTGTTGGACGGTAATATCTCCATTCTTTTGCAGATCATGTGTGAAGAAGAACTTTGGTGAAATGTGCTTTGTTCTATCACCCTTGATGTATCCTTCCTTTAATTGTGCAATGCATGCTGCGTTGTCTTCGTGTAAAATTGTCGGTCCTTCATCCCTCGAAGATATGCCACAAGACTCACAAATGTGTTGTATTACAGCCCTTAACCAGACACATTCTCGACTAGCTTCATGAATCGCCAATAATTCTGCATGATTTGATGATGTCGCTGTGATTGTTTGCTTTACAGAACGCCATGAAATTGCGGTACCTCCACTTGTGAATAGATATCCAGTTTGAGATCGTCCAGTGTGAGGATCAGATAAATACCCTGCATCTGCATAACCAACCAAACTTGTTTTCGATTGGTTTGTAAAATACAAACCCATATCTTTTGTACCTTGAAGATATCGGAAAATTTGTTTTACCCCATTCCAATGCCTCCGTGTTGGGCATGAACTATATCTTGCCAATAAGTTTACCGAAAATGATATATCTGGTCGCGTATGGCTAGCAAGAAACATTAGTGCACCAATTGCACTTAAATATGGTACTTCTGGACCAAGAATTTCCTCTCCATTGCTCGCGGGTCGGAATGGGTCTTTCTCAACATCAAGCGTCCTTACGACCATTGGGATACTCAAGGGATGTGATTTCTCCATGTAAAACCTTTTGAGTAGTTTCTCTACATATGTTTCTTGGTGCACAAGGATTCCACCCTTGAGATGTTCAATTTGCAACCCGAGACAAAACTTCGTCTTTCCGAGGTCTTTCATTTCAAATTCCCTTTTTAAATATTCAACCGCCCTTTGAAGCTCCCCCGGAGTTCCAATTATGTTCAAGTCATCAACATATACGGCAATTATCACGTACTCCGGATTTGACCTTTTCATGAAGATACACGGGCATACTGAATCATTTTTGTAACCTTCTTTCAATAAATACTCACTAAGGCGATTATACCACATACGCCCAGATTGTTTCAGCCCATATAATGATTTATTTAATTTAATTGAAAGTTGTTCTCGAGAACTTGATGTACATGATTTGACAATTTGAACCCTTCAGGGAGTTTCATGTAAATATCGGTATCAAGTGAGCCATAGAGATAGGCTGTTACAACATCCATTAGACGCAGATCAATCCCTTCTTGTATTACCATACTAATAAGATAACGGAAAGTTGTCGCATCCACCACAGGAGAATATGTTTCCTCATAATCAATACCAGGTCTTTGCGAGAATCCTTGTGCTACCAATCTTGCCTTGTATCGGACAATTTCATTTTTCTCATTACGCTTTCGTACAAAGACCCATTTATAGCCGACAGGATTTACACCTTGAGGTGTATGGACCACCGGTCCAAAAACTTCTCGTTTATTTAGGGAATCTAATTCTGCCTTGATTGCGTCTTTCCATTTTGGCCAATCATTTCTTTGTTTACATTCATCAACAGATTTTGGTTCTTGATCCTCATTGTTTTCCATTACTTCTAGCGCTACATTATACGAAAAACTATCATCGACGTCGATTTCATTTCGGTTCCATACCTTCCTAGACATGATATAATTTATTGAGATCTCTTCATTTTCAGGTACCTGAGGTTCTTCTGGAACCATCATGTCTAGTGTCTCTTCAAGAGACTCCTTCTCTGGTGTCAACATTACCTCGACGTGACCATCTACATTACTTGCTCCTTTTTTCTTTCGAGGATTTTTATCTTTAGAACCGATTGGTCTACCACGTTTGAGACGTGGTTTGGACTCATTACCAACATGTGGTTGTCCTTCTGGAACACTTACTTTCATTGGAGCATTGGCAGCTGGTATATGTGACTTGGTCACTCTCTTTGGGTCAGTGAATGCGTCTGGTAATTGATTTGCTAATCTTTGTAAATGAATTATCCTTTGAACTTCTAGTTCACACTGTTTAGTTCGAGGATCAAGATGGGATAATGATGATTCACTCCAAGTTATATTGTTATTTTTCAGCTGCTTTTCATCTCCCCCTAATGTTGGGAAAGTTGATTCAACAAAATGACAATCCGCAAATCGAGCCGTAAACAAATCCCCTGTTGATGGCTCTAAGTACTTAATGATTGATCGTGATTCATACCCAACATATATCCCTAACCTTCTTTGAGGTCCCATCTTTGTGCGTTGTGGTGGAGCGATAGGAACATATACGGCACAACCAAAGATCCTTAGATGGGAAATATCGGGTTCCTGACCATTTGCATGCCCCCAAGCAGTTACTGGTAGTTTTGATTTCATAATCATTGGTCTTGCAACCATTTGGAGTCGCTTGATAAGTGATTCAGCGAGTCCATTTTGTGTATGTACATGAGGTACAGGATGCTCCACACTTATCCCAATAGACATGCAGTAATCATTAAATGATTGGGATGTAAATTCACCAGCATTGTCCAACCGAATTTTCTTGATGGGGTAATCTGGGAACTGTGCTCTCAGCTTTATTAATTGAGCAAGTAGTCGTGCAAATGCCATATTACGACTTGATAGTAAGCATACATGTGACCATCTGGTTGATGCATCAATTAGGACCATAAAGTATCTAAATGGTCCGCTATGTCTCACACCTTCAATCATTATTTTCGTTTACCTACCTTGTTTATTTCGTCTCCCTATCCCGTTTCTTTTACTGCTACCAAGCCCCTCCGTCTCGTCCTCTTGATTTTATCTCCCCCTCTCTCCTCGCCCCCTTCCCTATTGTTTCTCCCTCTCTCGTTGTTGTTGCTTTCTCATCACGCCATCCCTCTGTCTCTCTTTTTCCGTTTCTCCTTTTCCTCCTACCTCTATTTTTGCTCAATCCGTTGCTTTTTCCACTTTTTTTTATTTATTCTCTGCCTTCCTTCCCCCTCTTCCTATTCGCCTTTTCCTCTTCCTCTGTTTTTCTCCTTCCCTTTACTTTTTCTGCTTCCGCACCATTCTCATTTCTTACTCTCACTTCCCCCTCTGACTCCTAATTCTAACTGCTCCCCTCTTCCCGTACCATGTGAATTCCTTATAGTAAGCATACATGATGCATCAATTAGGACCATAAAGTATCTAAATGGTCCGCTAGGAGGGTGTATAGGTCCACATATATCACCATGTATTCTTTCCAAAAAACTCAAAGATTCTGTCCCCACCTTGACTGGTGATGGTCGAGTAATTAACTTCCCCTGTGAGCATGCAACACATGTAATGTCTTTGGACTGAAGAATCTTCTGGTTCTTCAAAGAATGTCCACATGAATTTTCAATATTTTTTCGCATCATTACTGATCCGGGATGGCCTAGCCGGTCATGCCAAATGATAAAGTTTTCTTGGTCCATAAACTTCTGGTTTATGACCGTGTTTGATTCAACTACACTAATTTTAGTACAATACAAACCCGAGGCAAGTGCGGGTAATTTTTCTAACACATGCTTTGTACCCGAAATCACATTTGTAATTTGAAGGTACTCATCATCATTTTCACAAGTAGTCTCAAGATGATATCCATTTTGACGAATATCTTTAAAGCTTATTAGGTTTCTTTGAGATAATGGAGAAAATAATGCATTGTTAATTTTAAGTGGAGTTCCATTTTGTAGAACAATATAAGCTTCTCCAAAACCTTCAATTAATTTGGATTTTCCAGATATAGTACCAACATTTGCCTCTTTGAAAGATAAATTAGAAAAATATCTCTTTTTCTTTAGAATTGTATGTGTAGAAGCACTGTCAATAAGACATTCATCTTCTCCATTAGTTAAATACTCCATATGCTTCAAAAGAAAATAAAGTTCCATAAATAAAAGATATAATAAGATTCAAACAAAATTATTCCATAACATGTTCCAAGTTTTCAAGACAAAACATGACAAATCTCAAACGAGAATGTCTTAACAAAACATAAAGGAAAATAACATAACATAAATTCTAATCATCCATATTAAGGGAAAAGTTTGAAGCATCCAAATGGGTTGTATCGGCCATGATATCACCAAAATCCAAATTAGCTTGCTCGATAAGGAAATCATCATAATCTAGATTAGTTGCATTAGTGTTGTCTTTGAGAGTATCAACACTTCCATATGTGAAATTTGACTCTATTCCTTTTCCCTTGTCTTTGATTGATTGTTTATAAAGTTCCACCAAGTGTTTAGGTGTGCGACATGTATGAGCCCAATGGTTGTTGCCTCCACATCGATAACATGTATTTGATGGGGCTCCATTTTTCTTTTTTCCTTTGTCATCATTGGTTTTCTTTTCACTATCATGCAACTTTTGGTGGGTTCCCCTGTTTTTGAATTGAATACCTTGATAATTTCCTCGAGCATATCCACGCCCACGACCACGACCACGACCATGACCACGACCACGATAATGGCCACGTCCACGTCCTTGACTTCCACTTTGGCCATTATATGTTGCCACATTCGCTTCAGGGAATGGGGCTGCACCAACCGGACGGGACTCGTGGTTTTTCATTAAGAGCTCATTATTTTGCTCGGCCACAAGTAAACATGATATTAATTCACTATATTTGGTGAAGCCCTTTTCACGATATTGTTGTTGCAAGACAATGTTTGAGGCATGAAAGGTGGAAAATGTTTTTTCCAACATATCCTCATCAGTAATATCAACACCACATAAAGTCATTTGTGATGTGATTCTAAACATGGCTGAGTTATACTCATTTATAGACTTAAAGTCTTGCAATCTTAAACTATGCCATTCATTACGAGCATTTGGCAATATCACCGATTTTTGGTGGTCATACCTCGACTTCAAATTGGTCCATAGGACAAGTGGGTCTTTCACAGTGAGGTATTCATTTTTCAATGACTCATGGATATGATGGCGTAAAAATATCATCGCCTTTGCTTTATCTTGGGCACTTGTCGTATTTTCTTCTTTAATTGTATCCCCAAGATTCTTAGCATCCAAATGGATTTCAGCATCCAATACCCATGACAAAAAAAATTTCCAGTGATATCTAGTGCCGCAAACTCAAGCTTTGCAAGATTTGACATGATTAACTATATTAAATAAACACACATTGTTAATATAAACTAATATTGTAAAACAATAAATCTTGATGGATACTGTCGAACATGTTGATACAAGCAGAACATATAATTTACTAATTAACCACTCAAAAACAAATAACTCTTCATGTGAAAAACGAAAACCATGGGTTTATTTTTAACACACATTAATAATTCTATAAAATACATATGTAGTAATAAACTACAATATAAAATATATTAGCATCATAGATAAGTGAATCAATTTGATACATATGAATTTAAACAGTCGTTATATGTGTGAAACTATTTGCAATCTTAAAAATATAATTATATAACAAAAGAACATGGCTACAATAATATGATTATATACAAAAGTAAAAGTATATGATAGTCTTTTCAAATTACCAAATTAACCAGTAAAGAAGAGAAAAAAAAACCCTTATGTAACGTAATAACATGAGTAAAATGACCAAGCCTTTGAAAAATGGTTTTGATCTAAAAAACTAGATTGGTCCACTACGTGACAAAGCAAGCACATCATTATCATTAGATATAATATGTTTATGTACCCTTCTGTGTCTATGTTTATATATGTTATCAGAATCAAAATATTAAATTAAAACTAGAATAATATATATAAAGATCTATTGAAAAGACGTATTGTAAACAGAGACGAATAATTGGAGTGGCTTTATACTTGTATTAAAAAAACAGGAGTGTAACACCACCAGGCAAAAAAGTGTAACCCCACCAGAGATTATTAGCGGCGACGTCGCCGCTAATACTCTCTCTGGTGCAGTATTAGCGGCGACGTCGCCGCTAATACTGCGGGCCCCCCATGTCTGTAATGGTAAATCTGGCAGAGAAATTAGCGGGCCCCCTGTCAGTGTCAGAGTATTAGCGGCGACGTCGCCGCTAATGCCTTGGTCGGGTTGACTTTTGCCTGGTGGTGTGATAATAGCCATATTTAACCCAAAATTGTATGAATTACAATATGGATTAGATTAGTAGAATGAAAGAAAATCAATACAGCTTTCTAACAACCCAACATCGTATGAATTACAATATGGATTAGTATGAAAGATTAAGGAACAATGATAAATTAGACTATATGTTATACCTTTTGAGAGTGCGATCTTACTCGAAGAGCAAGTCGTGCTGATAACGTATTAGATAACAATGACTAATTAGAGATTAGAGATTATAGAGACACAAACATATAGAGATTAAGAGAGTTCTTGTATTATTGATATCTCTCTAACAATGATACATGACCACTATTTATAGGGCTCAAGTAATCCTACAAACATAAATGAAATGTAGGTTATGTACATATGGATAGTCACAATATAAATATTACATTTATAACAGAAACTCAATATATTTAACCTTTTTTAAAAAATAATTCTCTATAACAATTTATAAACTTAAACTTCCCAAATATTTACAATTTATTATATTTAATCTAAGCTCAAGTATTTTAAAACTTAACTTTTTTCTAATTACTAGTACGGTACCCGCACAAATACGGCGGCGATGTCAGCGGTAGCGGTGTGGTGGTGACGGCATGTATTTGATTTAAAGGAGATAATCATGTAACTTGTACAAAAGAACTTTAAAAGAATAGTTTCCTACACCATTCGGCAAAAGTTGTACGTGGAACCATTATATAGGATCGAATAAATAAATACGTTATAAAATATCTAACCTTGTATAGTTATTAAATAAAAATGATACTAATGATGAAAAACTATGCATAATGATAATAAAGATTTTGCTAAATTTCAAGCCGTAGCCCGTAGGAAATACAAATAGTAATACTGAAACTATGCATCATGATACTAATGATGAAAAACATTCAACGGACGCCTTTGTTTGATTTCCGGTCTACACGATGATGTTGCGTATCTGTTATATGTGATGGATGAAGATGATAGTGGGAAACATTGGTCAATAGTTTCAAATATTTTCTCGCTACCCGGTGGTGTGGACGCTTCCAAGACGATGTGTATATCAGATGAAGGGGCGGAACCAAATAATCATCTTTGACATGTTAAAAAATTCGTACAAGGAGGTGAAGAGCGTAGCAGGTCTTGATATGCTAACATCTGTTGAATTTGTCGAGAGTTTGATTTCACCATCTGACATGTGCTGTTTTTAAATTTGATCCCTTTGAATTTGGAGGTTTATTAGTTTTAATGAAGTCCTAATTTTTCTTGTTATGAATGAACGAGGTAAGGAAACATTTGGGCTATGTTTATATTTATAGATGGTCAGATTACTAGTATTTAAATGTGCTTCGTTGGAGGGGTTGGGAATAATAAAAAAACGTTATCAAACTCATACATCAAAACTAATTTGAACATGTCTAAAAATTTGATGCTTACACATGGCATATCAAAGGTAAAATTAAGAGACAGAATGTGAAAAATCCATTTGATCCATTGATATTTAGGCATGTTTTAGACATATTGTAGGCATATTACTCCAAAAATGAAATTGCCATGGTATTGTGCGCTGAGAATTCAGAATTGTGATGTAGTAATTTGATGGAACTCGGCCCATACCTTAAGTTTTTGCAGTTCAAATGCGTCTCAACGCATCGGAATTAAGACTACCCACATCAGTAAACATGAAAATTTGATCAATTCTAACGAATATCTTAATTAATTTTACCCTCAAATACAAGAAATCATCATGTTTTTGGCTATTTGGGAATATTGAGATCAATACACTTTTGTAAAGTTATTCCATGAGTTGGGTGACATGGTGGGACAAAATGACCTAATCATCTGCTCTCTTTTTTTCTTTTTTGATGTTAGTCGGCCTATATTTTGATAAGTTTAATGAATTCAGACTCCTCTTGATGATCATCTTACTTTTCTTTTGTCTCAGCAAAGCTTTCAACATCTTTTTCTTTTCATCGGTTGTCACAAACGTGTTTCATTTTTCTCCACTAATGTAATGTGCGCATCCTATCTATCTTTAAGAACGAAAGATGAGGTGATATATGTTTTATATCGTTTTTGCATGAGGTGGAATTAGAATTTAATGTTAGCTTGAGGAGGTCGATTGAATAATTGAGAGAGATCAGTTGCTAAACGTACAATTTTCTGTTAATTTATTTATGTATAAATAAATTTCATTATTAGAAAAAATGAAGATAAAATTGTTCATATTTTACCATATTTTTTGTCTTTCCTATTAGAAATATGATATCTTTCACATTTTCTTATATCAAATATTTTAAATAATCATTACGCATGGAAGAATGAAGGTGGAACTAACACTAATTTTTTTTTGTCGCAAAATTCATTTAACCAAAGATAATACAAAGTTGAGATTTTTAGTTTATCTATCGACAAACCGACACTACGTCTCTATTCCAATAATCCTACCCTCCTTGACTGGTTAGACAATTATAATTGGATTTTCCACTCACTAATTGGATTCTCCTCTTTTTCTATAGGATTTTTTCTTTCTTTTATTTTGTCATAATCCAATGATATGTCAAGCAAGTAAAAAATGAGATAAGCCTTTTTATTTGAAGAACCAAATATTAACGTTTGCTTAGTAATCAAAAACGCAAGATACTATGGTGTATGAAATTAAGTTTTTTTACATCCTATAATCGTTATCTTTATATGTATACATAACTAAAAAAGGATATAAAAAATCCTATGCGACATCTTTATTTAAATGAATTATAATCTAAAAATAAATAAAAAGGATATATCGAATTGGTATTTAGTGGTAAGCTAAACATACTTTGATGTGATTTATTATCTAGACCATCTAAAAGAAGTGTAGAAATTTTTAGTTAGGTAAGTTAGCTTGGTGCAATGTACAGGGAAAAAATTAAATGATAATGATTAAGTTATCTATGCTTATCGTGTGATACGATATTATGTATTCAAAAGTTATTTTTTTCTAAAATTTGTATTGAGAGGAATAGTTTGTGTGAAAGGATAAAAATATGTGCTTGCAACTACAAAACTAGAAATGAAGCATGTTGGATAATATGCATATTTGGTGTCACATACTGTTTAAATAAGGCGAACACATAATACATTAGATCATATTGTGCGAAGGTTTAACTTATTTAATCAATATCAATTCTAATCATATTGAGCAAAGATTCAAGTTGTTTCATCGAATCACTTCTTAAAAACTGAATTTTTAGCCAAAATGATACACACAAAAGAATTGGGCTTCAAAGGGGTAGTCATATTTGACCAAAAACCATACATAAAAAGGTAAAAATGTTCCCTTCTTGCCATGTCAACCATCTTCAAAAGTTGATGGACTACATTTTAGATACAAAAGGGACCAAAATCATGCACTATACAACTTGCCCACAAAACTTGATTCTGTTCTTGCTCTGATATCTATCATGAAAATTATAAAAATAAGAGTCAAATGTCAACTTTGGACTTTGGGAGTTAGGTCTTCAATGTCAAATGATTCCTTCACCATCTCAACATTCTTTTCACTTAGATAACCTTCTTCTTCACTATCAAAGCTAGCATGAACACTATATAGAACATATACAAGTACTACAATGGCCGAAAAGAACCCAAATCGAACGTAAGAAGGTGCATCAATATTTCCTAGCAAGAATATGTTAAGAAAGATTGAGACGCATGGTATCCATGGCATAAGTGGGACGCCCCAAAAATCCGGCTTCCTTGCTTGTGGCACAGTGTATATGAAGAGTAGAACTAAAACCACGGCAACTACAAAGCAAGTGCCGAGCATGAAGCCTTTGGGTTTCCCTGGTGGTGCTAGCCACCATAGTAAAGTGAACATGATGCAAGTGAAGGAAAAGCTAATGAGAAAGGACAATGTAGGCCATGGGGTCGTGGTTTCAACTGAGACGTAACGTCTGTAGATGACAGCATTGGAGACCATTGTGAAAACAAATAGTGTGCCAATTGAGACAAGGTTCAAAAGAACACCTAGCTCGGTGAAAAGGGCTATTGCCGCCGTGAAAATCCCTATAAAAAAATAACGAATTAGATCATATGTATACAGTTGCTTCTTTTAGCACATAAAAAATCAAATCCGAAATCATGCAAGTGTGATACTCAAAAAAAATTCTTAAAGTCACTTGAATAAAAGCATACATTAGGACATTACATAAACATACCGAGGTGATAAAATCTAAAGATTCCAATAAGATCTACCCATTTAGGTCAAATAGATCAAAAACTTATTCAAGAAAGTTGACTGTTCGATCAAGGAATAGTAATTCAAAATGGGGCAAGAGTCAAAGTCAAACATATGAAATCATTAAAATACAATTGGATCCCATTTTAAGTGGTTGTAAAAGAGAGAATTCACAAGACCCACATGATGAAGATAGGATAGGATTAAATTTGGGGTCACATTTGCAAAAATCACTTAACTTTAGAACATGATTCTTGAGGAAAAGTCTTCATGAAACTGAAATTTAATAGCATATGCTTATGTAACTAGTTATGTATGAGGATTCTTGTAATCTATATATACTTTCCTTTTCAAGATGCTTATCCCCATTTACAGATTACTAATAAACTATATATATAAAGGTGACATCATTGTCACCATCGTAAATTGATGATCTACTTCTTCGAAAAATGATTTGATATAAGTATAGATGTTTAGAATATGTTCGTTATTGTTCACATGTCATAAGTTCATAAATCACTTTTGGTCGCATCGATCAGCTTAGTGGCATCCATCATACCATTCAGCCTTCATCACAACTAAAAATTTTAAACAAACAAACAAAAAAAAACAACCTTAGGATATGTTATGTTGGACTTGTATAGTCCAACCCTGGTTATTTAAGTAAAGCATATTTAGGTACTTGCGGTCAGGTTTTTAATATGTTTTCAACAATTTTTAAATATAACTCACTAGAAACGATCAATTTTATCAATTTTTATATAGATTCTTTAACTGGGTATAGATTTTGGGCAGTGAAATGGCCTTTTGCTTTGTGCATTTTCTGACCACTTTTGATGATTTATCAAAGTACAAATATAATACTTCTATTGTACTCTCTACTAATTTAGATCTCTTTATATTCATATCTAGTATATAACCGATTTTAAAATACTCGTATGATATAAAGATGGATCACTTCATATGGGGACCAATTTCCCATACGTGCTAACTTTCTAACGATATTTTTTTATAGTCTCGAACTATTCATATTATATATATCATATTCTCATATATATATTCTCCTAGTCATTGAACGAAATAAAATTAAACCAAATGGTATGGCCAAAATAGTTTACCTAAAAATACTGAAGCGTTTACTGGGGTTGATGTTTTTGGATGAACCTTGGCCAACCACACGGGAACCACACCGGACCTTCCAATAACACAAATATACCGAGCCTGACCCAACATTGCCACCAACAACGATGTTAGAATTCCAAAGCTCGCGCCAACTCCTATTACGTTAGATACCCAATTGAATCCATTTGATTTATCCATAAACGCACCTGTAAATGGCGACTCCGGATTTATCTACATATAAATAACATAAAGGAAAACTATACATTACACATAAATATATTATTGTATAGATGTCAAAATTTAAATGTTACATAAATAAGTTGGCTTATAAAAAGTAGTATAGTAAGTCTAGATCATGAAATCATATTTCACATTATTAATGAAGACAGAGATATTAGGATGCTAAAATTAGTTGAGACAAGACAATTTTGCTTTTAGCCGTCACTTGTAGGAAAAGGTCCTTTTCAAAAACTGTTGTCTCAAAGACGCTTTATCTAACAAAAATTTGTTCAATGTAGAAATTTGTACAGCAAGCTCAAGCAACAACATTATGCTTATCCACTTGAGTACCCTTTTTTCCATCGTTTTTTTTGTCAACACACGAGTATTCCCCCACCTCAAAACTTAAATGACAATGAAGTATACTAAAAATCAATATAATATTACCAATAAATATCTATGAAAACAAGAACAAACTTCATAAAAAGAAATGATAAATTTCTTATGAAAAGATGTGTCTCAAATTGCATTCAAGCTTATCAAATAATGATGATTACAACCACACGAAATAGACTATATTGTTTTAATCAGTATGACCAATCATAAAATGTTATCTATAAAAAAAAACCTCGTAAATATGTCATTTCTTGTTTTTTAGGAAGAAAAAAGAAAAAAAAGTAAACACCGTAAATATATAATTCCCAAAGGATAAAAAAATTTCTACAAATCCTTAATGACGGTAAAACAAACTTAATGTCAACATAAAAGATATTGTTAACCACACCATGTTATGTTAATACATAAAAAATGACTGTTCCTTAAAACAGTAATAATGCCTATATATATGCGTTGTTTTTAGACGAATTTTGTGATTTTCCATGAAGACTTTATTGACAAAAAATAGAGATAATCATTATATATATTTACTCCGATGATGTCTGCCATGCAAAGGAGATAACAAGCAAAACATCATCCACAGGAAATCTGGGGCATTATAGTAAATCACTATTCATTCTCAAATGGATAATATCGTTTATATTATCTTCTATAGTTTTCCTTAATAAAATAAGAATAATAACAATATGTTAATCCAAAATAATAATAGAATATACATACCAAATCATATGGAAGAAGCATAGACATTGAAGCAGCCATCAAACAATACAAAACGCTAACAAGAATAACCGACCCGGATACCCCAATGGGTATATCCGTAACCGGATTCTTAACTTCCTCAGCCAATGTCGAAACGGCGTCGTACCCAATGTAACTCACATACACAAGAGCTGCCCCATTAAACACACCCGGAGCCCCAAATGGAAAAAACCCACCCGGATGTTTCGGGTCGGATGGCTCAGTAAAGTTTTTTATTTCTCCTTTCCAAAAGCCCATCAAGATAATAAATAACATGAACAAAATGTGGGCTGCTGTTAAAGTCATGTTCAATATAGAACTTTCTCTAGTACTGTAACAAAAAAAAACAATATAAATTGTATTAGAACTATGCAAATAAATGAACTTTAATGTTCGTGTTTTGAACACGTTTGATATTAACTTGAAATATTAATTGTACATGAAAATAAAAAAGAAACGGACAACAAGTTGAGACATTAATTTTATTCTAAAGCAAAACCAGAACATCTAAAAACTACATTCATGAATGTTGACATTATATATAACGTTAAAACGTATATTTTACCTGTAACATATTATGAGAGTGATAATTATGATTATGAAAACCGCAATGATGTCGATTTGGTTGAAACCTTTAGGAAGAGATGTAACAGTTATTCTCCATTTGGATTCTGCGGAAATGCCAATGGCTGTTCCGAGGTATGTTGTGAAACTTCTTGCTACAGCCGCATTTGATAGTACATAGTCCATTACCAAATTAGCCCCCACTAGAAATGCGGTAAATTCACCTATATCATAAATAAATTAAATACACATGATGAATGTGACATTTTATATATATTATTACTATTACAAGAAATCATATATTTTTATAAACTTTGTTACTAAAATAGTAAAAACTTTAATATAATAAATGCATTTAATTTGTAAAAGGCAAGGTACAAATATTATTTTATAATACTAAATAGATATCATGCCAGTTTAATTTGTTACCAAAAGTGACGCGGATATAGCTAAAGGCACCACCCGCAACGGGCATGTGAACGGCGAACTCGGTATAACAAAAAGCCGAGAGAAGTGCACATAAGCCAGCAATGGCATATGATAATATAACAGCAGGGCCAGCTTTATCGTGACTAGCAGTACCACTAGTCACAAAGACCCCGGCCCCAACCATGCCACCAATGCCAAAACAAATAAGATCATACCATCTAAGGGTTTTTTTCATATCCGCACCCGATCGGGTGCGGATACGACTAGTTTCTTCAAAAGTTGTGGAAACGGAACCTGCTCTTCGGATGAACCGGTTAGGGACATCCGAGAGGGCGTTGATATAGGATTTAAAGCTTGAAAATGAGGAGCCATGGGTTTCCATCACCTTTTGGCACTCCTTTTATGTGAGTGTGTGTATGTGATTTAATGTCAACAAGCGATTTATATAGGGACAACAAACACACGGAAAATTTATACTTTTAATTGCGGTCCCTATAATATCTCACTTTTATCAAATGGATGTCAATGTTTTTATATAAAGATAAGCATTGTATACTTTTTTTTTTTCTTCATCATTTACAAAAGGTGAACCTTTACATGTTGATAAATATATACATCCCACTACCATTCATGGAATCGACAAATAAAGGTAAGAAACCAGTTTTGATTCGACATATATATTCATTCAATAGATGACTCGATATTTCAAGTGTAGATCGATATAAAAATTAACAATAATGATTAAGTTTCGTTGTTAAACGAATCAAATCTATCTTATAGGACCGATTAAGTTCTAATTTGACGAGTATATTTTGTAAGAAAGGGATCGGATATGGATATTATAATTTCCTCGTTAAGGAAATAAGACTTATTCCGGATCGAAAGACGTTAGATATTGTCCAAGTCTTGTTGAGGAAGCTTAGACACTTGAAAAGATGGCATCTACCAATAAACTAAAACAAGATTAATACTTTTTATGATCGACACTTGGCTCATTCTTTAGATGACATGTGTCCCTTTTATGTTTTTTATTTTAAGTTACCTTATAAATATCAAATACTTATATGTAGAGGTGCAAGAAGCGATTAACCGATTTCGGTTATTTTTTGAAACAGTAATAACCGGTTACGGTTAACTTGTACCGGTTAATAACCGGTTTCTAGGTTTTAAAACTGGAACCTATCTAACCGATTTCGATTAATAATAACCGGTTAACCGATACCGGTTAACCTATTCGTTTTTTTTAACCGTCCATTATAATATTGAGAAAGTGGTGAACAATGGGAAAACAATCATTTCCGACAAGTCTGAGCGACAAACCCATATTCCAAAAAACCCATATTCCAAATAAACATCATTTTCTAAACACAAAACAAAATTTATATTTAAACTATTTTTATAGTATAGTTGATTATGTATATATATATGTAAACATATATAATATATATATATATATATATATATATCTCGTTTATATATAATATTATTATATTATATTATTATTATATATATATATATATATATATGTATATATCAGTGTATGTATATATATATATAATATATATATATATATAATTTATAATATGTGATTAACCGGTTATAGGTTAACCGGTTAATAATCGGTTTTGGTTTTGAAAAGAGTAATCGGTTAGTAACCGACGGTTTCTGGTAACCTATAATCGGTTTTTACTATTCCGGTTACTAACCGGTTTCGGTTACCGGTTACAAATCGGTTCGGTTCGATTAATCGGTTATTTCTTGCACCTCTACTTATATGTATTCAAATTCCTTACCAAATACTAATTAAACTCTAAATTTGGACCTATAAATACAAAATACATAATAACCTCTTTGATCGATCGACATTAATAAAATTACACTTTACATTCTTCTTTTATCAAAAGTTATTACACTAATTGTTTTATAATTTCGCTTTTAAAAGAAATTATGTGATATCGAGTGTCATACTTTAGAGAATGGAAGAACTTTCAGGTAATTATTGCCCACATTCGATAAAAATTATTTCATTGATTAGTCTATTTGTTATTCTCTTTATCTTTTTTGATTCAATTAAAATAAAAATAAAAAAGAATACTTCGATGACTTCTAACATTTGCAACCATAGTTGCAAGGATAAGTACTTTCATCTTTAGTTTTATTTATTTAATTATATAACATAACATACTTTTTTGATTGCATAGGTTCTTCATCCAGCATAGACTAATTTATACTTATTTAACTTTTTATATATATTATTATTGACTGACATTGATATTTTGATTTTTGCCACGATGTAAGAACGATTTACGTTTAAAGAGCCGTAAGTTGTAGATGTATTTGGATTTCTAAACTTCTTTTCCCTTCCATTATATACTATTACTTATGTTAATTCATAGTTGGGTAAAACAAAAACATAAACTTATCCAAATTATACGATACCATTAAAATTATCAATAGCAAAAGTTTTAACAACTATAGTTTGATTTTTTTTTTATTTTAACAATTACGTTAGTATTTAGGTCTTAAGGTCATATCATTGCAAATAGTATAAATAATCCTACTTTTAGATTATACTTGCAAAAAATAAACGCCTTCATATGATAAAGTCATAAAACATGTTTAAATTTCATTTTTTTTAAAGTATGTATCATGGAATATATACTCAATCTCGTACATCGTACGGGTATAAAGACTATCTACCAATATACTAAAACACGATTGTGTAATTTTTTTGATTGACACTTGACACATTCCTTGCACGACATGTGTCACTTTTGGTGTAATTAAAAAAAGATTACTAATTCATAATTACCTAATTGTAATCAAATACTAATCTTTCTTTAGATTTAATATAAAAAAGATTTTTGATCGACACTTGGCGCATTCTTTGCACGACATGTGTCACTTTGGTGTAACTAAAAAAAATTCCTAATTCATAATTACCTAATTGTAATCAAATACTAATCTTTAGATTTAATACATATATCTCATTATATATTTTATTATTATTATACTAAGTTTCCATATATATGATTTATAAAAAAAGTTAATAATGTTAACAACTAATATATCAATACGGAATACAACTATCTTAAAAGATAAGATATATGTTAAGTTTTAAACATCTAATTAAACAAATATATATTATACAATTAATGGGGTTTCATATAATATGTGAAAGGATTTGTATTCAAAGTTAGGTATCTAATAGCCACATATTCTCTATTCTCTAAATAAATATAGTTGTATCATCATATATTATATAATCCGTACATCGTATGGGTATTAAGACCAGTTGGTGTGTATATATGTGGGTGATTTAGAAGTTAAGGGGAAGTCAAAAGACTTTCCAAAAAAGGATCGGATGCAATGAGAGGCAAGTGGAGGATACTTGGAGTACTTTAACTTTAAAATCATACGTTACAAGTATAAATGCTTCTTTAATCTTCGGTTGGTTAAAAAAAAAATCGGTTTTGCTACTACAGCTCTTAGCAACTGAGTTGACTAATGTCAAAATTAATAGCAATTAAGTTGACTAACATATTGAAGATACAAAGTGAACTAGTGAAGCTAAAGAAGCATCTCCACAAAGTATGTAATGCAATTAGTCTCATAATGAATAGAAAAGTTCTGTCATCTCACTATTATTTTGGAAAGTAACTCAAAAACAAAACACGCACTTAATGTTCATGGAAGTGATGCTCCAACCACAGCCATGAATGAAGTTTTCGTGCAATCCAGCCATCCGTCTACGTTCAAAGCATTGATTCTTAAAATCGTTTTCTTTTTTGCTTTATCAATAGTTGCACATGTCTTCAATGGTTCTTTCAACGGTGATGATGTCTTCAATGGTTCTTTCAACGGTGATGATATACACTATTTTTTTAAACCGTACACCATCAAACGTGTTTTTGGATGTTGTATTGTATGATACTATGAAACACATTTGATGGTGTACAGCTAAAAAAAAGTTGATATATGGATGATAACAAATTGTCGCTTGCCATGGTTAGGAACTATATACCCAGGTTTTGTTTTATGGTGATTTTCGTGTCAGTCAGGTTGAAGCCTACAAAAAGGGATTTACACCGCCGTCAATAGTCTTGCCGTTGGAGATGATCTTGGTCGTTCTTGTTTGCAATTCCTCGGGACGGATTAAATCAAGCCATGGTGTGCAGGAGTAAATTGTAAATGCTCCCTTAACAAAACTTTATTGCCTTTCTCGCGTGGTTTTATCCGAATGGTCACCAAATAAAAGCAATAAAAACCGATTATCCCATTGGAAAGCTACTACCCTGTCACTCGCCGGAAGAATTACGCTTATCCGATCGGTACTTGACAGCCTCCCCGCCTACTACTTCTCCCTGTACAAGGCCCCGGTATGTGTCCTTTCAAAGCTAGAATCTATCCGTAGAATGTTCTTTTGGGGGGCTCAACCTCGTGTAAAAAAATCCCGTGGATTGCGTGGGATGTAGTTACCGCGACTGTTGAGTCGAGCGGGCTAGGGTTGGGTACCTTATATGAAAAAAACCTCTCGTTATTAGCAAAATGGTGGTGGCGATTTCGAAAAGACCCCCACTGCCTATGGGGATGTGTTGTCTCGGCTATACATTTTTCCAAAAGAAATTGCACTCCTGTCCCTTTGAAAAACGATTTTGTGGGTGTTTGGAAAACGATTGCCAAGCTGAACACCCACTTGATCCCCTTTGATGTTTCCTTGGAGATGTTGTTCGCAGGTTGTGTAGGTAAAGGCAATAGGATCCGTTTTTGGTTGGATACTTGGATCGGTAATACCCCACTATCCATCTCTTTCCCTGACCTCTTTAAACTGGAAAAGCACAAAGGCTGCCACATCAGTGACAAATGCACAGGCAATGGGATGTTCTCGCATTGGGGTGGCATTGGACAAGACCCCCTTCAACCCCTGCTGAGCTCCAACAGCTCGAGATGCTCCTGTCCCTGATCACAAAGTGTAAGCTTTCGGATAAGGAGGATCCATGGCGATGGACAGGCAACCCAACTGGAATATTCTCTACCAGATCAATGCGAATGAGACTCCAAAGGGCTCCATACGGACCCCATAACTGGGTTTTCCCATGGAATCGTATTGCGCCCCTGAAGGTTAATGTTTTTGGCTGGCATTTGCAGTTAAACCGTCTTATTTGTACATTGCGCTCACCTCGACCATGTGCCCCCTTTGTAATGTTTTTGAAGAATCTGCAGACCACTTGTTTGTACATTGCCCCTTTGCTAGATCACTTTGGACGAACATTATGATTTGGATCAAACTGCCTATCTCAACGCCAAACTCAATCCGTGATCTCCTCGACACTCACAAAGAATCCCATCAAGACCCAGAAGTCAGAAGCCTCATCAACATCATTGTTCTCGCACACTGTTGGACCATATGGAAGACGAGGAACGACTGTATTTTCTCCAACAAAGCCCCTTCCACCCGTTTTGCATTCAAGGAAATCAAAGGCCTCAGTTTTGAATGGATTTCGAATAGATATACCAAACAACAAATTGAGTGGACCAAGTGGTGCTCCTTTACTTTGTAACCTCTCTTTTTTCGTTTTTGTTTTTCGTTCCATGGTTACCTGTAAACTCTTATTCCGCCTAGCGCCTCGCTAGATGCTTATTTTTCTATCTAATATAATATTTTGAATGTTCAAAAAAAAAAAGCAATAAAAAACTTGTGATGTCTTATGAGTACACGTTGTATCGAAGATTACACTAATTGACAAAAGTTGTTAATTGGTTACCTAGAGATCCTAATCCTAATCCTAACCCTAATCTACCAATAAACTAAAACATGATTAATGCTTTCTTTTATAGACATATGACATTTTATTTAAATGACACGTGTCCTATTCAGTTACCATATATAATTAAATTTTAATTATGTTTGATCTCGAATGGGTGAAATGGGTCAGTTAGAAAGTACTTATAGCTAAAAAAGAAACAGGCTAACAAATGTGTATTTTATTGCATAAACCTCCTAAAATGTGTTATTCTCGGCAGCTTCAAATATCTCGATTTTCAAATATCTCGATAGTTTGCTAGCAGAATGTCAAAATCATCTACCTTTTCTTTTCTTCAATCTTTTCTATCTTCTTTTCTTGTTCATTGATAAAATGTAACCAAAATCCTTTTCAAATCGTTTCTTCCTTTCTATTTTTCCTTTCTTTTAGTTTAAATGTAACCAAAATCCTTTCACTAATTTCACAAACCCCTTTTCCCAATAACCAAACTCACTTCAATCATCAAAATCTTTTTCCAACTTACTTCAAAAAATTCAATCTTAAACATGCCCACCAAGTGTTTGATAAAAAACCTCAACCAATATATATAAAATTTTCTTAGCAAACTATCAATGACCTAAAAGTCCATCCATACAAACTATTAACCTTTGTTAAATATGGGGTGCACGCCAACTATTTGTTGAAATGTCACCTTTATTTGTAGGGCGTTGTTGCTAAAAGTTTCGCGTTTTAACTTAAGACGTGTCTATTTTTGGGAGTTCTATGGCTTCCTCTTCTTCATCTTCGGATGACACTTGGCCATGCCCCTTTCGCATGTTTCATTGTTGCCGGATGGTGAAGTGGGGAGAAAAGGGATATGTCGGTTAATTTCTCATATCAAAAGGTTGCACCTTTCAAGTGATGAACGTAAAAAGGTGTTGCGCGAGGCTATTTCTATGGACCTAGGGTTGTTTACAGCCGTGGAAGAAACTATGAAGGTCTTTGGTCAATGGTTGTGTGGGGAGTGTATGACTATACATGCCTTGAGTCGTGCCTGTCACCACCCGGATGGGCTTGTTCGTTTTATCCATGATGACATAGGTGGGCACATTATTGGTATCACAAAACCTTCTATCCAAGTGGCCGAGTCCAAAGTTCATGATTCGTTTGCTTTTGATGTGGCTCTTGTTGATCGTGTCTTTAAAGCACCCATCGTGACCGTTAAAAGCATCCCACATAGTTGTCGTTTGGCATTCTCACAAGCGCTGAAAACAACTCTCTACAAGGTGGCTACCCAACCAGATTCTGTTGAAGCTTGGGTAAGGTTGTTAATTCTTCCCCGTTGCACTTTGCAGGTGTTTAGACCTAAATGTAGGCAAGAAAGTAGGTCTGGAAATAGAAAGACTTTTGCAGCATCGTTCTATTATGAGTTCTTTAGCCATGTGGGGGAACGAAGATGGTATTGCCACGCTAGTTGATAATATTTTACGAGGTTCTGATTTGGGGACTTCAGGTCCAAAAGACGCTGATATTAATAAGAAAAGAAATGCTACCAGCACCAATGTTAGACAATGTCTTCGAAAGGTTGCGGATGGTCACTTTACTGCTGCAGTAAAAGTGTTATGCTCATCTGGTGTTGCTCCTCACAATGGTGACACCTTGACGGCACTAAAAGCTAAACATCCAAGCATGTCATCGCCACATTTGCCAAACATTTTATATTCTGAGCCTCCCTTGGTTGTAATGGTTGATAGTGTCCTTGGTTGCATTAAATCCTTTCCGAAGGGCACTTCATGTGGGAAGGATGGGTTAAAGGCGCAACACATTTTGGATGCTTTATGTGGAGAAGGGTCTGTTGTTGCCACTGATCTTTTACAGGCTATCACTAGTGTGGTTAACTTATGGTTAGGGGAAGATGTCCATCAAGCTTGGCAGAGTTTGTTGCGTCTGCTCCTTTGACTCCTCTTTTGAAACCCGACAACGTGATACGTCCTATAGCAGTTGGTACCATATGGAGGCGTTTGGTTTCCAAGGTTGCGATGAAGGGGGTTAGTAAAGAAGTGACCAGGTACCTCAATGACTTTCAGTTTGGGGTCGGGGTGTCGGGTGGGGCAGAGGCTATATTACATAGTGTTAACAGAGTATTGGGTGAGCGTCACACTGATGGTTCACTTGCTATGCTCGCGGTGGATTTTACTAATGCCTTTAATTTGGTTGATAGATCAGCTTTACTTCATGAGGTCAGGTTGAGGTGTCCTTCCATTTCCTTGTGGGTTGAATTCCTATACAGGTTGCCAGCAAGATTGTATATTGGAGATGAGCATATTTGGTCTTCCACAGGGGTTCAACAAGGAGACCCTCTAGGACCACTTCTTTTCGCCCTTGTTTTGCACCCTCTAGTGCATCAGATTAGAGATAAGTGCAAACTTCTTCTTCATGCTTGGTATCTTGATGATGGGACTGTTATTGGGGAATCCGAGGAGGTTGCTAAAGTGTTGGATATAATTAGAACAACAGGCCCATCCTTGGGGCTTGAACTGAATATTAAGAAAACCGAGCTATTTTGGCCCTCTTGTGATGGTAGGAAGTCTCGGAAGGGCTTATTCCCCGATGCCATTGGGAGGCCGTCATTGGGGGTGAAACTTCTGGGAGGGGCTGTTAGTAGAGATGCGAGTTTTATTAGTGGGCTAGCAAAGAAGAGAGCTGCTAATGCTGTTGATTTGATGCGCCTCCTCCCACAGCTTCACGACCCACAGAGTGAGCTTCTATTACTACGATCATGTATGGGTATTGCCAAACTTTTTTTTGGCCTGAGGACCTGTCAACCTGTTCATGTGGAGGAGGCAGCGCGTTTATTTGACATGGGACTGCGTGGCGCTATTGCAGACATTGTGGTTTGTGGTGGTCCTTTTTTGGGGACCTCCAATGGAGATTGGCTTCCTTACCTATCAGGTCTGGGGTTTAGGGTTATATTCGGCAGTTGAGGTTTCATCTTATGCATTTGTGGCATCAAGGGCCCAATCTTGGGTTCTACAGGATCACATCTTAGGAGACAGTGGTATATGCGGTATGGATTCTGATTATGCTTGTGCCTTGGCTGGTTTTCGTGATACGATTCCCAGCTTTGATGTTGACGGTTTCACTAACAAGGACACCGTCCCCCTAAGCCCAACATGTATTGGCGAGTGCCCTTTTTAGTAAAACTTTCCAAGGTATGGAGGTACACTTTGACTTGACAATCAGACAAAAAAACATTTTTAAGTGTCTGCAGGCACCGCATGCTCAAGATTATCTCCTTGTTGTCCCTATAGATGGGTTAGGACAACATATGTTACCGGTAGAGTATCGCACTATACTAAAATACCGTCTCTCGATCCCTTTATTTCCTATTGATGAAATATGCCCTATTTGTCAGAAAGCTTGTTTGGATTCCTTTGGGGAGCATGCGCTTCACTGTAAAGAGCTCCCGGGGTTCAAATACAGACACGATTTGGTTAGGGATGTTCTCTTTGACATTTTTAGGCGGGCTGGGATTTCTGTTAAGAAGGAAGCGCCAGTGAATTTCTTGACTGACCCGTTGGAAGGGAGATCTACTCTCAGACCTGCTGACATTTTGGTCTTTGGTTGGACTGGGGGAAAACATGCATGTGTAGATGTAACAGGAGTCTCTCCTCTTGTGGGCTTAGGGTGTAGCTTCACAGCCGGTCTTGCCGCTTTAAAAGCTGCCTCATGCAAAGTGGCCAAACACGAGAAGGCGTGTCTTGACAACCAACACGTATTTATACCTTTGCATTTGATACCTTTGGATTTCTTGCACCTGAGGCCGTCGAGCTACTTGGAAGGGTCCAACGGGTCATGCATAGTAATGTTATGACGCCACGATCGATGAATGTAGTTTTTAAACGTCTTAGTTTTGCTATACAAAAAGGAGTGGCGGCGCAGCTTGTTGCCCGTTTGCCTTTTATTCTATGTAAATTACTATATCTATCAATGAAAAATATTTATATAATTAATATATATATATATAAAATATAGTTCTTAATATAACTAAAACTCCTATATTAAAATTATATTATATATTAGATTTCCATCACAATTATATTTTTTAGTAATTTTAAATTATAACTTATATATAAAGTTTATTTATAAGTTAAAAACATATCTATATTTTTAACTTATAAATTAACATTACTAACTATTTAATTATTTATCCATCTATTAATATAATGAAACGTGGTTAAAATTATAAAACGATGTGAAACTATGTTTTACATCAAATCTTTCGGTTAAGTGATATCATTATCAATATCGATAGCAATATTAGATCTTGATTAACATTTATGACACATGTTAGTCACTATTATATTATTATTATTGAAGTGACCAAATGTATGTTATTGAGTAAAGTTCAAACTGTGCTTTCTTTATAAATAAATTAATTGTAGAATATATAATCAATCGTACATCGTACGGGTATTGATACTAGTATATACTAAAAGTCAACTGACCTAACTTTAATTAACCAGTCATAACTCTCAATTTATTTAATTTAGATAAATTAACACATGTCATAATATAATTTACATTTTTTTTTGTTTTCTATCAGCAATTTACACTTTTAAGATTTTTTCTTAAAATAATAGTTTTATTAAAATAAAATACATAAAATATAAAGCTCATGTTTATCTCAAATATCCAAATAATTAAAAAATAAAAAAAAAATCTTTTTTACAATTAGTTTTCATCCAACTATAATTATAACTCATTCAAATTATTTATAATTTACATTATCAAAATATCAATGATTATATATATATATATAATATATTTAACTAAGTAACAACTATATAATTCCAAAACATTCATGAAAAACAACATAAATTACAAAAAGTTTCCTTACTTTTATTGTTAAGAAAACTGTTACAACAGTAAGGCTTGACATGATATTGATAAATGAACAAGTTAAACGCTTTCGTCAATGTTACAGTATTACATTATGTTACTTTGATTTTCATTACATAATTTATACTTGAATTTCCGGTTTGTTATTTCATAACTTTATTTACATTCTATATATTTAAATTCACTGGTTTGTTTTTTCATAGCTTTTCTTGGATTACATATATTTATTTTATCTTTAATATGTTATAAACAATCCGTATATTTGACACGGGTCTAAATCTAGTTTTATTGCTAAAATCGAGTTTTTCTTTATGGGTAAATTTTTTTAACACGTATATTATTTTTAAATCTTAACTAGGCATGTGCCAATAATTGATTCGTGAACTTATATTCCAAAAACCTTTTATCTTAACCTGTATGGAAATAATAATTACCTTTTAACGATTTATTCTTAATGGTGTTGGCTCATTATCATAGCAGTAACAAACAAACGATGAGTATATAATAATAAGTATATTGTAAATGTTGTAATATGTCATATCGTTTACCAAACATAAATAACAAATTCTATAATAAAAGATATCATTGTACAATACATTAAATTAATATATTAAACGTTATAAATAAATTAGTTTGACATTTATTTATTTTAGTTTGATATTTCAGAAAAGGTTTATGTGAAAATTATTTGAATTAGAAGAACCATAAAAACTTCTAAATTATAACTTAACGTTTATATTTGAATGGTATAGGTGAACAAATTTTACACATACGAACATATCAAATTATACCTAATATTACATATGTTTAAATGTGAATGATTCTCACATAAACTTTTCCCGATATTTCAATTATATTAATTTTCATGTTTTTTTTTTTGTTTTCCAATGATAATGATACTTAATTTTGTCAAAAGCTAACAACTCAAATGTGGATAGTTAAATTCTTATTCGGAGATAAAAGAGGCCGGTTACAACGAGTTTTCTCATCCCGTCATCTATCTCAAAATAAATGTCCACTTGAAATAAACGAATGACCCCATCTATCCAAATGATTGAGGTGAAACATCAGAAATCCCTGCAAAATATCATCTACTCGTTTGAACAGTAACAAATGTTGATGTCAGAAAGGTTTATTGTCTTATTCTATTCATATCCTTGACCCAACAGGCAAGCATCTGCTTTTTCTCAGTTTGGATGGGATCAAAGTGAACGGGGGATGTCTGCCACAGATCATCGACTCCACTGTGCTTATAATTGATCAAATCCATAGAATGAAAATGACTCTTTTTAAAATACTAAAAATATCATATACATATTTCAAATTCAAAACATGGGATTATTATTTATTTATTGATAATTACGTAACACTAATTAGTTGTATATCAGTACAAAATAATGTAGCATATGACGTCTTTAGGATTTTTTAATCATTTGAAAATGTGAAATGAAAAAAATGGATTATACACTTTTTAGTTGATATGAGTAGATGCAACTATACAAGTACATTTTAGACCTTATTTCATTTTTCTTGGACCCAACCGACATGATATTTTTTTGTAGCTTATGATAGTATGTAAATTGGCTTTTATATTTCATTTGATTAATGTAACACCCACCAGTGGCGGAAACGTGAGATGCAACTGAAACGAGCTTGCAAATGGATATTACACAGAGAAACTATATGATGTCCTTTTAACTCAACAAGTTGACATACACAAGTCAAGATACAACAATAAGAATCCCATGCAAGGGAAAACAAACCGAGGCATCGTGCCCGAGTCTACAATCTACACGCAACCAATGGATCCTTATGTCCAACTAGAGGCATCAACTCCTAGCTTGCAAGCGGTTTCTTGAATACCTGAAAAGATACTCTAAAATGTCAACACGAGGTTGATGAGTTCGTAGGATCACATATTTCCAGTTGAGCCATAGATTCGATACTAGTGTATATACACCTATATACTTAATTTATATCCATAGATAAGTGAGTATCGAATAGCTGAGCAACAGAAGTCCCGCACCGGGAGATATTCCACCACATTGGAATATCACGAGTTTCTCATCCGAAAGCTACACCAAAATCACAAGAATCATACAACATATAACACATCAAATGTCTAGATCACAACCACAATGATCACCATACATCATCTATCAACATCAAGATCACACGAGGATACGGAACCAATATAACATATATTTATATATATACCAAGTGAAAACCACGAGGAAAACCTTCACACGTTCCAAGTAGGTTGTACCCTTGAGACTAGCATTTCTAGTCTCTAAATGGAAATACAACCCAACAACCAATAATGACGATTTGACATACAGTCAGCGCACTCGTGACTTGTTTCACCTGTTGGTCGGCGGCTCGTTCACTGAAGCCAAACGTTTGCTCCCATTCTGGAAATCAATTTCACAATGGGAGGGATTTTTATTCACGACATCCAATCCTGACGACACCTTCCTTTATGTGGTAGAAGACGATCTAGTGATCCGTTTAAGGTCGAGAAGAGTCGAGAGTCGCGCACTACAAGTACTCAAACTTCTCACATCTCACGTATGACTCGCACTATGACCCTCATCTGGCCCATCGTTCCCATGCGTATGAACTCTCGATTCTGCATTAAGTTAGGCGTTCATTTTGATCAACTTTTACCAACCGTATATATATAGATACTACCCGGGGTCGTGCCCACTTCACTTTATTACGCGATGCTCACGTCCAAATAATTTTCACATTAGTTAGAATTTTAAACGCCAACTTATTTACTCAAATCTATGGTTAGCCTAACCAAAGTCGTTCCTAGTCACATATAGAAGAATTTTATAGTTGCATCAAGACTCATGATATATTCGTTATTTACTCGTTGTCGCCCTCATGCGGTCACCTCACCGTAGCTACTCAAGTATCATCCTAAGGTTTAATCTTAGGGCATATAACATAACGAAGTTTCCCCCAAAATCATAATACAACGATGCTTAATGCACACGTTACCAACTAAGTCATATAATCCACATGGTAGACAAGGATGAGACTTAGCAAAGTATCTAACCGCCATGCCAATATATATACTTGTCCATGATACCAAATACATCTATGCATGCATCTTCAATTTCTAACTATCTATTTAATAGTAAGTTAGGCAACATGACCAAGACATATTTAGGCAATTAGGCTAGCATGACAACCTATACACACAATTGTCCAAGATGCCAACTACCTTTACGCATGCATTTTCAAGTCCTAACGATTCATTCCACCAAATTAGTTAGGCAACAAAATTCAAGCATATTCACAATTAGAATAGCATGACAACCATACTTGTTCTACCGCATATCCTAACATTTCATCCACATAATCAAGTTAGGAGGTAAGATTTTGCATGTTCTACCAACTAGCCCCGCACATCAAGTCATACATACGATCTCTCATACGTTAGGTACAACTGTGCATGAATTATCAACCCTTACCGATTCGTTTTTATAAGCAAGTTAAGCGATAAGGTTTTGGGGCATACTCAGATTATTAAACATGTATATCAATCTTATTAATACAATTTTCCATCGAGTAATTACTTATACATGCATCACCGCTTTCGTTATCTCATGCATACAATCTAGTTTAAGGACATAATCTACATAGGCTCATAAGATCGAAATGGTGTACCAATCCATTCATGCAATTGCTCACCGATTAGCCACTTACACATGCATTAACCACTTCTATTATCTCATGTATAAAATCAAGTTTAACAATATAGTTTCCCATATTCATGCAATAAAACTAGCATTTTAAATTCATTCATATAATCGTCCACCGACTAATACATTTTACACATGCATCACCAAATATATTATATCATGTATACAACCGAGTTTAGCAACATCCCATACATGTTCAAGTTCATATACTATTAAGCAACATATCCTCATTGTTCACCAATTACAATTAAAATCCTTAGTGTTGGGATATCAACCGTTTACAAAATACGAGAGTTAGGATACTTACAAAATTGACCCTCCCTAAGGGTGCACATGAACACATCATCACATTGTATCCTAACCGTTTATCAACACGTTTAAGTCGAATAACAACAACAACAGTTACAACATCCACGTAACCGTGAACATGACCTCAACGTGATCACCACGGGCCATATATACATACACATCACACAAGCATAACATAAACGTTACTCAATCATACGAAACAACATGCCATTCCATCATCAAAACCAAGCATCCATATCCAAACACATTACACAAATAAGCATACAAGAGAACAAGTGGTTTAAAATATCGTCCGAATCCGATATGCCCTCTAGGTATTGATTGGGTTTGTATACAGGTGATACCAGCGGCTTTCCCTCCACCCAATCAACACCCATTAAGCATACCGGTTACCTACTATACTCTAGGCAAAGCATGTGCAATCCGTGATGCCATTAACTTGCATATACCACTGGGTGACCGTAAAACCGTTGATCGGGCTGTTTTAGGGTTGCCACACTGTTATACTACGTTAATGTCATAACTTCACTTTGCTATAAATAAATACACACAACAAATTCCACATTCTATCATCGACCACGCAAAATTTTGTTCCACCAAGAAATCGTTCCACACAATACATGTTTCACACCACATATAACTACATTAAGCATCAATAATCAAGATCACAATCAACAAACAACCATAGCCATAAGATCACCAAGCTCACAAGTCCCCACGGGACACATGATTAGCGGATGTTACACCAAACCAAGCTCACAAGTCCCCACGGGAAACCAATCATGCGGATCACACTCCCACATACATGATTAGCGAGTGTAACATCATAAGAAGCTCACAAGTCCACGAGGGACACCAATCGTGCGGAAGAATCAAGTATCCTACCGATGTTTACCAAGCTCACAAGTCCACACGGGACACACGATTGATGAGGTGTGCGCACAACCAAGCTCACAAGTCCCCAAGGGATACCAATCATGCGTACGTATCAAGCGTCACAACGGGAATCCATCTCAAGTATCTAGCATCTCAAAAGATTCCAATTAATACAAGTAAGTGTATGAAACTCGTCTCACAAGAATCACACAAAACATGTTCCTTTTATTCCTTCATACTTTAGTTCAACCAAATAATGATGCAAGTAAACACAAAGTACAACGATCATGTACATAATTCTTACTCACATATGGTTAGCTTTTGAAAGTAACGAACTCACCACTTTTAAATAAAATCCTTTAGTATCTGAATATACAAATTTATCTTCTCAAATTTGTTATCATTCCCCAATATACGCTTGCTTAATCTCACTTATGGCCATCTAAGCATATATCAACCACTTCACATAGGTTTCACCTCAAAGTTTCCTACGCAAAAGCACAATTAGCATATACTTGTAAAATCTCCAACCTTGTTACCATCACAGAAGCTTCAAAAGTATTCATTTGGATTTTTATAATATGATTTCGAAAAATATTTGCAAACTTGCAAAATGGAAAATTTTATATTCGAACTTTGCCAACCATTTAAGAAATAATTGCATTTAAGAAAGCATGTAACCACAAGTTTTGTAAGAAGTTTAGATCTTGAGATTTTCCAAAAATAAGTCACTTGAAAACATGTAGTTACACTCAAGCTTTCATGGTACCTTTAGAAAGTTAAGGTTTTGGAAACTCGACATTAGCGTTGGCAAACATTTTCAAAGCCTTTGAAACACTGAATAAAGTCATCGTTAAAAATTTCTCAATTTATCCGCAAGTTATCCATATAATTCACATATAGCAATGCACACATAGTTTCCTATGAAATATACTATATGCGGGTGCTTAGGTTTTAGTCTAGGCCAAACCACCCAATTCTCTAGAACCTAGGCTCTGATACCATTCTGTAATACCCCACCAGTGGCGGAAACGTAAGATGCAACTGAAACGAGCTTGCAAATAGATATTACACAGAGAAACTATATGATGTCCTTTTAAATCAACAAGTTGACATACACAAGTCAAGATACAACAATAAGAATCCCATGCAAGGGAAAACAAACCGAGGCATCGTGCCCGAGTCTATAATCTACACGCAACCAATGGATCCTTATGTCCAACTAGAGGCATCAACTCCTAGCTTGCAAGCAGTTTCTTGAATACCTGAAAAGATACTCTAAAATGTCAACACGAGGTTGGTGAGTTCGTAGGATCACATATTTTCAGTCGAGCCATAGATTCGATACTAGTGTATATACACCTATATACTTAATTTATATCCATAGATAAGTGAGTATCGAATAGCTGAGCAACAGAAGTCCCGCACCGGGAGATATTCCACCACATTGGAATATCACGAGTTTCTCATCCGAAAGCTACACCAAAATCACAAGAATCATACAACATATAACACATCAAATGTCTAGATCATAACCACAATGATCACCATACAATAAACTATCAACATCAAGATCACACGAGGATACGGAACCAATATAACATATATTTATATATATACCAAGTGAAAACCACGAGGAAAACCTTCACACGTTCCAAGTAGGTTGTACCCTTGAGACTAGCATTTCTAGTCTCTAAATGGAAATACAACCCAACAACCTGTTAAGTCCAGTTTCACTGGACTCACTCCAGACTTGAAGACTGGAGCCTTACTGAAGATTTGTCCAGAAATAATAGAAGACCAGTGAGCGACTTACTTGTATAGGAAATCTGGAGTCACCAGATTTCAGCTCACTGGACTTCACTCCAGTCCAGATCGATTCTACTGAAGACATTCTTACTGAACTCAAAGACTGAAGTTAGAAGAAAGAAGACTGACAAACAGTGGAGCACACTGGAAGTCTTACCAGATCTATGACTGGAGCTTTATCAGTGTTCTAGACCTTACAAGTCGGAACACTGATTACGAGGAATTGACTTTTGCCTTTACACGCTTTTACCCGGACAATCCATTTGTCTATTGATAAAAGTACAATACGTGTGTAAAGGGTTGGTTAAAAGGATGACAAGTCACATCAACATGACTTTATCCTTGTACTTTAACCAATGCATTTAAGGAATTAAAGTTGTTTCCTTAAATGCATGCAACCATATTTGTACGGCATAATAAATTCACTGTTGAATTTATTTGCCTATAAATACCAAGTCATTTAACTCGTTCCAATTTACTTTTTAGCAAAATTGGTGAACTTGTCTAAATACTCTCGATCGCAACAAGGAATACTTCACAACTTTAAGTGTTTCAATCAAAGGAGATTATTTAGCAAGTATAGATCATTTGTAATTCATAGGTTGTTAGGATAGTTACAATTCTTGTAATATCTTGGTTCCGCAACAACCTTGTATTTTATTTAACATCATAAATAAAATACACTTGAAAATTACATTGTGTTCCACCTTTACATTATTTATTGCTTTAAGTCTTGTATTACTTTATTTATATTCTTGCATTTATATTTGAAGTAATACTAGTCCATTCTAGTGCATACTTGACTTGTTGTATTTTACACTAGTGGGTTAAACCATCAAGTGAGGGACTTACAAGTGGTATCAGAGCAGAAGGCTAACAAACTTGCCTAGATCTGCATTCTTGATGGCCACCCCAGAAAATACACAAGGTTTTGGTCCTGGTCCTGAACCTATTATTAATGACAATAATGAACCACCCATTATTAATAATAATCCCCCACCTCCTCCTCCTACTCCTGCTTCTCCACATGTGCATGTGCACTACTTAAACAATCCTGTTCCTAAATTCAGTGGGAACAGTGATGAATTTGGGACATGAAAAGCTAGAATGATATTACATGTTACTGGAATTGAGAGGAATATGATGAAAATCTTAAATGAAGGACCCTATATACCCACATCTCCTCTCAATCCTCTACTTGATCCAACTGGATCTAGAAGAGGAAGGGAAACGAGGGAGGAACATTGGTCCAAAGAGGAGAGGAGATTGGTAAATTTAGATACCATTCTCAAAAACATGATCCTCGGGGCTGTTCCAGAAACCCTAATTCCCACACTAGTTCTTTTTTCCAGTGCTAAATCCATGTGGGATGAACTGGTGAACCAGTATGACACCATTGTCACCAGAAAGGTCTCCTTAAACAAGAAGTATGAGTCATTTTTTGCTCTCCCCAATGAGTCTCTCACTGGTACTTACACCAGATTTATGAGCATTATTAACCAGTTGAGAGGACTGGGGGTTGAGAAAGACAAGGATATACTTCTGGAGAAATTTTGTGATATTTTACCCACCAAATGGTCGCATATGATCCTGGTCTTAAGACAAGGTAAAACTCTACACTCTCACACTCTATCAACCTTATATGGAGCCTTCAGATACACTGAAGAGAATCAGGCTCAGAGAATTGTGGCAGAGCAAGATGCCTTAAACCATGCCTCCGGTAGTTCCAATGTGGTCAGTCATACTGATCCACAATGTGCAGCACTAATGTCTTCTGAGAATGTATTTTCTATGAAGAAGATGATGTCTGAACTTATGGAATCTGGAGAAACAAATAATATCTCTCTAGACTGTGATGAATCTGACAATGATGACTTCATTGCAATGATTGCTAAAATGTTTAACCGTTTCAAAGCAAGAGCAAACAGGTCTAGTGGACGACATGCTTCGAGTACTTCTACTGATAAGACCAATCTGACATGCTTTAAGTGTGGCAGAAAAGGTCATTTCATGAAGGAATGCAAGTCCAGTCAGTTTGTGTCCCAGCCTGGTCCATCTGTTTCTTATCAAAAGCCTGATGATAGCTACAAGTCCAAGTACAAAAAGCTTAAGGCTCAAATTGCACTCATGTCACAAGATAATAATAAATGCATGATTGCAACTACTGAAGAAAAATGGGTTCCCTCTGATGATTCATCAGTTGATAAAGAAGATGAAAGAGATTGTTGTTACATGGCTCTGGCAGACCAAGAGCATCTGATGAAGGAAGATGTTACATCTGGAAGATGGGTGGACATAGTGATAAAAAAGGTTAGTGATTATGATACTGAAACTGACCCAGAACTAAAATTGGACATTGCTGAAGCTCTTAATTCTGATTTAATTTTTGTTGAAACTGTTAGATCTGACAGTGTCAATGGTCTAGAAACTGGTTTTTCTGAAAATTCATCTTTAAAATCAAAATTAAAAGAACTTCAAGATATTGAACTGGCATTTCAAGCACAAGTTCTGGTAACTGAACAACTGGTTCAAGAAAAACAAGACCTGGAAATTATTTTAGAAAAAGAAAAACAGGTCATTAAATCATGGCTGGAAACCAGAAAGCCATATGATGCTGGAGTAAATCAATTTCCTGCACAAAAACATGCATATCTGGATGGAAATACTCATGTTGCATCATTGATACCAATTATTGACCGTTTACCAGAGGAAGTCAGGCCCATTACCATTTATGATGAGCCTGCTACTCCCAAGGCCAATATTTTTCCAGTTCAATCCCCAGAGGTCAAAACTGAAGCACCACAGGTGACTGCTCTAGTTAAAAAGGTCAATCAAAAGAAACCTTTGCCTCAGTCTTCTTCAAAGGAACCTTCAGTTCCTAAGAAAAAGAATGTCTCCCTTCCTAAGCCTAAAGTCCAGTCATCTGGAAAGGCTAAGGTGTCATCTGAAGAAACCATTTTGTTAAGGCTGGAGAGCCAGTTTCAACTACTGGCTCGTCAAGTTCAAAGTTGTAATGCAAGACTGAACAATTTTGAGGGTACTTCATCTGGCCCTAAACAAAATTCAAAACCTTTTTCAAAAAAAGATAAAAATGTTTCTCCTGTTGAGAAGAAAAAGAAAAAGGTGTCAAAACTGTCAACTCCAGTAGTATTTTCAAAAAAATCTACTGTCCAAAAAAGTGAACTCAACCAGATACCCCCAGGGACCTATAAGGGAGGGTCCAGTGAACCCATCAGTCGATGGGTTCCCAAATCTAACTATAATATCTGGTGGATGTGCAGGGCGATCGAAAGAAATATATTTGGTATCTTAACAGTGCAGCTGGCAAGACAATGACCGGATGTAAGACCCTGCTGGAGGAGTTCATAATTTCTGATGGACCCTCCATTACTTTTGGAAATGATGGTTGTGGAAAAACTGAGGGGTATGGTGTCCTGAATAATGGACAAGTCAAATTCAGACGAGTTGCATATGTGAATGGTTTGAAATATAACCTGATCAGTGTAAGTCAACTGTGTGATGATGGCTATCAAGTTTTGTTCAATATTGCTCAGGAGCATCGTATTCAACAAGGACTGGAAGGTAGTATTGATTGCTCCCAGAAGAGGGAATGTGTATGTAATGGATATGGAAAGCTCTCCTTCAGAGCAGTGTTTCTATACTCAAGCTGATGAAGACACAAACTGGTTATGGCATAAAAGGTTATCCCATTTAAATTTCAAAAATATTAATAAGTTGTTTAGAAAGCAACTGGCAGATGGGATACCTTCAGTTTCCTTCAAAAAGGAAAGACCATGTCCAGGATGTGAGATGGGAAAGCAGAAATGTGCCAGTTTCAAGACCAAGCAGAATTTCAGCATATCTGAACCACTTCATATGGATCTTTTTGGTCCAGTAAATGTTCAGACTCGTGTTGGTAAAAGATACACTCTGGTAATTGTCGATGAATTCTCCAGATATTGTTGGGTTATCTTTCTCAGGTCTAAAAATGAAGCTGCTGCTGAAATCATTGCTCTTATCAAGCAAATTGAGCTCAAATATAAGCGAAAAGTATGTCAATTAAGAAGTGATAATGGAACAGAATTTCAGAATGCTACACTGGAGTCATTCTGTACTAACACTGGCATCTCCCAGAATTTCTCATCAGCCCGCACTCCAGAGCAGAATGGAGTGGTGGAAAGGAAAAATCGAACGCTGAAAGAAGCTGCCAGGAGTATGCTTGCTGAATCTAGTCTTCCCACCAGTTTTTGGGCTGAAGCAATTTCAACTGCTTTGTCACACCCAGAACCGGTCAGTATATATCAAGAGGCACAAAAAGACAGCCTATGAAGTTTTAAGAAATAGAAAACCAAATACTGGTTATTTTCACGTTTTTGGATGTCCAGTGTACATCCTGAACGACTCCAGCCAGTTAGGCAAATTTGATGCCAAAGCTGATAAAAGGTATTTCTTAGGCTATTCAGCCATTCGCAAGGCCTTCAGAGTCTATAACAAGAGACTGGAGAAGGTCCATGAGTCAATACATGTCACATTTGATGAATCAAATGCTGGAATCAATAAAAAGCCAACCCTTGATACTCCCCCAGTAACTCCAATTGTCTTCTGTGAATCTGATCCTATCAACTACAATAAAGATTCTCCAGAAGAAGTTTCCAGTTATTCTGATCTGGAACCTGTTCAGATTAAGAAATCTCCCAGTAGTACTCCTTTCTATCCTTCAATAAGTTTCAAACTACCCTCTGAACTTGCTATTGGATCAGATGTTCGTACTACTCCTCCAGTATCAGTTCCAGTTGAACTTGAACCAGTACTCCAGGAAATGCCTTCAAATGAAGAATTTCATGATGCAAATCGTGATTTAAATGATTCAGATGAAGATGTTGAAGTAGTCTGGCAAGATCCTCCTCCTGAAGCAACACCAGAGGAGACTCAAACTGAATTCTTGCACTGATATTGTTATTCATAACAATCCTGGTCAATACTCTAGGTGGTCAAAAGCACATCCTATTGATCAAATCATAGGAGACTCCAGTAGAGGGGTTCAGACCAGAAGAGCCTCCAGTGAACAATGTTTATACGTCAGCTTCTTATCACTGATAGAACCGAATAAGATTGACGAGGCTATGGAAGATCCAAGCTGGGTGATAGCTATGCAAGAAGAGCTACACCAGTTTGAAAGGAGTAAGGTTTGGAACTGGTTTCTTTCCCAGTTGGCAAGAAAGAACCAATTGGAACCAAATGGATCTTCAGGAACAAGGTAGATGAAGATGGCCATGTTGTCAGAAACAAGGCCAGATTGGTTGCACAGGGGTATTGCCAATCAGATGTTGATTTTGATGAATCATTTGCTCCAGTGGCTAGACTTGAAGTGATCAAAATATTCTTAGCATTTGCTGCTCATCATCAATTCAAGGTCTACCAGATGGACGTAAAGAGTGCATTTTTGAATGGAAAATGGAAGAAGAAGTTTATGTCAGACAACCACCAGGTTTCATTGATGAAAAACATCCCCACTGGGTATATCGTCTGGACAAAGCACTTTTTGGTCTCAGACAAGCTCCACGTGCCTGGTATGATACTCTGACTAAACATTTATTGAAAAATGGTTTTAAAAGAAGTGCAATTGACAATACCTTATTTATTCTTCGTGAAAAAGGTAATCTTCTGCTGGTACAAATTTATGTTGATGACATTATTTTTGGGTCTACTGATGAAAATATGTGCAAGAAATTTTCTAAAATCATGTCTTCAGAATATGAGATAAGTTTAATGGGTGAATTAACATTTTTTCTAGGTCTTCAGATTAAACAAACCAGTGATGGTATTTTTATTAATCAAGAAAAATATGTTAGAGATTTATTAAAGAAATATGATATGAACTCTTCACCATCTAAACCCACTCCAAATTCTGCACCACTCACTCTGGACTCGGATCCAGATGGAAAACCAGTGAACACCACTGTCTATAGAGGCATGGTTGGTTCACTGATGTATTTAACTGCCAGTAGACCAGATATTATGTTTTCAACATGTTTGTGTGCCAGATATCAGTCTAATCCAAAAGAATCTCATATGCTTGCTGTAAAGCGCATACTGAAATACCTTAAGGGTGTCCCCAGTTTGGCCTTTGGTATCCCAAAGGCTCAGGCATGGATCTAATGGGTTATTCAGATTCAGATCATGCAGGTTGTAAGATAGACAGGAAATCCACTACTGGTGGATGTCATTTCCTTGGTGGCAAACTGGTCATCTGTACCAGTAAGAAGCAAACTTCAGTTTCATTGTCAACTGCTGAAGTTGAGTATGTATCTGCAGCCAGTTGTTGTGCAAAGATAGTTTGGATGAAGAGCCAGTTGCTTGATTATGGTATTAAGTATTCAAAGACTCCAATCTTTTGTGATAATACCAGTGCCATTGCTACCTCAAACAATCCAGTCATGCACTCGAAGACAAAGCACATTGACATCAGGTATCATTTCATTCGTGATCATATTATGAAAAATGATATTGAAATCCATTTTATTCCCACTGACAAACAACTCGCTGACATTTTTACTAAACCACTGGATGTAAAAACCTTTTGAACATCTTGTTGGTGAGTTGGGAATGTTGAACCCTTAATCTGGAACCTTGTTATGAACGCCTTTGTGACACTGACAGGGTTCTTTGATTTCCAGATTTATAAATCTATACCAGCTTAGCTATCGAACGCCTTTGTGATACTATCTTTGCATTAATAGATTTATGGATCACCATTCTAGGGGGAAGACTCAGACCATATATTTTTGTCCTTCAAATATTTTTAATTTCAGGGGGAATTTATTTTCCCACTGGAAGAAATTTTCTGGAAAATATCACTGGTACATTACTGGAAGTCCTCCAGAGTACCATTAGTGCATACTTCACTGGCATAATCCACCAGTGATCCTGGAGTGTCCAGTCAACCTCCAGATGCACTAAAATGAGTCATGGTATGTCAGTCATAATATTTAATACTTGGTCATTGTGTATGGC
>CM067168.1:133350102-133377987 GCA_034093135.1 Erigeron breviscapus | reverse complement strand
GACCAAGCAGAGTTTCAGCATATCTGAACCACTTCATATGGATCTTTTTGGTCCAGTAAATGTTCAGACTCGTGTTGGTAAAAGATACACTCTGGTAATTGTCGATGAATTCTCCAGATATTGTTGGGTTATCTTTCTCAGGTCTAAAAATGAAGCTGCTGCTGAAATCATTGCTCTTATCAAGCAAATTGAGCTCAAATATAAGCGAAAAGTATGTCAATTAAGAAGTGATAATGGAACAGAATTTCAGAATGCTACACTGGAGTCATTCTGTACTGACACTGGCATCTCCCAGAATTTCTCATCAGCCCGCACTCCAGAGCAGAATGGAGTGGTGGAAAGGAAAAATCGAACGCTGATAGAAGCTGCCAGGAGTATGCTTGCTGAATCTAGTCTTCCCACCAGTTTTTGGGCTGAAGCAATTTCAACTGCTTTGTCACACCCAGAACCGGTCAGTATATATCAAGAGGCACAAAAAGACAGCCTATGAAGTTTTAAGAAATAGAAAACCAAATACTGGTTATTTTCACGTTTTTGGATGTCCAGTGTACATCCTGAACGACTCCAGCCAGTTAGGCAAATTTGATGCCAAAGCTGATAAAAGGGTATTTCTTAGGTTATTCAGCCATTCGCAAGGCCTTCAGAGTCTATAACAAGAGACTGGAGAAGGTCCATGAGTCAATACATGTCACATTTGATGAATCAAATGCTGGAATCAATAAAAAGCCAACCCTTGATACTCCCCCAGTAACTCCAATTGTCTTCTGTGAATCTGATCCTATCAACTACAATAAAGATTCTCCAGAAGAAGTTTCCAGTTATTCTGATCTGGAACCTGTTCAGATTAAGAAATCTCCCAGTAGTACTCCTTTCTATCCTTCAATAAGTTTCAAACTACCCTCTGAACTTGCTATTGGATCAGATGTTCGTACTACTCCTCCAGTATCAGTTCCAGTTGAACTTGAACCAGTACTCCAGGAAATGCCTTCAAATGAAGAATTTCATGATGCAAATCGTGATTTAAATGATTCAGATGAAGATGTTGAAATTGTCTGGCAAGATCCTCCTCCTGAAGCAACACCAAAGGATACTCAACTGAATTCTTGCACTGATATTGTTATACATAACAATCCTGGTCAATACTCTAGGTGGTCAAAAGCACATCCTATTGATCAAATCATAGGAGACTCCAGTAGAGGGGTTCAGACCAGAAGAGCCTCCAGTGAACAATGTTTATACGTCAGCTTCTTATCACTGATAGAACCGAATAAGATTGACGAGGCTATGGAAGATCCAAGCTGGGTGATAGCTATGCAAGAAGAGCTACACCAGTTTGAAAGGAGTAAGGTTTGGAACTGGTTTCTTTCCCAGTTGGCAAGAAAGAACCAATTGGAACCAAATGGATCTTCAGGAACAAGGTAGATGAAGATGGCCATGTTGTCAGAAACAAGGCCAGATTGGTTGCACAGGGGTATTGCCAATCAGATGTTGATTTTGATGAATCATTTGCTCCAGTGGCTAGACTTGAAGCGATCAGAATATTCTTAGCATTTGCTGCTCATCATCAATTCAAGGTCTACCAGATGGACGTAAAGAGTGCATTTTTGAATGGAAAACTAGAAGAAGAAGTTTATGTCAGACAACCACCAGGTTTCATTGATGAAAAACATCCCCACTGGGTATATCGTGTGGACAAAGCACTTTATGGTCTCAGACAAGCTCCACGTGCCTGGTATGATACTCTGACTAAACACTTGTTGAAAAATGGTTTTAAAAGATGTGCAATTGACAATACCTTATTTATTCTTCGTGAAAAAGGTAATCTTCAGCTGGTACAAATTTATGTTGATGACATTATTTTTGGGTCTACTGATGAAAATATGTGCAAGAAATTTTCTAAAATCATGTCTTCAGAATATGAGATAAGTTTAATGGGTGAATTAACATTTTTTCTAGGTCTTCAGATTAAACAAACCAGTGATGGTATTTTTATTAATCAAGAAAAATATGTTAGAGATTTATTAAAGAAATATGATATGAACTCTTCACCATCTAAACCCACTCCAATTCTGCACCACTCACTCTGGACTCGGATCCAGATGGAAAACCAGTGAACACCACTGTCTATAGAGGCATGGTTGGTTCACTGATGTATTTAACTGCCAGTAGACCAAATATAATGTTTTCAACATGTTTGTGTGCCAGATATCAGTCTAATCCAAAAGAATCTCATATGCTTGCTGTAAAGCGCATACTGAAATACCTTAAGAGTGTCCCCAGTTTGGGCCTTTGGTATCCCAAAGGCTCAGGCATGGATCTAATGGGTTATTCAGATTCAGATCATGCAGGTTGTAAGATAGACAGGAAATCCACTACTGGTGGATGTCATTTCCTTGGTGGCAAACTGGTCATCTGTACCAGTAAGAAGCAAACTTCAGTTTCATTGTCAACTGCTGAAGTTGAGTATGTATCTGCAGCCAGTTGTTGTGCAAAGATAGTTTGGATGAAGAGCCAGTTGCTTGATTATGGTATTAAGTATTCAAAGACTCCAATCTTTTGTGATAATACCAGTGCCATTGCTATCTCAAACAATCCAGTCATGCACTCGAAGACAAAGCACATTGACATCAGGTATCATTTCATTCGTGATCATATTATGAAAAATGATATTGAAATCCATTTTATTCCCACTGACAAACAACTCGCTGACATTTTTACTAAACCACTGGATGTAAAAACCTTTGAACATCTTGTTGGTGAGTTGGGAATGTTGAACCCTTAAATCTGGAACCTTGTTATGAACGCCTTTGTGACACTGACAGGGTTCTTTGATTTCCAGATTTATCAATCTATACCAGCTTAGTTATCGAACGCCTTTGTGATACTATCTTTGCATTAATAGATTTATGGATCACCATTCCTAGGGGGAAGACTCAGACCATATATTTTTGTCCTTAAAATATTTTTAATTTCAGGGGGAATTTATTTTCCCACTGGAAGAAATTTTCTGGAAAATATCACTGGTACATTACTGGAAGTCCTCCAGAGTACCATTAGTGCATACTTCACTGGCATAATCCACCAGTGATCCTGGAGTGTCCAGTCAACCTCCAGATGCACTAAATGAGTCATGGTATGTCAGTCATAATATTTTAATACTTGGTCATTGTGTATGCCACGTAAGCAAACCTTTTGAATGGATAGTTACTGTTTTTATCCACGTGGCATGACATTTTTCAAACTTAATGATGGATATTTTACCTTGGGAAGATAAAAACTGCAAGTTGGTTATTTTTGTGAGCTGTCAAACTGTCATACATTTATGTGTGATGGGATGCATTAAATGCGGATTTCAAAACCGATCATAATTACTTTGAATAAATTCAAATTAACCATTTTGATTTCCATTTTCTCTCTCCTCCATAAATACTCATATTTACTCTTTTTCACTTCATTTCGAAAGTATTTACTCCCAGAATTCCTTCATTTACTCTCTTCTTCATTCAATTTCCAATCATCATCATTAAATTCATCAAATCTAACCCTAAAAAGCTTAAATCATCTATTTCTTTCGTTTCTGAGTTATTTGTTTGCATAAAATGGCCCCTCGACAATCAAACTCGAACACAATTCTTCTTTCTGCGACTTATGCTCCTCCAGTCGCCGTCATCAAAGCACCACATACTACTTTAAACGTGGCAGCTGTAACAACCCTCAAAATCCGACTAGGACAATTTACTTGGATTTATCTAGATATCTATCCCTAGAGGTTTCTTAAGAGAATTTGCCTTCTAGACATTTAAGGCATAGTGATAATTGCCCTCTAGTTCAATGAAATACCATAGATGACTAGCTATCTTAGATTTGCCATAAACAATAACTATAATCATTCAAGACAATCTCAAGCTATAAATTAGTTCTAATTGAACTTGGTGAAATGTCAATGAACCAAAAACTTCATTTCAAGAAGTCAAGTTATATAAATAATAATGTAAGCCTCACAACTTGTGACAAAGTCAATAAATCTTACAAAATGTCCAACGATTTAATTAATCATGCCAATTAAAGTATATATGGTCATGAAAATAAAATGACTATCTCAAAAATATATTGATAAACCAATATGCACATAAAAGTGCTTGAATAATAAAATGACTATCTCAAAAATATATTGATAAACCAATATGCACATAAAAGTGCTTGAATAATAATAATAAGTATATATATGTTTAATATAAATACAAGTTTATAAATAATGGGATTAAGTAACAATTTTAAAACACAAAAGTATGTATATATACATATATATACACGGCACACATATATGTATATATCCACAAATTTCTTGGGAACTTTAAAAGCTAGTAAACATTTTCAATGCATGCATCTATACTACAGATAACAATATACATACTTACATACACTTAAAATACAAAATTTAAACTAAAAATCCCTCCTCTTTCCCTTCCAAAACCGGCCCCTCCCATGTCCCAATACCCTTCCACCAATCAAATTTTAACTAGCAAATAAACTCTTACACTCCCAAGACTTAACCTCACATAACACTCAAACATTACTCTTACACACCCCAAAACACACACACAAATTTTCTCTCACCCAAAAACTCTTTCTCTCTTCCTTTTTCTCTATATATTTCGGCCAAGAAAAAACAAGAACAAACAAAGACAAAAATCAAATCTAAACAAAGATAATAATAAGGGTTTATTAAGGATTAAGCAAGGGTTGATTCAAGAAGGGATTTAAGGTTGTTTTGAGCAAAGAATAAGGGTTATTAGTAGCATAAAGGCCACGAAATTTTCTGCCCAAAATCATTATCAAAACCGTGTTCTTCAAGGGGATAGTCTTGGCTTTGAAATGTGGTTGAGGACCATGATGGAATATATGATCAAGGAAGCAATAGATGGGAAGTACCCATTTTGGATAAGTGAATATAATATGCGGCATATCAAGGTGAGTCATAGCCCCCTTTCAAACTCTTTTATGTGTTTTACTTTCGGGGTGAAAAACATGATTAATAAAATTGTTTTCTTTTATGAAATGATGCTTTGGAAGAATGATTATGATATGGGAATTATTGTATGTTCAACATGTTATATATTATATGATGAGCTTGAGTACTGTCAAACTGTTTCACCTCGGTACACTACTATTAACTCTTCGAGAGGCCTGTAGTATGAGAGTTGCGTAACTAGGACTTGTCCCCTCACCCAACGAGTAACGGTGGGATGTTTGGTTGCCTTTGTGACGACCTTCATTCCCAGTCCGACCACGCGGTGCTCTAGCTACTATATCAGTGGTCATGCCACTCCCCCTTCTATTATTGGTCGTCTCCATGGCACGACCCCTTTATTATTATTATTGCACGTGATTGACGGCATGTGCTTCTTATTATCTTGGACATAACCGGTCTTAGTAGTGGCTCAAGCACAAACTCATCAAGTTATGCCTTTGGCTAAATGTTATTGATATTATTTATGGTTGGATATTATGAATTGAACATACGGTTTGGGTATTGGACCTTATATGGAATCTTGAAAGTTGTTGAAATTGACGATATTGAAATATTGATGACCGAATGGTTTTGGTATGATGTATGATTAATCAATTTATATACTTTTTCTCTCACGATAAATTTGACAAATGAGAACTTTATAATTTACCATGGATTCTCAACTCTTTGAAATGACGTTATGGTATTTTGAAAACTTGATGGTTTGATATGAGAATTTTTGCCGATCATGTGGTTTGGGTATGTTGATATCTAATAACATGTTTTTTAAGTGTTTAAAATGGTTAAGTAACGAGATTTATTTAAAAACCTATGCACTCACCAACTACGTTTTCGTAGTTGACACTTTTTCTTCATGCTTTTCAGAAATTAGCGTAAGCTTTGAGGAATTATATTCATCATGATTATTTGCATTGCACTTTGGAGTCAAAGATCAAACCTTGTGATGGGCAATGGAATCCGCCTTGATCATTGTAGTAAATCGTTTCATGTATTTGTTAATTGTCTCGTGGACTTAATATCCAAGTACGGTACTTTGGGATTGGTTCACATGCTTGTGCATTTGTAAAATTCTTTTATCAAATAAAGCTATGGTGAATGTTATTTATAATCCTTTGTTTTGAATACTCGACTTTCTGTACATCTCATTGTTCCGCCTTAGTTGGGGTGTTACAGAAAATGGTATCTGAGCCTAAGGTTATAGAGAACATTGGGGTTCTCCCGGGAATCCCAAAACTATAGCCACTTTTCAAAACGAATTTTTATAGTCGAGTCGAGCATAAGGTTAAGCGGATTAGTTTGAGCTTTACATGGTAGGACCATAATTAAACGTAGAGTCATGAATCTACGTTTAATTATGAGAGGACCATGTAAAACTCAAACGGACACTTGGACTTATGTTCAAAAGGATTCCTTTTCAAAAAAAAAAAAGATTCTTTATTAAATCCGTTTTTATGAGCATAAGCTGTGTTGCATTTAGACATTCACCTAAGCATATATAATAATTCGAGACTTGCTTTATGTAAGGATTATGCTAGACTAGTAGGATTCCCCTTATGCACATTAGAAGTGAAATGAATATAAGAATGAAAGATATTCGTTGATACATACTATTATATGCTATAACATGTGAATTTGGGCATGATTTGATTGCAATGTGAAAGTTTATAATGTGCAATGTGAAAGTTGTAATGTGCAATGTGAAAGTTGTAATGTGCAATGTGAAAGCTTGTAATATCAATGTGAAAGCTTGTAATGTGCAATGTGAAAGTTTGGAATGTGCAATGTGGAAATTATGAGAGAAATACATGCGTAAAAGCTTTATGATGAATGATGTTGAACTTTAAGTAGCATATGCACTTTGAAATAATGTGATTACCATGAGGTATGAAATCATTTTGGAATATGACTTGTTTAAATTATTGGGTAATAAGGTTGATTATTAATGATTGATTTGAAAGAGAATATGAGCCTGACGAGTTAATATGAAATTTCATGGACGATATAGATATAAGAGCCTATACTCTCTAAGTTTGAGCTACTTGAAACTAGCGCGTGAATATTGCGATGGTTAGGTAGTCATGCCTTACTACTAAGATAGTTACTGCTCCCTGAGGTTGAGCTATTTGAGGACTAGTGCGTGAATGATGTAATGATATATATAGTCTTGCCTTAGTATCGAGATAGTTATTGTGCTCTAAGATTTGACTATTAAGAACTAGTATTTGCATGATATGATGATAATGTGGTTAGTACTTACTATAAAGATAGATATTGTGCGTTGAGACATGACCGCTTGAGAACTAGTGATTGTCCCTGAGAAATGCAAAATGAATTAGAAATTTCCTAAGTATGAAAGTTGTCATTAAGTACCCCTCCAATCCAATATTCGTTCACTCGTGCTCTTTTGAAATTATCCCACATCCTATTGCTTATGACACCCCTATTCATTATGGACATACGACAACGTGATATCATCGGTAGAGCATCTTCTCACGAACGTTGGACGATATACTCTAAGAATTTTAGTTCCAAGATATGACGCGACTCTATCCCCCTTAGATACTACGCATAACCCTGGTATTCGATCTGAGATGGAGCGAAACATATGGAAACGTCGGGTGAAGCTGGAGACTTGCGAAGGGCGAGTAGCATTAAAGCCAAATTATGATTCGACGACGCCTGTAGAACACATTCCGATATACATTCTAGACGACACATTTTGGGGATTGTAGCTCCGAAATTTGGTGCGATATCTCTATTCTAACACGCGCACACGAACAGTTATCCATACTATCTAAGTTGGTGTGACATATATTGACGTCATTGAAAGTTGGATTCCATCAGGCAACGAAAGACAGGGAAGTGATTTCTTTAACTCGCGCAAAGAGTCTGATTCGAGCCTTAAGGATTCTTTTGTTTTTGTATTTCCTATTTCATTCATTCGAAACCAAATTCTATATCCTTGATATTCTTGATTATTCAAAGTAATGATCATCACCGTTTCTCTTCAAAGGTTAGTACCGTAACAACACACCACTCACTTACGTAACACTCCGCAATGGCAAAATCGAGTAACTAGAACCCTGCCCTTGCTGCGACATCAAGGGATACGAAAGACGTGAGACATCGGCCGTCCATAAGTGAAATACTTGGGATAACTATATAGCATAGAAGATGTTATTGGATCGTGTACATAAAGTAGGGCGGAGAAGATGTGTGTTGTGTAAGTCAAAGTACAGGGAAGCACAAGCGAAGAGTATACTAAGCTTTAACTTGGAGAAAGAATTGAAGGTCTTCCCTATCTATGTCAATCGACCAAAAGGAAAATTGAGCGACCAACGAAAGGGAGGTTGTGTGACATGAAGGTCACTTTTGGTTAAGTACAAGGACATCCCTAGAACTTGGAGGAGATCACTAGCAACGTTGGAAAACGAAAGTAGTTTGAAGAAGAAAATCAAGGACAATAAGATGATTACGATGTGTCGAGTAACCCTCAAGGTGAAAGAGTAACAAAAAGGATTTCGAGCTATCCTTTTCTTTTTCAAAACACTCTAGCAGATGGATGTTTGTTACATGAAGGAATAAGGAAACTTGACGAATTGAAGATCGTCAAGGAGGGTGAGATGAAGTGAAGAGCAGGAAATCCCTTACATTTTTCCAGAGGAAAAATGTTAAGGGGGTAATCACAGCAAAGGTAGGCACTCGAACAAGAAGTATGAAGTGAAAGATTATACTTTATCTTTCAAGAAGAGTTATTCACTAGCATCATTGAATGTGATGTGGGTTAGAAGGTAAAGTAAAGGAAGGAGATTTAACCCAAACGATAAAGTGAAGGTATTGACATCACCTACAAGATGTAGTCCTGGAGGTGTTCCTTTTTATGGCGCTCCACACGTTATTCTTTAAGCACCAATTGGAAAGCCACTATCGAACGACAAGCTAGTAGTAACGCTTATCAACTAAACTAAGAAAAAGCGGTATACGCCCAACACCCGATGGAGGCTAGCTTTACTAAAGAGGAAGAGCATGGTCGATAAGTGGAGGAAGCACGATGACCTGTGATGCTTATCCCCTCAAGGTCAGCGGTCATATGGAAGTCAGCTAAAATAAGATAAACTTGGGTGAGAACAATTTTGCAACACATGGTGAACCGTCAAGGACCATCGACCCAAGGAGTAGTGCGCCTAAGAAAAGAGAACAAGGAAAACAATATGGAATCGCTAAGTTAGTAGTGAAAGCAAATAAGGAATATGACGCTAGAAGTCAAGGCACATACTACCACAACGATCAAGGAAGTTGGTCGCTGAAGTGAGTTTCAAACAACTACAAACTCCGGGAAGAGCTAGTTATGGAACGTTTGAACGAAAGCATGATAAGGATAACACGCATCTGTGATGAGTTAGGATAAAAGGGCCCGTATCAACTTGATGTGACGAATACCCCTGAATTAACCTCAAGGACTAGCGACTGCGCGTGTGTCATTCAAGATGACGATTACTCTAGTAAGAGATGGATCCGAGTGGCGAAACGGTAAAGAGTATGGTTACCCATAAGAGAACAAAAGGAAAATGGAGGGAAACGAATGGTTGAGAAAAAGACGAAGTTATCGATGTTTCACCTAAGTTGTGCTACATCATAATTCCTAACAACATTATGCTAGTGTATTGATAAGAAGCTTAGCTTAGAAAGTTGAAAATGGACATGAGGCTTTGGAGAGCAAGGTAATTGGAAGTTTTGTAGATCTAGGTCAAAAGGACCTAAGGAGAGTTTCATACCGATGAGGACTTGAAGTGATTGTCTTGCCAAGATGGTGGCGATATGATTATTGGAGAGCAAAAAGGATTGTGTAAATCCTTTCATGAAGAATGCGTAGGTATAACAAAGGAAGCGAAGATGTTATGTGTGCGATGCCAAAAGGAGTTTAGTCAGCAATATGTCATAGATGGTAGTACTTCTACATTTAAAAGGAAGAATTAAAGGTGCCATAAAACGATTTGCAAGACGATATCGACAAAAGCAAGAGAAATTAGTAACGATGTGACTTAGCGAATAACGAAAAAGGCGACCTTGGGAAAATAAGGACGAAGTTGAAGGACAAAGGCGAGTATGAGGAGTAAAATAGAACTATCCATGGCCACTTCATAATCCCCTTGCACGCCATAAAATAACAAAGACAACACTAGAAAACCCTAAAATGAGGTACTACGGAGATGTACCTTTGCAAATTTAGTACAACTCGACATAACAAATTAGTATCACTCTTGTTAAGGGAGTAATCCCTTAACAAGTGATTAGTCACAAACGAAGTCAATATTTTCAAGTAGCGGCAAGCGTGTCCAACATCAAACCAAAGAAGGATGAAAGTAGGCGAGAAACTATTGGAACAATTCTTTAATTGCGGTAGAAGATGATAAAGGAAAGTATGCAAAGTGACAACAGAAATAAGTAGCCACCAACGATCGATATTCCAACGTCTCTCACTATTTTATTGTAACTCACGTTACGAACCGTTTGCTCATTTTACACCTCCATATTGACATTCTTATCATCATCCCATTATTTAGTATTGATCTAGGCAAGATTGACAGCCCACAACGATTACATACGATTAATCTCTAGTCGTCTTAAGAAGTGAGCGACATCCGTAACCTTTTTCTTTTTCGAAGTTTCTAATCAAGAGAAATTTTAGGGAACCGAGGAATGGATGCCCCCAACCCTAGAGTTAAAAGCTCGCAAGAAACCAAGAATCGTGATAAAATCTTGTTTGACTTTCACACATTATATGTCTCCGTGTAGACACCCTTACTGTTGGTCTATCCATTTTTACTACCGTATGAATGATCGAACTTCGAGGACGAAGTTATTGTTAAGGGGGTAATGATGTAACAACCCTCAAAATCTGACTAGGACAATTTACTTGGATTTATCTAGATATCTATCCCTAGAGGTTTCTTAAGAGAATTTGCCTTCTAGACATTTAAGGCATAGTGATAATTGCCCTCTAGTTCAATGAAATACCATAGATGACTAGCTATCTTAGATTTGCCATAAACAATAACTATAATCATTCAAGACAATCTCAAGCTATAAATTAGTTCTAATTGAACTTGGTGAAATGTCAATGAACCAAAAACTTCATTTCAAGAAGTCAAGTTATATAAATAATAATGTAAGCCTCACAACTTGTGACAAAGTCAATAAATCTTACAAAATGTCCAACGATTTAATTAATCATGCCAATTAAAGTATATATGGTCATGAAAATAAAATGACTATCTCAAAAATATATTGATAAACCAATATGCACATAAAAGTGCTTGAATAATAATAATAAGTATATATATGTCTAATATAAATACAAGTTTATAAATAATGGGATTAAGTAACAATTTTAAAACACAAAAGTATGTATATATACATATATATACACGGCACACATATATCTATATATCCACAAATTTCTTGGGAACTTTAAAAGCTAGTAAACATTTTCAATGCATGCATCTATACTACACATAACTATATACATACTTACATACACTTAAAATACAAAATTTAAACTAAAAATCCCCTCCTCTTACCCTTCCAAAACCGGCCCCTCCCATGTCCCAATACCCTTCGCCCCTCCCATGTCCCAATACCCTTCCACCAATCAAATTTTAACTAGCAAATAAACTCTTACACTCCCAAGACTTAACCTCACATAACACTCAAACATTACTCTTACACACCCCAAAACACACACACACATTTTCTCTCACCCAAAAACTCTTTCTCTCTTCCTTTTTCTCTAAAAATTTCGGCCAAGAAAAAACAAGAACAAACAAAGACAAAAATCAAATCTAAACAAAGATAATAATAAGGGTTTATTAAGGACTAAGCAAGGGTTGATTCAAGAAGGGATTTAAGGTTGTTTTGAGCAAGGAATAAGGGTTATTAGTAGCATAAAGGCCACAAAATTTTCTGCCCAAAATCATTATCAAAACCGTGTTCTTCAAGGGGATAGTCTTGGCTTTGAAATGTGGTTGAGGACCATGATGGAATATATGATCAAGGAAGCAATAGATGGGAAGTACCCATTTTGGATAAGTGAATATAATATGCGGCATATCAAGGTGAGTCATAGCCCCCTTTCAAACTGTTTTATGTGTTTTACTTTCGGGGTGAAAAGCATGATTAATAAAATTGTTTTCTTTTATGAAATGATGCTTTGGAAGAATGATTATGATATGGGAATTATCGTATGTTCAACATGTTATATATTATATGATGAGCTTGAGTACTGTCAAACTGTTTCACCTCGGTACACTACTATTAACTCTTCGAGAGGCCTGTAGTATGAGAGTTGTGCAACTAGGACTTGTCCCCTCACCCAACGAGTAACGGTGGGATGTTTGGTTGCCTTTGTGACGACCTTCATTCCCAGTCCGACCACACGGTGCTCTAGCTACTATATCAGTGGTCATGCCACTCCCCCTTCTATTATTGGTCGTCTCCATGGCACGACCCTTTATTATTATTATTGCACATGATTGACGGCATGTGCTTCTTATTATCTTGGACATAACCGGTCTTAGTAGTGGCTCAAGCACAAACTCATCAAGTTATGCCTTTGGCTAAATGTTATTGATATTATTTATGGTTGGATATTATGGATTGAACATACGGTTTGGGTATTGGACCTTATATGGAATCTTGAAAGTTGTTGAAATTGACGATATTGAAATATTGATGACCGAATGGTTTTGGTATGATGTATGATTAATCGATTTATATACTTTTTCTCTCACGATAAATTTGACAAATGAGAACTTTATAATTTACCATGGATTCTCAACTCTTTGAAATGACGTTATGGTATTTTGAAAACTTGATGGTTTGATATGAGAATTTTTGCCGATCATGTGGTTTGGGTATGTTGATATCTAATAACATGTTTTCTAAGTGTTTAAAATGGTTAAGTAACGAGATTTATTTAAAAAAACCTATGCACTCACCAACTACGTTTTCGTAGCTGACACTTTTTCTTCATGCTTTTCAGGAATTAGCGTAAGCTTTGAGGAATTATATGCATCATGATTATTTGCATTGCACTTTGGAGTCAAAGATCAAACCTTGTGATGGGCAATGGAATCCGCCTTGATCATTGTAGTAAATCGTTTCATGTATTTGTTAATTGTCTCGAGGACTTAATATCCAAGTACGGTGGACGCATTGTACTTGGGGATTGGTTCACATGCTTGTGCATTTGTAAAATTCTTTTATCAAATAAAGCTATGGTGAATGTTATTTATAATCCTTTGTTTTGAATACTCGACTTTCTGTACATCTCATTGTTTTGCCTTAGTTGGTGTGTTACAGCAGCCATCCGAATTAATATGAATAATTGGATGGCAAAACTTTCAAGCACCCATGATCCCCAATCCATCATTGGGCGACTGAATGCTTTCTTCCTTAGTTGTCCTCTGTATGGAGCTCTTACTCTAAATCCTGGAAATATGTACCATGAGTATTTGTGTGAATTCTGATACACAGCTGTATATGTGGAAGCAGATGAATCAATCCACTATATACAAAAACAGGGCACCAGGGCCTTTACCCTCACCGTTGATTCTCTTAGAGATGCTCTTCGGTTGAATTATTTTGCAGAGAATGAGCTGGCCATTACACTTCCCTCTGGCATCAATATGAGGGATGTTTGTAGGCAGATGGGGCATACGGATATATTGGATGAGCATGGTCAGCTTCAGAGAAAAGGAACATTCTACATGAGCAAGCTGATAGACTCATGGAGATGCTTTTTCACTCATTTGGTTGAGTGTTTGGGAGGCAGCTCTGGAGGGTTAGATCAGATTAACCTGACGCAATTCCATATTGCATATTGCCTATGGTTTGGATACAGGGTGGATTTTGCTCAGATTTTCTTTGATGATCTTGTTGAGCGTCTGAAAGTGAAAGGTAGAAAAGCTCATGTACCTTTTATTCATTTCCTTTCACTTGTTTTTAAAGAGCTCTTGGCAATTAGTATGATTACGATTCAAACCATTTTTCTGTTTGTGAATATATGAGGGATCTCAATCAATTAAAATCTACAACTGGTGAAGTTGATATCCCTCACAATATGCTTAACCATTTTAGAAATGATTCAACCGACGCATCATCACCAGATGAGCCGGAAGAGGCTCCAGGCGGGCTTCAAAATAATGAAGGACCCACTGGAGTCCTCCATGCTGAAATGGTGCCACCAATAACCCAGGTGGTTCCTGAACCTCAGCAGAATGTGAATGTCTTACCAATAAACCCCCCAGACGACCACGAAATGATAAACTTCGTCGTCTTAGGAAAGTGGGAGATTTGGTCGCTCCCAGTAGTGCCGTTACTAGCCTTCCAGATTCCTCCCAACAGGAATCTGGAGATATTATAAGGGAAAACCTACAAGCAACCACTCCCAATCTTCTTTTAGGGGCGAGTGGTGAAGATACTGGAAGGACAACCCATCCTTCAGTAGAGTCCGTGTCAGCACAATTTAATTTACAAAGCCAAATTTCTGACACAACTCTTGCACAAACTGAAAGGGTTACTGGAGCCTCACCTCTGGTAATCCCAGTTTCACATTCTACGACTGGTGATATAATGAATGCAGATGGAACACTCATTGTTGAGCAAGAAAATGTTGAGCAAGATGCTCAAATTGAATTGAACAGATAAGTAGGTGATCAGGTTGTTGGTGAACCTCCAGTTTGGGATGAAGCAGACTCACCCATGTCAGACAATAATAATTTTGACTCAAACATGGATTTTCTAGGTGATGATATGACAATGGAAAAACAATCTTCAGTTCCACCTTCTTCCAGTCAAGTTGATCCTTTCTGCATTCCACCTTCTTTATCTTCACTTCCTCCAAGTACTCCTTATTTCAACCCAGTTCACTTCGTATTTCATCAGTTCAACCAACACCAGTAGAGACACCTTTAGATTTTCCTAATAATCGTGTGTTGGACTCCACTGTTACAACATCTGAGACATCCACTGAAGGAGTCCAGGCACAAGTCTCTTTGGTGACCAGAATTGCTTCTGATCTTACTCCTCCAGGTGGTCTCTCCACTTCTTCTTCCACCGAGGTCCAAGGCCTTTTGAATAAGGTGGCGGACCTGGAGAGATCACTACAGTCTTCTTCCCAGGTTGTTTCTGAATTTAAATCTTTATTGTCAAATAATCTTGCCTCAGAAATGAACCTATTTGCTGGGAATGAAAAGCTGAATGAACTGGTACTGGCCACTAATCAGAATTCTGAAAGTATCAAAGTGGCAGTCCAGGGTTTGGAGGAGAAGCTGTTATCTTCTGTTCAGACTGCTGTAAAAGCAGAAATTGTACAACCTCTTGCAGGTCTGAAAGAAGAGGTCCAGAGTTTGACCAGAAAAATTAGCAGTCTGGAAAGCAGGCCAGCCCTTAACCAGAGTTCGATCATCAGTAACATCAGTGATGAGTGCACTAAGAATTTCAGACATGGTATGTTGAAAGAAATTACTGAAGAAATCTCTGGGTCAATTCTTAGAAGTATTCAAGATGGGATGTTGCCTCAAGTAGTGAAGATGATTGATAATGAATTGCCAAAGCACTTGCCTTCAGAACTTCAAATTATCAAGAAGGAAGTGACTGAGCTTCGAAAGACTGTTAACATCACCACTCCAGTAGCAGGCAGAACGTTTGGCTCTTCAGACAGACATATGCTTGAGCAGTTGTGGAATGATCTCCAGTCAAGAACTGGTGGTCATTCCAAGGGGGGGAAATCTGCTGCTTCTGCTGCTACTGAGACAGTTCCTGAGGGGTTGTTTAAGAAGAAAAAGGAAGTTGTTGCCAGTGCAATAGAAAAAGCCTTTGGTACTAATGCCAATGTGCAAATGAAACAGGTGACTGGTACTGATGCCAGTGAGCCTCAGTTTGAAGAATTCCCAGACATCACCACCACTTTGAAGAATTTAAAAAGAAAGAAAATGAAAGGTGGACCCAGACTCCCAGCCAGAAAAACAAAGGCTGCCAGAGATGCAGATCTCAGTACCTTCATTCCGCTGGACACTTCCAAAAGAATTGATCAAGTTCAAGTTCAGAAAGTTTTGGAAGATCTGAAAGCGTCCAGGGAAACTGAAGCAATGATCCAGGTTTCAAAACAAAAGGATAAATATAATGAACTAATGAAGTTCAGGGAAAATGCCAGAAGGATCATAGGTGCTGAGATAAAATTGGCCGAAAATCATGAAAATTTGACCAAGTTTGAGGTTAAGCTGACCAGAGAGGGTAATTTTGTTGATGAAAGGAAGAATACTTCAGTCCAGGCGTTTGGGTGGTCTGAACTGAAGGAGATTGGCTTAACATTCAGAGGGAGGACTGATGTGACTCCAGATGTTAAAGCATTTTTGAAAAGAATCGAGAAGGTCTGGAAGAGAAAACAACAAATGGAGATAGCCTTAGGCATGCGCTCTCCAGATGCTTCACCTTCACCAAAGAGAAAGGCTACTGAAGAAACTTCTGGGCACGTTCAAAAGAAAAGAGCCTGACTCTCATCATTTACTTGTACTTGTACTTTATTTTTAATCAAAATTGTAACTTGTTATTTGTTGATGTCTTGTAAATATAGTTGCAATTTTTGATTCACAAGTAAGTGATCAGATTTAGTCTAAGTTAGAACTAAAAGATAAAACTGGAACACTGATGATCTATAAAGTGTTTCCAGTAACTTAAATTTTTAGACTAAGTTAAAAACAAGTGTTTTTCAAGCATACAAGTTGTATAGATAGAAGCTTGAAAAACCTTGCATTATTTCTGAACAAATAGGGGGAATTTGTTAAGTCCAGTTTCACTGGACTCACTCCAGACTTGAAGACTGGAGCCTTACTGAAGATTTGTCCAGAAATAATAGAAGACCAGTGAGCGACTTACTTGTATAGGAAATCTGGAGTCACCAGATTTCAGCTCACTGGACTTCACTCCAGTCCAGATCGATTCTACTGAAGACGTTCTTACTGAAGTCAAAGACTGAAGTTAGAAGAAAGAAGACTGACAAACAGTGGAGCCCACTGGAAGTCTTACCAGATCTATGACTGGAGCTTTTTCAGTGTTCTAGACCTTACAAGTCTGAACACTGATTACGAGGAATTGACTTTTGCCTTTACACGCTTTTACCTGGACAATCCATTTGTCTATTGATAAAAGTACAATACGTGTGTAAAGGTGGTTGGTTAAAAGGATGACAAGTCACATCAACATGACTTTATCCTTGTACTTTAACCAATGCATTTAAGGAATTAAAGTTGTTTCCTTAAATGCTTTAATGATTATATGCGTTAAATGTGTATATGTGTAAGGCTTTAATGCCTTAATGATTGATATGTAAATGTGTTTAAAGGTATATTTTAATGCCTATAGAGGTATTTAAAGTACTTAATGTGTTGTAAGTATTCCCGGTAGGTGATTTAAGCTTAATATGAGCTATATGGAAGTCCAGGGACTAATCTTGCCAATTGTGAAAACCCAAAAACGTGATTAGGGGTTAGGGGCTGATCATTAGATCCTAATCACAGAAATCACTCACTTCTCTTTGAACCCTAACCGCCCTCTTGTGCCACAATCAATTCCTTGTTCAATTCCATCGATTTCGGGTTGATTCGGAGAGATCTAGGGCTTATATTTCGATCTTCTAATCATCTTCAAGGTATAGATTGCAATCATTACTGATTTTTGATCATTTCCATCTATTCAATTCGTTCATACCTGGTCTTGATCGATTATATGCTTTCGTTGCTAGAATCGTTGATTTCGGGTTACCCGGTAACCGTTATTGCAATCTATTGGTGTGTTGGGGATTCCGGAAGGTATAATCTTGTTGTTACTGATATTTTTATGGGATTAAACCATCAAGTGAGGGACTTGCACAACCAATAATCACTATGGGATCTACGCCCAAGAATCACAATAATCACCATGGGAACTACGCCCAAGAATCAAATAATCACCATGGGAACTACGCCCAAGAATCAAATAATCACCATGGGAACTACGCCCAAGAATCAAATAATCACCATGGGAACTACGCCCAAGAATCAAATAATCACCATGGGAACTACGCCCAAGAATCAAATAATCACCATGGGAACTACGCCCAAGAATCAAATAATCACCATGGGAACTACGCCCAAGAATCAAATAATCACCATGGGAACTACGCCCAAGAATCAAATAATCACCATGGGAACTACGCCCAAGAATCAAATAATCACCATGGGAACTACGCCCAAGAATCAAATAATCACCATGGGAACTACGCCCAAGAATCAAATAATCACCATGGGAACTACGCCCAAGAATCAAATAATCACCATGGGAACTACGCCCAAGAATCAAATAATCACCATGGGAACTACGCCCAAGAATCAAATAATCACCATGGGAACTACGCCCAAGAATCAAATAATCACCATGGGAACTACGCCCAAGAATCAAATAATCACCATGGGAACTACGCCCAAGAATCAAATAATCACCATGGGAACTACGCCCAAGAATCAAATAATCACCATGGGAACTACGCCCAAGAATCAAATAATCACCATGGGAACTACGCCCAAGAATCAAATAATCACCATGGGAACTACGCCCAAGAATCAAATAATCACCATGGGAACTACGCCCAAGAATCAAATAATCACCATGGGAACTACGCCCAAGAATCAAATAATCACCATGGGAACTACGCCCAAGAATCAAATAATCACCATGGGAACTACGCCCAAGAATCAAATAATCACCATGGGAACTACGCCCAAGAATCAAATAATCACCATGGGAACTACGCCCAAGAATCAAATAATCACCATGGGAACTACGCCCAAGAATCAAATAATCACCATGGGAACTACGCCCAAGAATCAAATAATCACCATGGGAACTACGCCCAAGAATCAAATAATCACCATGGGAACTACGCCCAAGAATCAAATAATCACCATGGGAACTACGCCCAAGAATCAAATAATCACCATGGGAACTACGCCCAAGAATCACAACAATCCTTCGCCAAGTACATACACTTCATACGATTATACTTTTGAGGGATCATAGATGCTTATATGTAACATCCCGAACTTTTATTTAACGGTTGACTTGAGTCGTTAAGTCAACAATTTGTGTCCGTTAAGTCCTTAAATGCTTTAATGATTATATGCGTTAAATGTGTATATGTGTAAGGCTTTAATGCCTTAATGATTGATATGTAAATGTGTTTAAAGGTATATTTTAATGCCTATAGAGGTATTTAAAGTACTTAATGTGTTGTAAGTATTCCCGGTAGGTGATTTAAGCTTAATATGAGCTATATGGAAGTCCAGGGACTAATCTTGCCAATTGTGAAAACCCAAAAACGTGATTAGGGGTTAGGGGCTGATCATTAGATCCTAATCACAGAAATCACTCACTTCTCTTTGAACCCTAACCGCCCTCTTGTGCCACAATCAATTCCTTGTTCAATTCCATCGATTTCGGGTTGATTCGGAGAGATCTAGGGCTTATATTTCGATCTTCTAATCATCTTCAAGGTATAGATTGCAATCATTACTGATTTTTGATCATTTCCATCTATTCAATTCGTTCATACCTGGTCTTGATCGATTATATGCTTTCGTTGCTAGAATCGTTGATTTCGGGTTACCCGGTAACCGTTATTGCAATCTATTGGTGTGTTGGGGATTCCGGAAGGTATAATCTTGTTGTTACTGATATTTTTATGATATAATGGAGTCATTATAAGTGTCATATCAGATCTGGACCATAGGGTGTGTTAATCGATTGAAAATCGTTCGTTTTGTCGATTCGGTAACCTAAAACGTTTATTATTGTGATGCAAATCAAGTAGGGATTAATCAATGATTTCATTGCATCATTATGGTCTTAAAATGATGAATTTTGAGGTACAAAAGTCGTTCATAAGGTTTGGGGTCGTTTGGGGTGTGTTTGGTTAAGTTTTGGAGGTTAAACAATGAGTTTTGTGCAGAATCGGGGCTAGTTGCGGCGCAACTCCTTAGTTGCGACGCAACTCAAAAGCAGTGACTTAAGTTGCGACGCAATTATCCCATTGCGACGCAATAGCGACAGAATTTTCAAATGGCCATAACTTTTGAACCGTAACTCCGTTTTTGACAAATAAGCTATCCACAAAATCGTGAGAGAGTCTATTTTCTAATGGTAATGCTTTTAAAAGATGATTATGATGTCAAGTTTCCAGAAAGGTTGATTTAGTGAGTGAATGCCGAGTTCCGTCGAGTTATGTAAGCTCTAAAGTATTAAACGAACCTCCGATGCATTAAGTCTTGTCATGGGTCATGTTTATAGGTATCTAGGCTTGAGTCATGACCATAAGTAAGTGGGTATTTGATTAGATCATTATGTCGTTTAATGATTATAGGTAGTCGGAATACTTGCAAAGCTCGGTAACTTACGTTATCACTTGTTGTGTGCTTCTACGAGGTAAGATACACTACTTTGACACGCTGAGGGTTCAAAAAAAACATGGTTTTCATATAATAACTTCCCAAATGTTATCTTGATTGCTTATGGGTATTCGGGGTTACACGAGAGGTGATATGAGCTATGTAATTGACCATTGGGACCTGAAATGCAGTCCCTATGATATGAAATGTCATGTAATGATATGAGATATAATGATATGCAATGACAATGTTATGCAATGATATGAGATGTAATGATATGCTATGAAATGCTATGTAATGCCTTGAGATGTAATGATATAGATGTAATGATATAGATGTAATGATATGAGATGTAATGATATGAGATGTAATGATATGAGATGTAATGATATAGATGTAATGATATGAGATGTAATGATATAGATGTAATGTATAGATGTAATGATATGAGATGTAATGATATGAGATGTAATGTATGGATGTAATGATATGAGATGTAATGATATGAGATGTAATGATATGAGATGTAATGATATAGATGTAATGATATGAGATGTAATGATATGAGATGTAATGATATGAGATGTAATGATATGAGATGTAATGATATGAGATGTAATGATATGATGTAATGATATGTAATGTAATGATGATATGAAATGTCAATGTAATGATATGAGATATAACGATATGCTATGAAATGTTATGCAATGATATGAGATGTAATGATATGCTATGAAATGATATGTAATGCCTTGAGATGAATTGAAATGTGATATATGTTGATGATATGTGAAGTGTGCATGATTACATGGCTTGTTCATCTAGTTCACTAGACTTATTAAGTTGCCATGACACGTGCATGTTTAAGGGCCCAAACGTAAAAGATGAATATGTGATGATGTTTAGGTAATGTGGACACCTAAACTATATGTGATGCAAACCGAGCTCGTAAATGATGTGAGAAGTGTTAAGCTTAACCCGTACTTGCCCTTGCCCGGTGGGTGCGTATATGTGGTTGCTTGGGTGGCTCCTTGCAACATAATTACGTGGTTTGAGTATCTCCGGGTGGCGTGATTACCCACCAATGTCTTTGAACATACGGACTACTCCTGGATTGGCTTGCCATTCCTTAACGACATTGATGTACAGCCGTAAGGTTTGTCCATCTAGTCGGGTGTGACTTATGTCACTTATATGTATATGTTATATGATGTGTGTGACTTATGTCACAATTCCAAAGATGCTATATGATATGCGTGACTTATGTCACAAATGCAAAGATGTTATATGATATGCGTGACTTATGTCACAATTCAAAGATGTTATATGATATGCGTGACTTATGTCACAATTCAAAGATGTTATATGATATGCGTGACTTATGTCACAATTCAAAGATGTTATATGATATGCGTGACTTATGTCACAATTCAAAGATGTTATATGATATGCGTGACTTATGTCACAATTCAAAGATGTTATATGATATGCGTGACTTATGTCACAATTCAAAGATGTTATATGATATGCGTGACTTATGTCACAATTCAAAGATGTTATATGATATGCGTGACTTATGTCACAATTCAAAGATGTTATATGATATGCGTGACTTATGTCACAATTCAAAGATGTTATATGATATGCGTGACTTATGTCACAATTCAAAGATGTTATATGATATGCGTGACTTATGTCACAATTCAAAGATGTTATATGATATGCGTGACTTATGTCACAATTCAAAGATGTTATATGATATGCGTGACTTATGTCACAATTCAAAGATGTTATATGATATGCGTGACTTATGTCACAATTCAAAGATGTTATATGATATGCGTGACTTATGTCACAATTCAAAGATGTTATATGATATGCGTGACTTATGTCACAATTCAAAGATGTTATATGATATGCGTGACTTATGTCACAATTCAAAGATGTTATATGATATGCGTGACTTATGTCACAATTCAAAGATGTTATATGATATGCGTGACTTATGTCACAATTCAAAGATGTTATATGATATGCGTGACTTATGTCACAATTCAAAGATGTTATATGATATGCGTGACTTATGTCACAATTCAAAGATGTTATATGATATGCGTGACTTATGTCACAATTCAAAGATGTTATATGATATGCGTGACTTATGTCACAATTCAAAGATGTTATATGATATGCGTGACTTATGTCACAATTCAAAGATGTTATATGATATGCGTGACTTATGTCACAATTCAAAGATGTTATATGATATGCGTGACTTATGTCACAATTCAAAGATGTTATATGATATGCGTGACTTATGTCACAATTCAAAGATGTTATATGATATGCGTGACTTATGTCACAATTCAAAGATGTTATATGATATGCGTGACTTATGTCACAATTCAAAGATGTTATATGATATGCGTGACTTATGTCACAATTCAAAGATGTTATATGATATGCGTGACTTATGTCACAATTCAAAGATGTTATATGATATGCGTGACTTATGTCACAATTCAAAGATGTTATATGATATGCGTGACTTATGTCACAATTCAAAGATGTTATATGATATGCGTGACTTATGTCACAATTCAAAGATGTTATATGATATGCGTGACTTATGTCACAATTCAAAGATGTTATATGATATGCGTGACTTATGTCACAATTCAAAGATGTTATATGATATGCGTGACTTATGTCACAATTCAAAGATGTTATATGATATGCGTGACTTATGTCACAATTCAAAGATGTTATATGATATGCGTGACTTATGTCACAATTCAAAGATGTTATATGATATGCGTGACTTATGTCACAATTCAAAGATGTTATATGATATGCGTGACTTATGTCACAATTCAAAGATGTTATATGATATGCGTGACTTATGTCACAATTCAAAGATGTTATATGATATGCGTGACTTATGTCACAATTCAAAGATGTTATATGATATGCGTGACTTATGTCACAATTCAAAGATGTTATATGATATGCGTGACTTATGTCACAATTCAAAGATGTTATATGATATGCGTGACTTATGTCACAATTCAAAGATGTTATATGATATGCGTGACTTATGTCACAATTCCAAAGATGTTATATGATATGCGTGACTTATGTCACAATTGCAAAGATGTTATTGTGTGCATGAACTTACAAAACCTCTATTATATGTAAGGAACTATGATAAATATTTATTGTATCAAGATTTTTACAATTTCCACTTTTTTCTTTTTTTCATCTCCCACATATAGATAAAATAAATAAAATCAAAGAGAAGAAGAAAAAGCAAAAGACAGTAACAGTGGATGACCAACATCTCCTACAACATCTCTCAGCGGCGGGGTGTAAAAGGAATTACTTGTTTGTCGGTTTCATGATGAAATACAGAAAAAGGCATATGTGCGGTGGTTTGACATCGTTTTTCATCAGTGATTGTGTTTGTTATTCATTTATTTGACATCATCAAGATATGGAGATCCGATTTTTTTTTTAAATTCTTATGGTTCTAAATTCTGATGAATGTGTGTAGTTAGAACTAGTTTTTTGACCCCAGGGGGACGTTGTCCGGGATCGACACTGCGTCATGCAAGCATTTATACATACAACGGTACCTAAAAGTTTGGACACTTAAAATTTACTATAGTTTAGTTAGAAACCTTAAAATAAGAGATAGAGAGTAAAGAAAAAAAAGATTTGATGATTAAAGTTAGAAACCCAAAGTTAATTGATAAAAATTAAAAACTTTAAAACTAAACTATAATTAAGTTTGTATACAAAAAGTTAGACTAAAGTTAAAAAACCAATAAGTTAAGTGGTACAAATAAGTTAAAAGCGTTAAAATAAGAAATAGAAAGTAGAAAAAAAAAATAAAAAAAATTGATGATTAAAGTTAAAATCCAAAGTTAATTGATAAAAATTAAAAACTTTAAAAGTAAGTTAAGTGATAAAAATAAGAAACTATAAAAATATACAATCGTAAAAAAAAAAAATGCAGAAAATGACAAAATAAGAATAAGACAAAATTGCTGACGTCATGCTGACGTCAGCAGTTTTGTCTTGACTTCACAAGGGTTACCGGCTAACGTTATAGCAGGTAAAACGTGTTTTCTATAACTTTTTTTTAAGGGTTCATGTATACAATAAACCTTTTGTAAGTTCATGTATACAATAACTTTTCGGCCTTAGTTGATTACATTTCCGTGCACTTAACCCATTAATAAATGAACCAAACAGATTTCTTAGTTTGGACTTTTAAAGTTTAATTCCGCTTTCTTTTAACGCCGTTAGGCGAAAGTTTTTGGAAATCCATATTTTTTAAACGACGGGTGTTACATTATGTATAGGGTCACCCGCAGCCTTCCCACCACATCTATAACCCTTCAAAGGCATTACCGTCTTCTATGTATGCACAGCCATCCCAAATCACAAATTTAATATATTCCATATATGATGTTACGATCAAACGATGAAGTATCACATGCCACATCAAAAGATCATCCTAGCATAGGCTACAAATAGATGGAAGTAGACAAAAAGAGACTACTTCCATAGGGTAATAGTCTTAAAGCATACAACAGTCCAAAAGAGACTACTTACATAGGGTAATAGTCTTAAAGCATACAACAGTCCAAAAGAGACTACTTACATAGGGTAATAGTCTTAAAGCATACAACAGTCCAAAAGAGACTACTTACATAGGGTAATAGTCTTAAAGCATACAACAGTCCAAAAGAGACTACTTACATAGGGTAATAGTCTTAAAGCATACAACAGTCCAAAAGAGACTACTTACATATAGTAATAGTCTTAAAGTATAAATCCGTCCAAAAGAGACTACTTACCTATAGTAATAGTCTTAAAGTATACAATTTCAACGTTTTTCCCAACCGATATCATGTATCCCTAACACCACATAGAAGCATGAAAGCACATAGACATCAATATGGGCTAAATATACGACATAGCACATATGGCACATAGTGAGTATCTTTCCACCCCCAAAGCATACAACAATCCAAAAGAGACTACTTACATAGGGTAATAGTCTTAAAGCATACAACAGTCCAAAAGAGACTACTTACATAGGGTAATAGTCTTAAAGCATACAACAGTCCAAAAGAGACTACTTACATAGGGTAATAGTCTTAAAGCATACAACAGTCCAAAAGAGACTACTTACATAGGGTAATAGTCTTAAAGCATACAACAGTCCAAAAGAGACTATTACATAGGGTAATAGTCTTAAAGCATACAACAGTCCAAAAGAGACTACTTACATAGGGTAATAGTCTTAAAGCATACAACAGTCCAAAAGAGACTACTTACATAGGGTAATAGTCTTAAAGCATACAACAGTCCAAAAGAGACTACTTACATAGGGTAATAGTCTTAAAGCATACAACAGTCCAAAAGAGACTACTTACATAGGGTAATAGTCTTAAAGCATACAACAGTCCAAAAGAGACTACTTACATAGGGTAATAGTCTTAAAGCATACAACAAGTCCAAAAGAGACTACTTACATAGGGTAATAGTCTTAAAGCATACAACAGTCCAAAAGAGACTACTTACATAGGGTAATAGTCTTAAAGCATACAACAGTCCAAAAGAGACTACTTACATAGGGTAATAGTCTTAAAGCATACAACTGTCCAAAAGAGACTACCTACATAGGGTAATAGTCATAAAGCATCCAATAGTCCAAAAGAGACTACTTACATAGGGTAATAGTCTTAAAGCATACAACAGTCCAAAAGAGACTACTTACATAGGGTAATAGTCTTAAAGCATACAACAGTCCAAAAGAGACTACTTACATAGGGTAATAGTCTTAAAGCATACAACAGTCCAAAAGAGACTACTTACATAGGGTAATAGTCTTAAAGCATACAACAGTCCAAAAGAGACTACTTACATAGGGTAATAGTCTTAAAGCATACAACAGTCCAAAAGAGACTACTTACATAGGGTAATAGTCTTAAAGCATACAACAGTCCAAAAGAGACTACTTACATAGGGTAATAGTCTTAAAGCATACAACAGTCCAAAAGAGACTACTTACATAGGGTAATAGTCTTAAAGCATACAACGTCCAAAAGAGACTACTTACCTATAGTAATAGTCTTAAAGTATACAATTTCAACGTTTTTCCCAACCGATATCATGTATCCCTAACACCACATAGAAGCATGAAAGCACATAGACATCAATATGGGCTAAATATACGACATAGCACATATGGCACATAGTGAGTATCTTTCCACCCCCAAAGCATACAACATATAGTAGGGGCTACGAAACTCACCTGACGCGAGCAATACAATCCATGGATGCAAGAAAGAGTTTATACGCAATTCAACGCTCACTTCTATCCAAACCTAGAACAATGGAACAAGATATGTGAGAATTGTATCTCACCATACCGCACCTTAGTTTCTGAATGTTCATAAGGGTTTAGATTTGTGCACAGGGGTTCGTGTTTGTGCATACGGGTTATGGTTCGTGCACATGGAGTCGGTGACACGAAATTGACCAAGCTAAATGAAAGATCAAGGCTTCAAACTTTACCACAACCCATTACAAGAATAAACAAGCGTAAAAACCAACTCTTTTCACAAACCCACTTCTTAAATCAAAAAGCCCTCTTTCAAACCCTAAATCAAATTAGTTCTAACAAAACCCAATGATTTGGCCAAGTGTATGAAAATCTAGTTATGGAATACCATTAACAACATGAATACATCATTTTGAGAAGGGGTTCACTTACCAAACTCCTTTGAAGCTCTAAAATCCAGTTTTGAAGCCAAGAGGGGAGATGAACACTTTGAAACCAAGTAAATCTTGAAATTTTGATGGAGTTTATTATTATAACATGATTTACTAACACTTTTGATGATAACCAAGCCAAGAAATCTGAATTTTTGGGAGAATATAAAAGGATATTCTTGGTTCTTCAACTAGAGAGAAATGAGGGAAGGGAGGGTTTTGTTCCCCCACTACACTCTCGCATCCGACTTCCGGTTTCTCCTGAGCAATGATTCGTTTAGTTAAAACTTTTAACTCGAGACTCGTTAAAATACTTCGTTGACATATTATTATCTATTTCAAAATTACGTTTCTAATGTCTATTCATACGCCTACCTTTTCACTACAAGAGTTTACTAAATCAAAGTTTGACTTATTACAAATTTATTAGTCCCGTAATATCGACTGGCCCAAACGACGGGTGTTACAATTAATGTATTTATGTTATTGTTTTTTATTCAACTTTACTTTCTAAAAGGAAAAGAAAAACTCAATAAACTTGTTACATATGACTTAAGATCACCTACATCCTAACAAGTGAAC
>CM067168.1:133307602-133345102 GCA_034093135.1 Erigeron breviscapus | reverse complement strand
ATACAAATTGAACACTTCCCGATCATGCGTGCGTTTTTGCCACTTGAACGCTCGGAGTACATGCTATGTATTTTCTTGATCACGTATTGAGAAAATATATCGTTTTTCAACTACCAAAGATTTCCTTTTCTTATTGGGTTAGTAAACAAAAGAAACTATGCTTCTTTCTCTTTTGATTGGAAAAGATTGAAAAAGGACATGAATCGATGGGCGGAAAGACATGTCAAAGAAGTCTACCACTACCATGTACTCTATGTGGGTGTGTGCGATGGCCTATTTGGATCACAAAAAGGTCAACAACCCTTGTCAAGTTGATATATAGTAAAAAACTTGGATATGATGGGCATCGACACACGTTTATAAAAAAACAAATTACATGGTCTTGTAAAGAGAGAGTTTCAAGAGAAAGAAACCAACATAGTTGTGGACTAACTATGTATTAAAGAAAAAAAACTGTATATGATTTATTTAGTTAATGTGTTCCATTTAAGACCTTTTTTTTTCAAAAGGTAAACATAAATAATACATAGATTCATGTTGTAAATTAGTAATTTATTTGTGCAAATGATTCGCTTAAACTAAGTTTAATATCCTTTTAGATATTAAAAACTTACAAATTTGTTTCATTTTCATCATTCTATAGATGGATGGCCAGCGACCCCTCCAACTCCTCTTGCAAATGACAAATAACGTGCAGCCGTGCAGGTCGTTGAAAAATGTATACGTAGTTGGAAAATGGATGTAACACATATGCCGCCGTGACAGGCACGGGAACTGGCAATTGTGGGACATTGAACTATAAACTGTTGAACACTCAAGAAACCTTGAACTGATGAACACGTAAATAAACGTTTAAACCGAATTAATGAACAATCAAGGAACATTTTAGTAGAATCATCAATCCCAAACTTTGAATCACGCAACAAGCAACAAGCAAACTATCTTCCATTTGATACTCATGTAAGATAATACATTATGTGTGTCAAAAAACTTGCCTTCAATTACTTAACTTTATAACAAATGACATAGGTTTGCCTTAAATTTTACAAGAATAATAATAGTACTCAACTGTGTCAAAAACATGGTATAAAGATAACATGTAGACATTTATACATTTATTAGGAAGATAAAGTGACTGCTTCTAATAATACCTTTGACAACAACGCCTCTCTTAAATTTTATTTCGATTTATTGCTGACATAATACAGGAAAGGATGAATACAAATTGAACACTTCCCGATCATGCGTGCGTTTTTGCCACTTGAACGCTCGGAGTACATGCTATGTATTTTCTTGATCACGTATTGAGAAAATATATCGTTTTTCAACTACCAAAGATTTCCTTTTCTTATTGGGTTAGTAAACAAAAATTTAATAGTATTTTAAAATTATTGGGATACAAAATCGATGCTCCATGTCGATGGATTGAGGGATGGCAATCAAACAATATATTCTTTGTTGGTTTGATTTGAAATAGAAAAAAAATATATATGACGACACTATTTTTTGTAGGCCATTTTATTTATCTATCCAAGTTGTTATTTGATATGCATAAATAAATCCTAATTATCATTTGATTATTAATTCGTTTTGTAATCACTTTGTATAGTTATTAGTCACTATGGTATCTTAAAATTTTTATCGACTTAGCAAACTTATAAAAAGAGACTTCCATATATACATACATACATACATGTGGGATAGGGGGAGGTTTTTTCCTTGGAGAGGTCTCATGTTCTCTTAAAGATGGTATCAAGGGATCGTGAATCATGATTCAAGCTCTGCATATTGTTTAATTCAATGACACTGTGGGGCTCGAATGCTAACTACTAATGTACTGTTAAAAGAAAAAAGCCAGAAGTCTAAAGACATAACTAATTAACTATTGCACTTTTATTTTGTTGTTAATCACATACGAGTATAAGAGGTATTTGTGAGAGCAGGTACTGTTGGAATAAACATGATTCGATTCGAATGATAAACATCCCAGATCGTCCTGTGAAACCTGTAAGAGCATTAAGCATGATTGCTATTGATTTCGGGTTCCCAAAACAAGATGATTGAGTAATAATGGGATGGGAAATTCGGCTGGAACATGATGCACGAATTTCTTAGAGGAGAGGCACACGAAATTAAGTGAGGGATTAGTTTCTCATTAACCTTAATTTAGGGTTTATGACTCTCTATTTATAATGAGAGCATTTACACATTCAACCCCTCTGGTGTTTAATGTGTGTAACATTAGTCCTCATAGTTCCAATCATCTAATGGGAACCCTATAGTATGTCTTTAAGAGTAAATACGCCCATTATATATTTACTAGACATAGGAATTTCAGTTATCGTCAATTATCATATCAAGAATGATAGATGATCAGTGACGGTCACACTAACGTGGTTCCAACATTCTCCCACTTGACCAAGCGATCATTTATCTATGAGTATTCAATAAGTCCGGCCGGGATAATACTCATTTTGTTTTAAACTGAAATCATAGCCAATAAGTACAGTCGTAGAAAAGAACATCAACTCAGGACCCCCACTAGTCAAACTATGACTCAAATTTAAAACTAATAAGCAATGATCAGTTGACTAAGACAAATTTTGTTATATAATGTCTATACACTATTATGAGCTCAAAGTGTGACTAATAGACAAACAAAATCTGAATATAGAGGAAATTTTTTATTAAGGCAATAATTATGACCAATAAGTATAACATGCTATCATAATAGGTCCTTTAGTAAACCTCATCTTCGACACGTGTCCTATGAAGATTTTAGGAGGAAGACCTTCGGTTATTGGATCCACTAACATACTATGTGTACTTATGCACTCAATACAAAGAACATTTTCCTCAATCCGTTCGCGTACAAACAGAAACTTTGTATCGAGATACATCTCAGCGCCAGTTGAACTGTTACTGTTCAGGAAAGTTACGGTAGCTGAGTTATCACAGTAAAGCTTCAATGGTCTAGTAATAAAGTTGACGATTTTCGAGTCCACTGACCAGGTTCTTTAACAACATCCCATGACATGGTATTATAGATGACAATGCATTCAACCATCATGATGGACATTGTAGTTAGTTTCTTATTATGATTCCGTCAAGAGATAGGTTCGCCAGCTAATCATAAATATATATCCAGAAGTAGATTTCTTATCGGAATCAGAACATCCTACTACTTCTAAGTTGTCACTTCTTCTATAAGTTAATGTGTAGTCCTTGGTCCTTAGCAGATATCGTAGAACCTTTATAGCCGCTTTCCAGTGTGCTAATTCGGGATTAGATAAGTAACTCCCAAGCATACCGGCGATATAAGCGATATCTGGACAAGTACGAACCCGGGCGTACATAATGCTCCCAACTATTTATGAGTAAGGTATCATCCTCATATGCTCCTTTTTAATCTCAATGTTTGGACTTCAGAAACAATCACATACGTCTCCTTTTATTACTAAAGCTATAGTAGGTGAGTAATGTTGCATGTTATGGCGTTCTAAGATGTGTTCAATATAAGTCTTTTTGAGAAAGAACCAGAACATCATTACGCAAGTCTCAAACGTCATTATGCTGTATGGAATTGAGCTCTCAAATTATGGCTTCATTCCACTAAGTGGCATGATCGCTATTAATGGCTTCTTGGTAAGGAATAGGATCAGCAAGCTTTCCAATGTCCTCAACTTCAGTTAAATAAGTTATGAAATCATCAAAAGTTATGGCCCTGCATGACCTAGATGATCTCCTGAGTTGATTTTTTATGTTCAATAAGGAAGATGCTTTAGCCTTAGTAATAAGATGCTTTATCATTAGTAGTATCCTGATTAGGAGGATTAGGATTTTGATTAGGAGAAGGTGGATCAGTGATATTAGGAGCAGCGTTGGGTACAAGAGGAATTATCGGAGGAGTAATAATAACCGACGAGTGGTTCCCCCCGCTTCTTGTACTTCTTGCAAATCTTAAGTTATGATTTGTCGTGCTCCCACTGATCTCTTGGCTCTCAAGAAACGTGGCATGCTGCGTTTTAATAATGCTAGTAGTGTAGGAAAAAATAGTAAAATTATAACTCTTTATGAGGAGTTATCAGGCTAACCAATAAAGAAACATGTAAGGGATTTAGGATCCAGTTTCTTTAAGTTAGGTTATAGAGTTATTCTTTGGCAGGACAGCCCCATATGTTCATATATTTTAGACTCAGTTTCCTACCTGTCCAGAAGTCTTAAGGACAGATTCTGATGGAACTCTTATTGAGTATATGAACGGTTTTTAAGGCCTCGGTCCAAAAAAAAAAAGTTGGTAAGTTAGTGTTGGCGAGCATACTTTTCACCATGTCCATTATGGTTCTATTTCTCCTTTTAGCAACACAATTTCTTTGAGGAGAACCAGTCATGGTGTATTGGTTAGTTATGTCATGTTCCTTTCAAAAGTTATGGAAAGGACCAGGAGCTTGACCAATATCAGTATGTCTACCATAATACTTACCTCCTTTATCTGATCTCACAACTTTTATTTTACGATCAAGTTGGTTTCAAACCAAAGTTTTAAGATCAATAAAAGTAATCAGATATAGATGCATATAACGCGAATAATCGTTAATAAATGTAATAAATGATGTATGTCTTGAGATGGATGCGGGATAGGGGACACTAATATTAGAGTGAATTATTTCCAACAAGTTGGAACTTCTAGTGGCTCCTTTCTTATTCCCTTTAGCCATTTCGCTTTTAAGGCATTAAATACATGTTTCAAAATCACTAAAGTCAAGAGAATGTAATATTCAATCCTTTATGAGTCGTATCATGCGAACTCGTGAGATGTGTCCAAAATGTTTATGCCGCAACATGAAGGAAATCTCTAATTATTTAGGTGATTTTGTCTTTGTTTTAGTTATGTCATCAATATTAGGAGACAACAAATACTGTGAGAAATTATGATCTAGTTCTAACTTATACAACAATCCATCTAAGAAACCAGGACCAAGGAATTCATTATTATGAGTAATGGCAATCTCGTCGTAACCATGAATTATTACATAACTTTCAAGGTCTTAGACTAGAAAAATTGATACAAGGTTCCGAGAAATTCTCAGTACACATAAGGTATCTACTAGTCTAACACACTTTCCAGTGTTTATGTGTACATTATAAGTTTCCATGGCTTCAATATTTAAGAGATCACCTCTTTCAACTCTAAGCTTTATCTAGCCCTTTAATAAATTCTAGATGGTATGGAATCCTTGTATTGAGTTGGTCACATGGACCATAGAACCAGTGTCACTCACACATGTATTAATAGGTACATCAAACATAAAAGAATCAAATATTACATAAAGTAAGTTACATTTCTTATCTAGCTGCTCCTTGAATTTAAGGCAATCTAGGCACAATTAGAATTTGCAGTTAGGATTGCTCGTCAAGGACTTATTGCTAGAGGCAACAACACCATGATTAGCCTTTTGAACTTTACTTGCAGTCTTATTACTGTTATTTCCTTCCTCTTAATGGAATTAGCAGTGGCAGTAAGGTGAACAGCTTTAGGTTGGCCCAACTTAAGGCGACCATTTTTCTTGCACACACATGGCGATTAGTTCACTCATCGACCATTTATCCTTCATAGAGTTATAGTTTATTTTGAAGGTGTCGAAATGAGCAGGCAATGAGGTCATTATAAAATGCACAAGAAAACTGTCAAAGACTTTCATTTTAGGACTCTTAAGCTTATGAGTCATGTCAGGCATCTACATTATGTGTTCACAAATACTACTATTTCCTTTGTATTTAAGCTACTTGCGTGCGCTTTAGACATTCCCTCGGATACTTTGATTGATGAAGTTCCTGACCATCATTAGTGACAAGTGATTCGCCTTATCCCACTTTCTTAAAATTTGCTTTCTGAGTTGCGGAAGAGTTAGTAGTAATAGCAGTGGGTTCATTATGGCGAATGACATAGTCAAGGTCTAGCATCTTCCAAAGTTAGAGGTAATTAATCTTTTCATGAAGCAAAGTTTGCATCAGTAAGTGGCTCAATGCCTAAGTTAGGTACTACAGTGGAAATAAGGAGAATATAAACTTATGATACAAGTAATAGAAGATTATAATAATAAAAAAAAAAAAAAAAAAAAAAAAAAAAAAAAAAAAAAAAAAAAAAAAAAAAAAAAAAAAAAAAAAAAAAAAAAAAAAAAAAAAAAAAAAAAAAAAAAAAAAAAAAAAAAAAAAAAAAAAAAAAAAAAAAAAAAAAAAAAAAAAAAAAAAAAAAAAAAAAAAAAAAAAAAAAAAAAAAAAAAAAAAAAAAAAAAAAAAAAAAAAAAAAAAAAAAAAAAAAAAAAAAAAAAAAAAAAAAAAAAAAAAAAAAAAAAAAAAAAAAAAAAAAAAAAAAAAAAAAAAAAAAAAAAAAAAAAAAAAAAAAAAAAAAAAAAAAAAAAAAAAAAAAAAAAAAAAAAAAAAAAAAAAAAAAAAAAAAAAAAAAAAAAAAAAAAAAAAAAAAAAAAAAAAAAAAAAAAAAAAAAAAAAAAAAAAAAAAAAAAAAAAAAAAAAAAAAAAAAAAAAAAAAAAAAAAAAAAAAAAAAAAAAAAAAAAAAAAAAAAAAAAAAAAAAAAAAAAAAAAAAAAAAAAAAAAAAAAAAAAAAAAAAAAAAAAAAAAAAAAAAAAAAAAAAAAAAAAAAAAAAAAAAAAAAAAAAAAAAAAAAAAAAAAAAAAAAAAAAAAAAAAAAAAAAAAAAAAAAAAAAAAAAAAAAAAAAAAAAAAAAAAAAAAAAAAAAAAAAAAAAAAAAAAAAAAAAAAAAAAAAAAAAAAAAAAAAAAAAAAAAAAAAAAAAAAAAAAAAAAAAAAAAAAAAAAAAAAAAAAAAAAAAAAAAAAAAAAAAAAAAAAAAAAAAAAAAAAAAAAAAAAAAAAAAAAAAAAAAAAAAAAAAAAAAAAAAAAAAAAAAAAAAAAAAAAAAAAAAAAAAAAAAAAAAAAAAAAAAAAAAAAAAAAAAAAAAAAAAAAAAAAAAAAAAAAAAAAAAAAAAAAAAAAAAAAAAAAAAAAAAAAAAAAAAAAAAAAAAAAAAAAAAAAAAAAAAAAAAAAAAAAAAAAAAAAAAAAAAAAAAAAAAAAAAAAAAAAAAAAAAAAAAAAAAAAAAAAAAAAAAAAAAAAAAAAAAAAAAAAAAAAAAAAAAAAAAAAAAAAAAAAAAAAAAAAAAAAAAAAAAAAAAAAAAAAAAAAAAAAAAAAAAAAAAAAAAAAAAAAAAAAAAAAAAAAAAAAAAAAAAAAAAAAAAAAAAAAAAAAAAAAAAAAAAAAAAAAAAAAACAAACTAAATAATGTCTCTTAAAGTAATGGAACTAGAGTAATGCCTAAAGGAAGTAGGCCTAATAATAATGTTCCTAATAGTAATAAGACTATGACCATTATTAAAGTAATGAAGCTAGTGATATGTAAGCCTATTGTAAACACCAAAACAATAAGCTAAAATAAGGCTCTACTTAAATTTTACATCACCTTTGGGCAGAAATAACTAATATCTAAGTAAACATGAGCATTAGGGTCATGCAACACAACGCTTATCTTTTGACCTTTGGGCACAAAATTAAGAATCGTGTATATTATGCATGAAAATAGTCCTTTTAGCACACAAAGTATATTAAATCACCTTTGGCCAGAATCAATATACTAAGTGTTCATTATGTAAAAGGAAAAGAACGCAACATGAGAATCACATTTAACCTTTGGGCACAAATGATAAAACCATGTACATTAGTGCGAATCCCCTAACATTACGGGGGTCCGGGGGCAGCGCCCCTGGAAGCGGGGTCCAAGGGGCGGCAGCCCCTGGCGGGGTCCAAGGGGCAGAGCCCCTGAGTGGGATCGAGCTAAGATCATCTTCAGTATAACAAGAACTTAAGCAATAACTCGTGATAAAGTAAGCACGAGTTTTCTGTATTTCGTGTACGAAGATAAACTGAAGTTCGTGATGACGTAAGCGCGAAGATGATGACGTAGCACGAAGTCGTGATGACGTCAGCACGAAGTCGTGATACGTCAGCACGAATCGTGATGACGTCAGCATAAAGTCGTGATGATGTCAGCACGAATGTATCATAATCTCGTGATGACGTAAGCACGAGTTTTCTGTATTTCGTGTACGAAGATAAACTGAAGTTCGTGATGACGTAAGCGCGAAGATGATGTAGCGCGAAGATGAGAGCAGAAGTCGCGATGACGTCAGCACGAAGTGGTCATAAGTTCGTGATGACGTCAGCACGAAGTCGTGATGACGTCAGCACGAAGTCGTGATGACGTCAGCACGAAGTGGTCATAAGTTCGTGATGACGTCAGCACGAAGTCGTGATGACGTCAGCACGAAGTCGTGATGACGTCAGCACGAAGTTGTCATAAGTTCGTGATGACGTCAGCACGAATGTCATAAGTTCGTGATGACGTCAGCACGAAGTGTCATAAGTTCGTGATGACGTAAGCACGAAGATGCAGAAGTTCGCGATGACGTCAGCACGAAGTGGTCATAAGTTCGTGATGACGTCAGCACGAAGTCGTGATGACGTCAGCACGAAGTCGTGATGACGTCAGCAGAAGTCGCGATGACGTCAGCACGAAGTGGTCATAAGTTCGTGATGACGTCAGCACGAAGTCGTGATGACGTCAGCACGAAGTCGTGATGACGTCAGCACGAAGTTGTCATAAGTTCGTGATGACGTCAGCACGAAGTGGTCATAAGTTCATGATGACGTCAGCACGAAGTTCGTGATGACGTCAGCACGAAGTCGTGATGAGTAGCAGAAGTCGTGATGACGTCAGCACGAAGTGGTCAGAAGTTCGCGATGACGTCAGCACGAAGTGGTCATAAGTTCGTGATGACGTCAGCACGAAGTCGTGATGACGTCAGCACGAAGTCGTGATGACGTCAGCACGAGTTGTGATGACGTCAGCGCGAATCGTGATGACGTAAGCGCGAAAATGAGCAGAAGTCGCGATGACGTCAGCACGAAGTGGTCATAAGTTCGTGATGACGTCAGCACGAAGTCGTGATGACGTCAGCACGAAGTCGTGATGACGTAAGCGCGAAAATGAGCAGAAGTCGCGATGACGTCAGCACGAAGTGGTCATAAGTTCGTGATGACGTCAGCACGAAGTCGTGATGACGTCAGCACGAAGTGGTCATAAGTTCGTGATGACGTCAGCACGAAGTCGTGATGACGTCAGCACGAAGTCGTGATGACGTCAGCACGAAGTTGTCATAAGTTCGTGATGACGTCAGCACGAAGTGCATAAGTTCGTGATGACGTCAGCACGAAGTGGTCATAAGTTCATGATGACGTCAGCACGAAGTCGCGATGACGTCAGCACGAAGTGGTCATAAGTTCGTGATGACGTCAGCACGAAGTCGTGATGACGTCAGCACGAAGTCGTGATGACGTCAGCACGAAGTGGTCATAAGTTCGTGATGACGTCAGCACGAAGTCGTGATGACGTCAGCACGAAGTCGTGATGACGTCAGCACGAAGTTGTCATAAGTTCGTGATGACGTCAGCACGAAGTCGTGATGACGTCAGCACGAAGTCGTGATACTCACACGAAGTCGTGATGATGTCAGCACGAAGTTCTAATTCGTGATGACGTAAGCGAAGATGAGCAGAAGTCGCGATGACGTCAGCACGAAGTGGTCATAAGTTCGTGATGACGTCAGCACGAAGTCGTGATGATGTCAGCACGAATTTCTTAGAGGAGAGGCACGCGAAATTAAGTGAGGGATTAGTTTCTCATTAACCTTAATTTAGGGTTTATGACTCTCTATTTATAATGAGAGCATTTACACATTCAACCCCTCTGGTGTTTAATGTGTGTAACATTAGTCCTCATAGTTCCAATCATCTAATGGGAAACCCTATAGTATGTCTTTAAGAGTAAATACACCCATTATATATTTACTAGACATAGAGATTTCAGTTATCGTCAATTATCATATCAGGAATGATAGATGATCAGTGACGGCCACACTAATGTGATTCCAACAGGTACCAGCTGGGGTGGTGTCGTGGTGGTGCTCCTCAGCCGCATGTTCCCGTGATGTCAAGAAAAACACAAATTACAGAATCTAGATTTTGATTTTAATTATTTTGAGTATAATTCTTAGTCCATCTGAACTTTTGATTTGGATATAGAATAACAAATCCATACTGGGCTTTATTATAATAGGGCCTATAAGTTGATACTTGCGATTTCCTCTGCAGTTAATGGGCCCTGCATTTCTATGCCTAAATGTTGCAAAGCGTGTATTTCATGGCTAATATTATGTGAAAATTTTTATAGCACAAGATTTGCAACCTCTTAATCATTTAAGGGCAAGAATTTTAACAATTACAAGATTTCGTCCACCATGAGAGCTGCTTCTTTTTTATTTAACCTAATTATCTTACCTGTTTTGCGAATAGACTAACCTCACGGCAACCACCCACTTTGCGGGTAGTTCGGAGTCACCTTGGGTGAACCTCTATAACCCCAGTATAGTTTTTTGCCTAAGACCCGAAGTTGGAACCTTCACGCATTTTCACACTTTAAAACCAAGAGTTTACCAATAAGCCACGACATAAGTACATAACCTGAACTGTATAAACTACTTCTTGAGCAGAATAAGATATACAGATAGACTAGGTTTATATATATATATATATATGTGACATTAAAGAAAACTAAATAGATATATATATATATATATATATATATATATATATATATATATATATATATATAATATATATTATATAATATAGTATATGTAATATCTATATATATATATATATATATATATATATATATATATGTGTGTGTGTGTGTATATGTGACATTAAAGAAACTAAATAGAAAAGAGTGAATTTATATAATTAATAAACCTCATATTCAAATGCATTTGTAAAAGTTTATCTTAATGGGCTTCTAGCCAGGTATATCATTTCATGGAAACTCATATTTGAATATTTGATATTTGTTTCACTTTATTTGTACACTACAAATTATACGTGGATAGCTTAAGGGACAAAGGGTCCATATTAAGTATCGTTTAAGTTTAGTCTTACAGGTCCATATTAAGCGTCGTTAAAGTTTAGCTCAAAATAAGTAGCGTATTCAACTTTGAATGTTACTAAGAGTGTATATCCAACTTTCAAGTGATACTATGATATGTATTTAATGCGATTAATATTAATTATGAAAAACTTATATTAGCAATGGTTGAAAGTTTGTTACACATTATGGTAACTTATATGAATTTCATGTTATTAGTGAAAATACGGCCTGTACGAGATACCAGATACATTTTATAGCAACGGTTGAAAGTTTGTTACACATAAAACAAAATTTCTACTTAAACTATACGCATTACCAAACACTTATATATATATATAGGAGAGAGATCAAATGAGAAGGTGTGTTAAGGAGAGAAGGGAGAGAAGGTCCTATTGGCCAATCAGAGTGTGACACGTCGCTTTTAAAAAAAAATTGCGCGGTGGCATTTTTGTAAATAATTTGACTTCAAACCTAAGCTGACCCAACCCACCCCAAGCTGCACCCAACCCAAGCTGACCCATCCCAAGCTGACCCATCCCAAGCTGACCCATTCCAAGCTGACCCAACCAAGCTGACTCATCCCAAGCTGACCCATCCCAAGCTGACCCAACCCAAGCTGACCCATCCCAAGCTGACCCAACCGAACCCCAAGCTGACCCAAACCCCGTAATCTATATTTGTGTAGATTAATCTACATTTGTGTAGATTATGTGTAGATTGTGTCAAGCTGACCCAACCCAAGCTAACCAAGCTGACCCAACCTGACCCAACCTGACCCAGACCCCAACCTGACCCAACCCAACCCCAAGCTGACCCAACCCAGAACCCAAGCTGACCCAAAACCCATAATCTACATTTGTGTAGATTAATCTACATTTGTGTAGATTATGTGTAGATTGTGTCAAGCTGACCCAACCCAAGCTAACCAAGCTGACCCAACCTGACCCAAACCCCAACCTGACCCAACCCAACCCCAAGCTGACCCAACCCAACCCAAGCTGACCCAACCCAAGCTGACCCAAAACCCATAATCTACATTTGTGTAGATTATGTGTAGATTGTGTCAAGCTGACCCAACCCAAGCTAACCAAGCTGACCCAACCCAGCTGACCCAACCCAAACTGACCAACCTGACCCAACCCAAGCTGACCCATCCCAAGCTGACCCATCCCAAGCTGACCCAACCCAACGCCAACTGACCCAACCCAACCCAAGCTGACCCAACCCAACCCAAGCTGACCCAACCAAGCTGACCCAACCCCAAGCTGACCCAACCCAGAACCCAAGCTGACCCAATGACCCAACCCAAGCTGACCCAACCCAAGCTGACCCATCCCAAGCTGACCAACCAACCCCAAGCTGACCCAACCGAACCCCAAGCTGACCCAACCAACTGACCCCCAAGCTGACCCAACCCACCCAAGCTGACCCAACCGAACCCCAAGCTAACTCAACCCAACCCAAGCTGACCCAACCCATCTGACCAAGCTGACCCAACCAGCTGACCCAACTGACCCAACCAAGCTGACCCAACTGACCCAACCAAGCTGACCCAACCAAGCTGACCACCCAAGCTTACCCAACCCAAGCTGACCCAACCAAGCTGACCAAGCTTCACAAAAGTTAATTTATTTACGATTATGCCACCGCGCAACTTTTTTATTTTTGTCACATGTCGCGTTTTGATTGGCCCATAGGACCTTCTCTCCCTTCTCTCCTTAAGACACCTTCTTCCAGGATCCTCACCCTATATATATATATATATATATATATATATATATATATAATATAATAATATAATATACATAGACATATGCAAATAATATTTATTGGAATTATATATATATATATATATATATATATATATATATATATATATATATATATATATATATATATTATTATTGTTATTATTATTTTATTATTATTATTATTTATTATTATTATTATATATATATCTATATACTATTTATTTATATTATATATTATATATATATTATATCTATATCTATATTATCTTATAAAAGAGGAGCACCTTTTTTTTAAGAAAAGATGATTTGAACCGACGAAAATACCCCTCTTCTTTATTCACTAATTTAAACATCTCTACCTAATATACCTATAATATCCTTAAATCTCAACCACTCATTTTTCTCTCTCTCCTCAAATCTCAACCACTCATTTTTTTCTCTCTCCTCCATAAATCATTATATACCTCTAATTCATTCAAAATCTTTTATCTCAAAAACCGTATATCGATAAATTATAAAAATTGTATGGGTGTTCTTAAAATTTCATGCTCTTTCATTAGAGATGTCATTCGATATACTTTCGACGAATTTTTAAATCCGATGGCGGAGCCCATACGGCTAAGGCATTTGGCTATCACACTCTATGACTTATCACCTCCTATGATCTATCACTCCACCATCTCACCGCCGCAACGCGCGGGTACTATCTCTCGTATATATATATATAGTGAAAAGTTAGTTTGAGAACCCTTAAAAAATAAGAACTTTTAGAAACTTTTTACATTAGGGTTAATATTATACTTTCATAATTTATATTTTATTTAAATTAAATAACACTTATTAATTCCATAAATTTCTCATTATCAGTTACATAAAAAAACGATCAATTACATTAAATCCATAAATATGTTCATTTTTCTTGTTTCTATAATCATCACATTCAACTTTTTAGTATATAAAAATCTAACACAAAAAAGAGAGCGACTTCTTTATCGATTTAACACCAGCATAATGGATTTGCAAACACAAGATTTGGAAGATATATTATAAAATTTAATATATCCATTTTTTATATTGGAAACGAGGCCATCTACATTTTATAATTCAACTTTTTTTGTTTTGTTTTGTTATCTAAATATAAAATTATATTAGATTAACTTGGTTTTGTGTTTCTTCATTATCAAATCACAATGAATGGCTTAATTATTATTGTATTCAAGTGTTCTTATTTATTGAAAGCACGTATGATGTTAAATTTATGAACCCTACAAATCTTTATTTACAAATTCAAGGTTTCTATTATATATTAGATGAAAAAGAATTAGCAATTCACATATACATATCTCAAATCTCGAAGATCTTTATATATATATATACATCTCATCAAGGATATGAACACGTGTGCAAGTATGCGCATATGTGCATGAACAATTATGACATATATATGGATATTAGTTGATGATTACATGTGCATGAACAATCATATGAACATATGTATGTGATTATTATATGATCACATGTGCATGAAGAATCATATTAGTATATGTATGTAAGCATTATATAAATGAATGTTATAAGATTAGCTGGTGATCACATGTGCATGATATCATATGAGCATATGTATGTAATTAGTTGATGATCACATGTGTATGAACAATCATATAAGCATATATATGGATATTAGTTGATGATTACATGTGCATGAACAATCATATGAACATATGTATGTGATTATTATATGATCACATGTGCATGAAGAATCATATTAGTATATGTATGTAAGCATTATATAAATGAATGTTATGAGATTAGCTGGTGATCACATGTGCATGAAGTATCATATGAGCATATGTATGTAATTAGTTGATGATCACATGTGCATGAACAATCTTATAAGCATATATATATAGATATTAGTTGATGATCACATGTGCATGAACAATCATATGAGCATACATATGTAAGTATTGATGATCACATGTGCATGAACAATCATATGAACATATGTATGTGATTATTATATGATCACATGTGCATGAACAATCATATGAACATATGTATGTGATTATTATATGATCACATGTGCATGAACAATCATATGAACATATGTATGTGATTATTATATGATCACATGTGCATGAACAATCATATGAACATATGTATGTGATTAGTTGATGATTACATGTGCATGAACAATCATATGAACATATGTATGTGATTATTATATGATCACATGTGCATGAAGAATCATATTAGTATATGTATGTAAGCATTATCTAAGCCATGCAAAATGTAATACTAATGAAAAAAAATCTTCATAATAATTAATAAAAATAAGATAGCTGGTGAAATTCAAATTGTAACTAACCAAGATTCCTTATATCAAAGTCACGGTTTTTTAGTTTTACACGAGAAAATTCCTATTATGCCCTTTTTTATTTCTCATCCATTAAGTTAATCAATTTAATTATGCAATAATTACATTTGAGTCCGTTTCATTTATAGCCGTGGATCAATGTCATCCAATGGTCCTGAATTAATAAAATGTTCTTAAAAGTTCTTGCCTTTTTAAGGGTTCTTAAAATAACCTTTCCCTATATATATATTAAGATAATTATAGTAGCATTGACTGTTAGCCAGTGGTCAGGGATTTTTCACAATGTGGTTTCCTCATGGGGGGTCTCAGGTTCGAATCCTAACACATGTAAATGTGGTGAGAGAACCTTAGCAACGCTATACCCATCTAACACATGGGGAGCAAACCCTTTAGGGCGTTGCCAGGAGTCGAACCGGCGTGGGCGCACCCGCGTGGGGTGTTAGCCATTTATCCGTTGGTGCCTTTCAAAAAAAATAATAATATAAAATATTTGGTTTTGTATATCACGTGCAAGTTACTTTATATGTTACGTATATACATACTCTAACAGTTTCACTTCTAAAGTATATTTGAGATATATCATACGTAAAAGGTCAGGTTAGAAATCTTGAAATTCACGGTTTTCATCAGCTATCTATACCCCTTATAATACAAACTAGAAAATCTATTTTAAGAAATTTAAGCAATTTTTTCAATATCCCCATATTTGCACATAATTCACACATTACCTCTAATTCTATATCTCTAAACACAATCAGACAAACGCCCTACCAAGATTTAACACACAGTCACTTCTTTCTCTCCTTCCTATTTACACACACGCACGCCGCAACGCGCAAGCACCAACCCGCGTTAATTTTAATTTATTTAGAAATATTTATTTTACCTTCCTTAATCTTAAAATAAGAAGTAACTTCATCGTCCAATGTGAATAATAATTGGGTCCAAATAACACATCCAAAAAAACTCAAAACTTTTAGGCTTGGTGTTCAATATAAGCCCATAAAAGGACGATGATACTATAACTCAATTAATCAATTAGGAACTTTAAGATTTCACTTGAAAGCTTAGTTTATTTAAAAGAGTAACTAAAGATTATTTTATTAATTTATTGAATTTGATTTATGTTCAATTTACTTAGAGAGTTAGAGGGTACACTATGGTCAGAATAGTCCTCGTCTTGTCAGCGCAACATCAGACCCATGACTAATCCCCTAAAACAAGCTCAATACAGGAATGGTTTAGGTTCAGTTTAAGACAAATCATTTATATCATTAATCTCTTAAATACCACACACATTTAAAAATTATACTAGACGAGTTGGGGAACGATTACATAGTGTACCCTCTTAAAATCATAATTTTTCTATTTAGAATATCTCTATAGTCAAGTAAGTTTGTTTTGAACTCAATTTATCAAAGATTAGAACTTTTCATCTTAAAAATAGTGTAAACGTTACAACCTATAAACTTTTTTATTTTTTTTATTACATGAACTAAAAGGTTTAAATACAATTATGAACTTTAAATTAAGAAGGCGAAAAATGAAATTCGTCGAAAAATGAAATTCGTCTCTAAAACAAAAACACGTCATATGTCACAATAGTGTAAACGTTACAACCTATAAACTTTTTTATTTTTTTTATTACATGAACTAAAAGGTTTAAATACAATTATGAACTTTAAATTAAGAAGGCGAAAAATGAAATTCGTCGAAAAATGAAATTCGTCTCTAAAACATAAACACGTCATATGTCACATGCCATATCTTTTTTTTTATTGAAAAGTTTTTTCAAAAAATTTCTTTTTCTTATCTATACTTCTTTATAAAAAGAATAACACCATGTCTCCTAAAATGTTGAAAGTTACACAGCAAAATTACAATTATAGCCTCCTTATTCCTTATCTCTTGAACACACACAACTCACCCCTTGAATACTTGTTAGTATATGTATATCATTGTGATTTAAACATGCTCCATTCGAGAAAAAAATAGGTGTACATCAGATGATTTTGTAATGTAAATTGTATCCGCTGCAATGCGTGAGTACAATGCCAGTTGTCTCTAAATAGCTTTAATGCATGTTTGATTTCGTCATCATATCATATAGGCTTAAATCTTAGATTATATTAACTAAACTTTTTACATTTAAATTTAAAGAAAAAAAAGACGAAATCAGCCACCGAGTTAGTTAATTGGTTATAAAAAGGTGATGTGAAGAACATGTGATTCAAACTTCCTAATATGACGTGGCAATCACCTTATCCATAACTCATAATATCTCCGCCTTTTACATAGTCAATATATATGGACATGTGTCGCCGGCTGCTATTGCCACGTCATTTCCACAACCGCGTTGACGGCACTTTCTTTGAGAAATATATCTGCTCAAATGTGGATTTTTGTAATTATATAAGTTATAAAATATGCTAAATATAAAAATTTATAAAATATGCTAAATATAAAAATATTTATAAATTGAGTTCTTAAATGAATAATTACATGCACAAGTCAATGATACAAATCAATGTTATATAAAGTCTCGTTGGCTTAGCTTATTATATGGACTCATTTTAGTTTATTAAAAGTATTATAATTTATTTATTTTTCATGTGAATAGGTTATCAGTTTATTGATTTTGAATATTGCGGATTACTGGATTAGAGACATTGATAAATTCCAGTTTCAAACATGCTATATATTGCTATGTTAAGAATTTTAAAAAACAAATTTTAACTACCAATTCACCTTTATAAAAAAAGTAAAAAATAAAAAAATTACTAGCTTAGGGAATTAACCACCAACCAGTCAACTACCAACTAAAAAATGGACCAAAGGCAAAATATGCACAGGTTTTTTATAAAGTGATCAAATTGATTTACTATAGGAATTTGTAAAACACAAAAGTAGTTCGCTTGATTATGAAATTTATAAAATCTGAAATTATATTATATATCCTACTATATTTTACATTACGCGAAAAGATTCTTGTAATTTCAAGTGAACTCTTGTAATTTCAAATCAACTTTTGCCCGTCCTTATAATCAAATTAACTCAAGCTACAAACATTATATATATATAGGTAAAGGTTTAATAATGGATATTTGACATATATATATCGGAGGCGATAGTATTATAACACACTTTATTTAGTACAAGTCGACAATATGTATTTTATAGAGTTATACATCTTCATAGTTACTTACACCAATTACACGGTACGAAATATATACTAGCTAATCAACCCGGGTTTAATCCGAACATTTTAACTAAAATTTTCTTAAAAATTCTAAAAAAAATGTATATATATATTTTTTTAACGGCCAACAAAATTGAGTTATATTATAATTCTTCGGGTGGGGGAGTACCTCCCCGCCCCTCCCAGCTTTTTCTCCTCCTTCCCGCCCTTCCCTAATTGCAGGGAATACCTCCCCTCCCCTCCCCCCTTTTCTATTTAATTTATTTTCTATTTATTTTTAATCAACTAATAATTAAAACTTTTATTTAATAAATTAAAAATACAACTAAAAAACATAAACTTTTATTCAAACACACAAATAACTAAAACATAAACAACTTAAACATATAAACTAGGGCATCGGCCATCCGTATCTCGTACAAATGTCGCGTTTCTGCGCCAACACCATCTCCAACATCGGCCCGGTGAGGTGATCGTGTGACCTGATGACGAAGTCCATATCGTTCTGCCGCTGTTGACTTTGGACCATACGTGTCATCTCCTCCTCCCGTACTTTCCTAGCCTCCTCCGCCGCCATATAACTATCCATCATTTGCTTCTGAATCTGAAGCTTCTCCTCCCGAGCTCGCTTTTTGTCTTCATTGTCGCATTTCAACTCGGCGACCATCAACAAGAATTCTTCAGATGTGGTGGAGGCGGATGTAGCCGGCTGCTTACCTTTACCTCTACGTCGGGGCGGCACGGGTCTAGCAGGTCGTGGTGGTGCATCAACGTTGTTCCTACCTTCTTCTTCTTGATCACACTGGTCCTCGTTCAAGTCAATATGGATCGACGCCTCCCCGGATGAACGGACATTTGACCCTTCCGTTCTTGCCCTTTTGTTCCCCGAATCCTCCATCCCCTCCAAGGTAAGAACTTCCGCCCATTTGGGCCCGTTTTTCAAAACATTCCACGCCTCTACATGTGGAAACCCACACTTGTTATTGTATTTACGCATGTACACTGCCACGACCGCTTTAAACACATCCTCGTCGTTTGGGCCATTCAACATCTTACTCTTTTTAACATTGTAAATACCACAAAAACCCGAAACCTTATGTTTCAAATCCTTCCATTTCGACCGAATTACTTCCGGGCTACGGTTCGAATCACGCTTCAAATGTTTATCCATCTCATACTTCACCTTCCTCCAAAACGATCCGGTCGTTTGGGCGTTTCCGGTGTATGGATCCTCGGAAACGTTTAACCAAGCTTTTGCCAATGTCGCCTCTTCATCCTTCCCCTAATTACGACACTCTCTTTTCCCTTTAACCGGGACTTGGGTCTCGGGTATTGCTTCTTCTTTTTCCTCCTCGTCCTCCTCTTATTCTTCTTCAACTTCTTCTTCGACATCTTGGTATTGTTGTGATGAACTACCCGCAAGTTGCGAAAAATCCGATGGATTGTCACCCACATATTGCGAAAACCCGGTAGTATCAAAAAACGCGGGATCTATCTGACTCAAGAAATCATCGGCGGGCACGGGTATGTAAACATTATCGGCGGTGTTTTGTGGCGGAGGAGGAGGTGGCATTGAATCGCGACTGTTTGGGGGTGGTGGGTTTTTGCGACATTTTGGAAGTTGAGCAAAAACTGGATCTTTACGTCTTGTATTGCCCATCCCTCGATTCATTTTTGTGATTTTTGTAGTTGTTGTTTGATTGTTTAATTGAAAGAAATAATAGAAAGAAATAAAAGAAAGAAAGAAATCAGCAGAAGGCAGAAAAAAAGAAAGAAAAAGGAAGAAGAAAGAGAAAGAGAAAGTGAACGTTGGATGTGGGCCCCCTTGGTTTATTCTCTTTTTTTGTAACGGTTATCAAAAGCGGCAACAAAACTGGCACGACTGTCCCCATAACGCTCCCCACCCTACCGGTACCGGTACCACGGGGCGGTGTTTCTTTAGGTACCGGTCCGGTACTTACTCCCTCTCCGGGGCACTCCGTGCACCCTTATAACCAATAAAGCATTGGTTACAACAACAAAGATACAACCAACAAAAATTCAAAACAAATAAACACATCAGATCAAAACATACATGAGATGTTAAAATCACACCAGTCACCCCAAGATAATGTCAAATTCCTAGACCGATTCTTGGTCCACAGAAAAGAGAGACATCGAATTTCCTCAAAGAGATGATTGGCCGTTGCTCTTTTGGAGTTAAAATTGCATTATTCCTGTTCTTCCAAAGGCACCAAAAAGTCGTGAAGAACACAAGCTGGACAGCTTGTTTCCATCCCGTGTCACCCCTTAAACTCTGATACAAAATAGGAAGGTCTGTAACCGAGAAGAAAAAGAAGCTAGAGATGCGACACTAATGCGTCACGGTCTCCCAAACCTGGGAGGCAATAATGCAAGAACCAACATGCTCCAAAAAAAATGTATATAATTTTTGTTATATATATATATCTCGGTTGGGATACTAAATTGACTAACACAATATAATTTATATATATGAATACCTATTGTATTAACAAAACATGGAAATATATTTCATGATATTATATGAAATTTCTAATAAAAGAATAAATATTTAAAATAAACATTTATTGGGTTATTTATCTTTAAAAATATTACCAATTAAATATGACATCATAAGTGAAATAGAACCTTTTGAAAAAAATTATAAACATGTCACATCATAATTTTTCTAAAAATAGTTAATAAGACTATTCTTCTTTATTATATATAAAGATATTTTTATCATTTTAAAAACTAATATGATGCATTAAAATTCGTACACTGTTGTTAGAAAATTCAAACGGTTGTTTTTAATGTATAATATACAAGTTTTTAGGCATATAATAAGTTGTTAGGGTTGTCATTATCATTTTTTCTAGTTTAAATGCGTAATTTCCCCCCACCCTTTTAAACGGTAGTTAAAATGCGTTGTAGAGATTAACCTCGTAGTCATATAGACAATAAAACATGTTTCTATATTAGATTTTTCTTAAAGAGTCAGAATGAGTAATAAATCTAACTACAAACATAAAAGTTAGAAAAATAGAAAATCGTCCTTGAGTATTAGCTTAATGGTTGAAACGTCATCATTTCATTTAAGAGGTCTTGTGTTCAAGCCTTGGAGAAGACATAAGAAGTCCCTTTGTGAGGGCTTGGCTTGGGTATACCCAGGTTCAAGTATGAGGGGATAGGGCTTACCCCTATTAATCGTCGTGTCTTCGGGCGGATTAGTAAGGGGTTTTCTCCCCATCGGGTATTTGATTTAGGCATTTCTACTTCGAGAGAGCTTTCTAGCGCGGACCTGGTTAAGACAACGTATGTCAAACCTCCCGATGTCGAATCACGACACAAAGTTTACAGTGAAATTCACCTTTTAAAAAAAATATATATAGAAAACAAATAAGACCTGTGGTATAGAAAGAAGTAGGATCGGTGAAGACGGCTGCGCGGTTAAAGTGACAGCTGGGTTTACAAAGAAGAAATGAGCTGTCATGTCAAGAAAGGCGGTTGCCGACGTCTCAGTAGAAAAATGGGCTGTCATTTTAACTTTACTCATCGATCATCACCACCAGCCTCTTCTTTTTAACTAAACAGTAGCCAGCCACTATTTCAACAGAATGAATGCCTTTTGTTTGTTATTATTATTTTCCAACTAGCTAGTATTAGGAAGGATTCTTCCAACTGCCCGCCCATCTCTTTTTCTATACAATGGATATGGATCTATAAATCCTAGAATATATATTTCTTTTCCTATTTAATATCAGTCAATAGTTTTTCTATAGTGTGTATATGAACGTTCTGGAATTTAATGATTGTAAAATTACATGCCAACTATATATCTACTTCAATCATTTTATAAAGAGATTTTTTTTTTTAAGAGATCTAAGCTTGTATTGACATAACTAGATGGGTGCCCGCGCGATGCAGCGGCAACAAAACACAACGTGCGAGGGGCCGTGATGATGTTGATTTCATTTTTGTCCAAACATAGTTTCAGAGTTATGTCTAGAATATAAAATGCCTTAAAACTTACTTCACATGAGAATGGTAAGATACGTAGCATGTCATGTATTTTTATAAGCTTTGCTAAAATGCCAATGATATGCCCTTTCAAAATTTAAGTTCCATATGAAGGCTAAGTTCGTATTTATCAACTGAATACAGTAAAACAAAGACAGGATAAAGGTCCTATTGAACAATAGACTCACTATCTTCATCACCAACATGGTAATTACGGAACCATATGTTATCGTCAACAATTAAGAACAAAAAAAACATGGTCATGATAGGGCTTTAATTTCCTGTGCTCATGGGGAGTTTCAAACATCTGCTCCAATGTGATGAAGAATTACACACATGTGTGATCATTTCTTTCAACAGTTTTTGTGGATCTGTACCAAAATTGGACGATAAAGTGAGAAGACGACGGGAACCTTTAAGATGATTTTCAGTGAGTTTTAACTCTTCCATGGATTCTAGCTCGAGCAGGCGAGCCTACCTTCAACTCAAGATAGTACAATCTGAAAAACAAAATTTAACCTTTCAGTCCACCATTCAAAGTCAGAAACACAGACAAAGTAAAACAAAAATTGACTAATTTCTTGTCTAACATCGTTGATGTGACCAGCAGACCAAGTTAAATATGTGAAAAAAGATTAACACTTATTTTTCATGCTAAAATATGTAGCTTTTGTACTTGCCTTCAATAGCGGAGTTTTGCATGCCGTTTTCTATATACATTTGACAATTCTCTTTGGATATGTGACCACAATTCTCTTTGCAACCTGAAGAACATTATTGGGTTTCAATTATGTCTGGTCAAATGAAGGCGGGATGGGGGTGGGATTTCGTCCAGTAGCAGCAGTCACAGCAGAAGGTGCGGTTGGAGAAACAGTAGAAGGTGGGGTGGGAGAAATTTCAGAACCAAGGGGCTAGGTTTCCTCCATCCGCAAGTGTTTCAGCCATTATCGATCAAAAGTTTGAATGAATGCAAAGTTTATGTGGGAACATGGTATTTATATACATTGGGATGTGTCTTATTTTTGAGGTAGATATTGTATCCAAAATTAGTGAAGATAAAAGAAGAAGGTTGGAAAGAAATCATTGCCGAAAATAAGAAGTTGGAATAAAGAAAGATCTATCCATTAAATTCCCTTTTGACTAAAAGGCATTACTGAAAATAACAATGTATTCTTCTTGGATTGTTAATTTTTAAAATCATGCCACTCAATTCGATTGCCTGTAACTTGCATCTATGCTTTTACTAACTAATATTGTGTTTAATTACATTTAACATGTATATTAAAATGAACATTTGTTAGGTCGGAAATCGACCAAGTATAATTTGTTCAGAAATAGCTTGAAGTTTAGTGAAGACGCTTGTACAGAATTCTGAGATGTCTCAGAATTCCTTCACTGAAGCTTCACTTCAGTTCAGATCGAGATAAATCTGAAGCATTCATTCTGAAGTCAAAGACTGAAGTATGAAGAAGAGAATCATCTCAGAAGCGAGCAAAGAGTGATTCTACCAGATCGAAGACTGAAGCATCTCAGAGTAAAGTATTTACAACACTTTACATTGATTACGAGGAAGACTTTTTACTTTACATACCTTTACCCAGTTAATAGATTTATCTATTAATAAAAGGTACAAGGTAAAAGTATAGGTTTGGAACATAGTACTATAAGTCACATCAACTGACTTATATACTCTTCCTAGTATGAGCATGCAAGGAATTAGGTTTAATTCCTTAAATGCTCACAACCACATTTGTACGATCTTGTCTACATCATCATGGACTTGGTCTATAAATACAAAGTCTTCTCACAACTTGCAAACTGCTTGAAACTATTGCATTGCAACTTGTGAGATATACTCTAAGTAAACTTACGAGTATTTCCAAGTTAATTAGATCACTTGTTTTTCAGGATTGTTTAGATACTTACACTTGGGTGTTTATCTTTGTTCCGCAACAATCCTTGTATTTGTTTATATATCAATAAATCAAATACATTAGAAAGAAAACAACGTGTCTCAATGCTACATACTTGATTATACATATATATATCTTTATATAGTTTCTGCCATTTAGTTCTTGCATTTTACTTTAAGTCAATTGTTTCTTGTTATCCATATCTGGATCGTAAACTTAACTTGTCCATCAAGATTAGTTGTACTTGCCAGTCGGGTTTAGTTAATCATCTATATTTGGGACTCACAATTGGTATCAGAGCCTAAAGGTTGAATTATTCCAATTCATTAACCTTTGATCTGCATAGATGGCTGACTTTCAACAAGAACGTCCTGACCCTAATAACACTACTCCACCCCCTGTCATCAACAACAATATACCATCACATAATGTACACGTACACTTTCCAAATAATCATGTTCCCAAGTTTGATGGGAACAGTGAAAACTTTCAAACATGGAAAGCATGCATGCTAAAGTATATTGCTGGTGTTGAGAGACATTTGCCCGATATCTTAAAAGAAGGACCCTTTGTCCCCATGAATGCTTCTACTGTTGTCAGAAATACCGATGGGACTCCTAGGCAGTCACCTAAGGAGAAGGATCATTGGTCTGAGGAAGATCATAGACTTGTAGACCTTGACACTAAGTTACAAAATATGATTTTATATGCAGTTCCTGAAACCCTTATGCCCACTCTTGTTTTACTTGAAAATTCCAAATTAATGTGGGAGGAACTAATGACACAGTTTGAAGGCACAAATGAGACAATTGTCACAAGAAAAGTTGCTTTAAACAAAAGATATGAGTCTTTCTTTGCTATCCCTGGGGAAACCTTAACTCAAACTTACATCAGATTCACAAATCTGGTAAATCAACTGAAAGCCCTGGGTGTAACCAAAGATAAAGAAATTTTGTTGGAAAAATTTTGTGACATTTTACCTTCCAAATGGGAAAATTTGATCTTGGTTTTAAGACAAGGAAAAACCTTGCACAGTCACACTCTTGCTTCCCTTTATGGAGCCTTCAGATATACTGAAGAAAACAAAGCTGAAAGAGCTTTGGCTGAGCAAGATGCCAAAAATCATGTTTCTACCAGTTCTGGTATGGTTCAGTATTCTGAACCACATAGCACTGCTCTACTATCTTCTGAGAGTGACATTTCTGACTCGATGAAGAAGATGGTTTCTGAAATGTTAAAAACTGGTGTCTCTGGTAAAGTTTCTCATGATTGTGATGAGGATGACAATGATGATCTGGTTGCCATGCTGGCTAAAACGTTCAATCATTTTAAGGCCAAATCAAATCGAGCTGGCAAACCTTTTGCTTCCAGCGCTTCTATTGACAAGTCTAATCTTGAATGCTTTAAATGCGGCAAGAAAGGACATTTCATGAAGGAATGCAGATCTAGTCAACCATCATCATCACAATCTGCTCCTAACCATTCTATTTTTCAGAAATCTGATGACAGCTATAAGGCCAAATACAAGAAGTTAAAGGCACATATGGCTCTTCTGGCACAAGACAACTCAAGCAACAGTTGTATGATTGCCAAAACTGAAAAATGGGAAGATTCTGATGAATCATCTGATGATGAAGAAGAAGTTAGGGACATGTGTTTCATGGCACAAGAAGATCAAGGTCATTTGGTAAATCCGATGTTGAATCTGGCCGCTGGGTGGATATTGTAATGAAAAAGGTCAGTAATTTTGGCTTTGAAAATAATGAGGAACACAAACTGGACCTTTTGGTTCTTTTAGAGGCTGACATCTCATTTGTTGAGACAGTGCGTTCAGAAAGCCTAAAAATGTTTGAAAATAATGAGGAACACAAACTGGACCTTTTGGTTCTTTTAGAGGCTGACATCTCATTTGTTGAGACAGTGCGTTCAGAAAGCCTAAAAATGTTTGAAAATAATGCTTCTGAACTGAACGCCAGTCATGCCAGACTAAAATAACTGAAAGATGTTCAATTGGCTCTAAAAAGTTATCAGTCTATGGTTGCAACTTTAGAATTGGAAAAGGAAGAATTAAAATCCATCCTTGAAAAGAACAAGCAATTATTAAATCTTGGATGAAAGCACCAAGGCCAGATGCTGCAATTAAAAATACTTTTGCATCACAAAGAGCAGCATATGAGTCTGGTGATCTTCATTTGGCATCTATAATCACTGATTTAGATGCTCTTCCAAAGGAAATAAAACCTGATCCAAAGGAAATAAAACCTGAAATCATTTTTCCTAAAGTTGGCAAGCAGAAAACTATAACTAATAAAGCCCAGGAACAATCTGAGGGTAAATCTGAAACAGCTCAGACAACTGTTTCAGAAAGGAAGGCTAAATCCAAAAAGCCATCCCCTCAGACTTCATCTAAGGTTCCTAAAGACCTAAAGAAGAAGAAAAATTTCTCCCCCACTGAGCCATCTACCTCAGATTCAGGTAAGGCTCAGGTGTCTAATGAAGAATCAATTTTGTTAAGGTTAGAAAGTCAATTTCAACTATTGGCTAGACAAGTGCAGAGTTGTAATGCACGTTTAAAAAATGTTGAAACTCCTCCTCTTCAACCAAAACAAAATACAAAACCATTTTCCAAGCAAATCAGGCAGAAATCTGAAAAGAAAAAGGTTGAAAACCCCAAAGAAATCTGAGACTGCTAAGGGAGAGTCTAGAGAACCCATCCAAAGATGGGTTCCCAAAAAGAACTAACCTTTGTTTGTGTGCAGGGAGACCGAAAGAAGAATATATGGTTTCTGGACAGTGCTGCTGGCTGAACCATGACTGGTTATCAGACCCTGCTAGAGGAATATAGGGTGCAAGAGGGGCCCTCAATAGTTTTTGGAAATGATGGTAATGGAAAAACTGAGGGATATGGTGTGGTGAATAATGGTCAAGTCAAATTCACACGTGTTGCATATGTGAATGGTTTGAAATATAACCTGATCAGTGTCAGTTAACTATGTGATGATGGCTTCAAGGTTTTATTTGATATTTCACAAGGCACCATATTCAACAGAGATGGAAAAGTGGTACTGATTGCACCAAGGAAGGGAAACATTTATGTCATTGATATGAATCCCTCTACCTCTGAACAATGTTTCTATTCAAAGCAGATGAAGACACAAACTGGCTGTGGCACAAGAGATTATCCCATCTGAACTTCAAGAACATCAATAAGTTATCTAGAAAACAACTTGTTGATGGGATACCCTCTATGTCTTTCAATAAAGACAAGTCATGTCCAGGTTGTGAAATGGGTAAGCAGAAAAGAACTTCATTCAAGATAAAGCAAAGCTTTAGTATAACTGAACCTCTTCATATGCTTCACATGGACCTTTTTGGACCTGTGAATGTTCAGACCAGAGCAGGAAAGAAGTACACTCTTGTTATCGTTGATGAATATTCAAGATACTGCTGGGTGATTTTCCTCAGGTCCAAAAGTGAAGCTGCTGCTGAAATCATTGCTCTCATCAAACAAATTGAGCTCAAGCACAAGCGAAAAGTTTGTCAGCTCAGAAGTGACAATGGCACTGAATTCAGAAATGCCACTCTGGAGTCCTTCTGCACTGAAACTGGCATATCTCAGAACTTTGTTGGAATTAGTCTGCCCAAGACACATATTAAATTGACGTGGCTAGTATGTGATGATCCAAGTCGGGTCATACCCAATAACAAGCTAGACAAACACTTATGATATTTATTTATAAGATTTGATCTTTAAATAAATATAAATACTTGAAACATTTAGAAAGTGGGTTTCTAAATAATTGCACTAGAGATTTGTAAATAAATTATATGGATGATTTATTTTGAGAGAAATATGAATGTGTTTTATTTGGTGAAATAAACACATATGTATGTTGTGTATAATATGTAACATGTTACATAAGATATGTAACAAGCTATGTTACATTTGATCTACAAAATATATAAGGATATGTTTTATAAAAATTTTGGACAAATTTTGGGTTGCCACCTAGTGAGGCCGCCCCCCCCCCCCATGTGCATCTTTGGTGTGTTGTCCAACATACAACACATATAGTCTTGCATTGTTGACAACACACACACAAGAGACATAGAGTGTATCACAACTCACATATTTTGTAAGACAAAACTCTCTCAATACTCAAGCAATTCTCTTCTTCTTTTCTTGCTCTTGAATTTCGGCCAAGGGATCAAAAGGAAGGGTTTACAAGTAATAATCCTAGCATAGTTTGGGTGTTTGTTGGAAGCTTGGGGTATACTTGCTTGAGGTTCTTCTAGGTTGAAGACTTGCCACTTCAAGATCACCATCTCCTTCATTTCAACCTTCTCATAAGCTTGGAAGAAGGTAGTCTTCTAAAACACCCTATGGTTGTTGTTTTGTATGTATGCTATTCATATACATGGATCCTTATTGTTTGGGTTTTCTTTTATAAGTTAAACTTTGAATTTAACTATACCAACATATTGAAATGTTCAATTTTTCCGCTGCGTTTTAATATTATAAGGATAATATTACTTTGATAAAAACCCAAAAATCCCAACAATGGTATCAGAGAGCCGGTTATATGGATACATACATCAAAAGTTGATATTTTGTTTGGACAAAATCCAATGTTTTGGCCATTTTGGCAATGGCGAAACTAATACACAAAAAGGAGGTTCCCTTTTTCTTGTGTATTTTAGTGTCACAACTTAGCCAAGAGACCTTGTGAATGATTGTGATGTGTGGATGTGTTTATATTTATTTAATTATTCAATGGTTGTAATAGTTAAATAGGATTTTCTTCATTCATTTGGTTATGTAATCTATTTATTTCATTTGGTATGTAATAAGTAGATTAGTTGCATTTTTCTTGTAAATGTAATCTCCAAGAAGAAGCATCAAAAGGTTTGGGGCAGAAGTTGGAGGCCAAATGAAGAGACCAGTGAGTTCCCACTGCGGCGCAGTGGGAATATGTCAAACCCACTGCGGCGCAGTGGGGTTTATGTAGCCGAAGACAGTGACTTCCCACTGCGGCGCAGTGGGAGTATGTCAAACCCACTGCGGCGCAGTGGGGGATAATGCAGCCGAAGACCAGTGAGTTCCCACTGCGGCGCAGTGGGAGTGTATTAGACCCACTGCGGCGCAGTGGGTTATCAAAATGAAGAAAATTGTTCAAATCACATCACAAAAGGTTACTTGAAGCATTTGGATGCAAGATCAAGTGGGAGCTCAACTAACACAATATTTTGTGTTACTTTGTCCCTTAGGTTGAGACCTTTTGACCCACTTGTTTCGGCTAACAAGTGTGGTCAAAATAGTTGGCTAATGTTGTGCACTTATTATTATGTTTGTCTTGTTTGTTTGGTTGTTTATAATTTTGTCATGTGGATGCTTAAAAACCAACAAGCTAAAAAATTGGTTTTAATATTGACATTAACTTGGTAAATCAAAATGGGTTTTATTAAAAGTTAATAGTCACAATTATAAAATGGATTTTATAAAAGAACCTTGAAATTTGGATTTCAAAAATTCATTATGGTACATAGTTTTTAACTAGAATATAAAAACTCAAACGACCCTTTAAAAACAAGTTAAACGCCATCCTTTTATACAACACTTAATTATTTGGGAACTCTTTGTAGGATAAAGGTCACCTAACTACTTTGAGGGAACTTATAAGTTAAGGTAAATTTATTGTACTTATGGGATAAAGGTCACCTAACCACTAGTATAAGATAAATTTACATGTGTGTATAAGTAGGACAACTTGATTTGGAAGCCATGTGATTAGGGTCACCGAAGCATGGTAACCAAAGGCGTTGATGGGATTAAACATGCCAACTTAATATAAGATATTAAACCGGTCCCATACCACTAGAAATTGCAAAGTGTTGCAATTGTCAAACGTTGACTACCTTGTTAATTTAGATCATGGGATAAAGGTCACCTAACCATCATTTAAATGTAACGTTGGATTCTAGGTTTTAATTATTAATTGTCCATGGGACATAAAGGGTATTAACAATTAAAATTTATATTTGATATCGAAAATACTAATAAAGAACTTTGTTAATCTTGTAGATGGCCGCTAACAATGCAATAAACCCCAACCAAAACGTCCATAACTTTTCACTAAGATCCATCCTTGAAAAGGATCGTCTTAACCAAAATAACTTTGTGGATTGGTTTCGTAACTTGAGAATTGTTCTCAGGCATGAAAAGAAATCCTATATTTTAGACGATCCTATTCCTGATGAGCCCGAAGAAACTGATGTTGAAGCCTATAATGATTGGGCTAAATATGTCGAGGACTCCGTGCAAGTTAGTTGCATAATGTTAGCGAGTATGACTCCCGAACTCCAAAAGGAGTTCGAAAACCATGGGGCCTACGACATGATTACCCAACTCAAGGAAATGTTCCAACAAAAGGCAAGGGTTGAGCGCTTCGAAACGGTTCGAGCACTTCATGCATGTCGCATGGATGATTCACAATCCGTCTCAACATATGTTCTTAAAATGAAAAGCTACATTGATCGCCTCGAAAGGCTTAATTGTCCCGTCTCAAATGAGTTAGCTACGGATATGATCCTTAACTCATTATCTAAGAGATTTGAAACTTTCGTGTTAAATTATAACATGAACGGATGGGACAAGACCGTTTCCGAGCTCCATGGGATGCTCAAAACGGCCGAGGCTAGTATGGGAGGAAAAGTTCAACCCGTTCTCATGATCAATGAAGGCGGAAAGAAAAGGGCTTACTCCGGACCCAAAGCAAATGTTGCTAAGGGAAAGGGTAACAACAAAGGGAATTTTAAAGGCAAAGGAAAGGGAAAAATGGATACCCCAAAAGCGAAGAAGCAAAAGGTTGCTGTCAATGACCCATGCTTTGAGTGTGGGGAGGGAGGACATTGGAAACGTAATTGTCCAACCTATCTCAAAGAGTTAAAAGCTAAGAGGGATGCAGGGCAAACCTCAGGTACAATATTTATGATATATATTGAGCTTAATACTGTTTTTCTTACATATGGGTATTGGATACGGATGTGGAACTCATATTTGTAATATGTTACAGGGGTTCATAAGAAAGAAGCACATCAAGAAGGGAGACATTAGTCTCTTTATGGGCAATGGTGCATTGGTGCATGTTGAAGCCCAAGGAGACTATCTTTTGAAACTTCCAAATGGCTTGGAAATTGTATTGAACAATGTTTTGTATGCACCTAGTTTGACTAGGAGTATTATTTCTGTTTCCCATTTAAGACATGTTGGATATGATTTTAATTTTGTTAACAATGATATCCATGTTTCTATGAATGATGTATTTTATTTTAAAGCTATGCCTCTAAATGGTATTTATGAATTAGTTCATGAAAACCAAACATATGATAACTCAATGTACCAAGCTACCACCAAGAAACTTAAATTAGATTTAAGTGAAACCTATATTTGGCATTGTCGTCTTGGCCATATAAATAAAGAATCGCATACTAACACTTCAAAAGAATGGTCTTTTGAAAACAAAATCAAATGATTCATTTAATGTATGTGAATCTTGTTTACAAGGCAAGATGACTAAAGCACCTTTCAAAGGCACTAATGAAAGGGCAAAAGATTTATTAGGTATCATACATTCGGATGTATGTGGTCCTTTTAAGCCAATGACTAGAAATGGTGAAAGATACTTCATTACATTCACCGATGACTATAGTCGTTACGGTTATGTATACTTATTAAAACATAAGAGTGAAGCTTTTGAAATGTTCAAAATTTTCAAGAATGAAGTAGAAAACCAACTCAGTAAGACAATAAAAATTCTTCGTTCTGATAGAGGAGGTGAATACCTAAGTGATGCTTTTCAAGATCATCTTAGAAGTTGTGGGATTATCTCACAACTAACTCCACCTGGAACACCACAACATAATGGTGTGTCTGAAAGGAGGAATCGAACTCTATTAGATATGGTTCGTTCCATGATGAGCAAAAGCTCACTACCTCTATCATTTTGGGGATATGCCATAATCTCTGTTGCCCGAATTTTAAATATGGCTCCCACCAAGAAAGTGGAGAAAACACCTTTTGAAATATGGCATGGAAGAGTTCCATCTTTATCATATTTAAAGGTATGGGGTTGTGAGGCTTATGTAAGACATGATGCCTCAAACAAATTAGAGCCCCGATCCACTAAATGTATCTTTGTAGGATATCCTAAAGATGATTTGGGATATTATTTCTACAATCCTAATGAGCAAAATATATTTGTTGCTCGAAAGGCTGAGTTCTTGGAAACTAAATTCCTTATGGAAGGAACTAGTTCCAGAACAGTGGAACTTGAAGAAGATCAAGAACCACTGACAGATACATACTTGGGTGACACTAGCTTTCAACAAAAGGATGTTGAAGATGATCAAAGGGTTGATCAAGACACACAAAACGTTCGTAGATCTGGTAGAGCTACTTATCCACCTGAGAGATATGGATTTCTCGTGGATGAATGCTACATGGTAGTTTCTGATGAACCTACCACCTACCACGATGCTATGTCCAAATCAGATTCGGACAAATGGCTAGAGGCCATGAACGCTGAGATGCAATCCATGTATGACAACCAAGTTTGGGAATTGGTTGTTGAACCTCCTAATTCCAAAGTAGTTGGAAGTAAATGGGTGTTCAAATTAAAACACGATATGCATGGAAACTTGCTTACTTATAAAGCTAGACTTGTAGCAAAAGGTTTCACTCAAACTCGAGGGGTCGACTATGATGAAACTTTTTCGCCTGTGGCAATGCTAAAGTCTATTAGGATATTATTTGCCATAGCTGCACATTATGACTATGAGATATGGCAAATGGATGTCAAAACCGCTTTTCTAAATGGATATCTTGAGGAAGATGTCTATATGGATCAGCCTGAAGGTTTTGTCGATCCAAAACATCCTAATAAAGTATGCAAGTTAAAGAAATCAATCTATGGGTTGAAACAAGCATCAAGAAGCTGGAATCGTCGTTTGATGAAGAAGTCAAGAAATTTGGCTTCATCAAAAATGCCGATGAAGCTTGTGTGTATAAGAAGGCTAGTGGGAGCATCATTACTTTTCTAGTATTATATGTCGATGACATTCTACTATTTGGAAATGACATTCCAACCTTGGAAGGTATAAAAGCCTGGCTTGGAAGTTGCTTTTCCATTAAGGATCTTGGTGAAGCCGCCTATATTTTGGGAATAAGGATCTATAGGGATAGATCAAGGCGCTTAATAGGTTTGAATCAAAGTGCATACATAGACAAGATCTTGAAAAGGTTCAAGATGGAAAACTCCAAAAAGGGTTTGGTGCCTATTCAAAGAGGAACTATATTGAGTACTTCTCAATCTCCCAGCTCAAAAGTTGAGCAAGAGAGAATGAGTGGAATCCCATATGCATCTGCTATAGGATCCATCATGTATGCTATGATATGCACGAGACGGACGTGTCATGCGCTTTAAGCATGACAAGTAGATACCAGCAAAATCCAGGAGATAGTCATTGGATGGCTGTCAAATATATATTGAAATATCTTAGAAACACTAAAGATATGTTCTTAATACATGGATCTGGTGAGGAGGAACTCGTTGTAAAGGGTTACACGGATGCGAGTTTCCAAACTGATCGAGATGATTCTCGATCACAATCGGGTATATCTTCATTCTAAATGGAGGAGCTGTTTCTTGGAAAAGCTCAAAGCAAGATGTGGTTGCATTGTCCACTACAGAGTCTGAATACATCGCCGCTTCTTTAGCAGCACAAGAAGCTGCATGGTTGAAGAAATTCATTGCCGATCTAGGGGTTGTTCCTTCCATTCAAGAACCCCTAGAAATTCTTTGTGATAACGAGGGCGCGATTGCTCAAATCAAGGAACCTCGTGCACATCAAAAGACTAGGCACATTGAGCGGAGATTCAACTACATAAGGGATGAAGTTGAAAAGGGAAAGATATGTATTCACAAAGTTCACACTGATCAAAATGTTGCGGATCCACTCACGAAGCTCCTTGAAAGGCCCAAGCATGAGAGACATACTTGTGCCATGGGACTTCGATATTCTAGTGATTGGATTTGATCTATTTTATGTATTTGGATATCGGAACACTTGTAGTTATTAACACATTTATATGAATATTGGTATTTTGCATTTAAATTGTGTTATGTTCCATTTTTGCATGTTTAAATCCATGAATAAGTTAATTATTCTAAATGTCCGTAGTTGATCATATTTGTGGGAACAAATATGAATGTAAGATTATTATGAACTTGGATTGGTAGATATTCAAAAGTTTTGAATATAGAGCAAAGTGTTGCTACCAAGGTTCATAGATATTTGTGGGATACAAATATTGGACTGACCTGCAATCAAGCATTACTACATGGAATCTCTGTGATTGATCATAAGTAATCTTGAGTTAAAAGGCGAATATCATTGTATCCTCAGACCTGAGATACATATTGGGTCCTGATATTCACTGAATATTATACTTTGACTTAGCTCTTCGCTGTTCTGAAACATGGCAGTACATAAGACTAAGCTCAGGTATGATATAAGGTGATTGTGAAGGACGTATGTAGTCGAGATGGAATTTGTCCCTCTTATTCGTTGAGAGTAAGATGTCTAAGGCCTGCTACAAAGTTAAATCAATAGAGAATGATCACTCTGTGTCTCTAAGATTTAACATGACATCTGTGACAAAAGGATAAATGATCGATTCACCTAAATCATTTCAAGTAAGGGACTTGAAGAGGATGATGTTATTGAATGGCACTTCGTCATACGTATTAGGGGTAGCAAACCGTTGTTAGGCGGTATTTGCTGCTTGCGTCAATCTTCTATGAATCTTGTGCAAGTGGGAGATTGTTGGAATTAGTCTGCCCAAGACACATATTAAATTGACGTGGCTAGTATGTGATGATCCAAGTCGGGTCATACCCAATAACAAGCTAGACAAACACTTATGATATTTATTTATAAGATTTGATCTTTAAATAAATATAAATACTTGAAACATTTAGAAAGTGGGTTTCTAAATAATTGCACTAGAGATTTGTAAATAAATTATATGGATGATTTATTTTGAGAGAAATATGAATGTGTTTTATTTGGTGAAATAAACACATATGTATGTTGTGTATAATATGTAACATGTTACATAAGATATGTAACAAGCTATGTTACATTTGATCTACAAAATATATAAGGATATGTTTTATAAAAATTTTGGACAAATTTTGGGTTGCCACCTAGTGAGGCCGCCCCCCCCCCATGTGCATCTTTGGTGTGTTGTCCAACATACAACACATATAGTCTTGCATTGTTGACAACACACACACAAGAGACATAGAGTGTATCACAACTCACATATTTTGTAAGACAAAACTCTCTCAATACTCAAGCAATTCTCTTCTTCTTTTCTTGCTCTTGAATTTCGGCCAAGGGATCAAAAAGGAAGGGTTTACAAGTAATAATCCTAGCATAGTTTGGGTATTTGTTGGAAGCTTGGGGTATACTTGCTTGAGGTTCTTCTAGGTTGAAGACTTGCCACTTCAAGATCACCATCTCCTTCATTTCAACCTTCTCATAAGCTTGGAAGAAGGTAGTCTTCTAAAACACCCTATGGTTGTTGTTTTGTATGTATGCTATTCATATACATGGATCCTTATTGTTTGGGTTTTCTTTTATAAGTTAAACTTTGAATTTAACTATACCAACATATTGAAATGTTCAATTTTTCCGCTGCGTTTTAATATTATAAGGATAATATTACTTTGATAAAAACCCAAAAATCCCAACAAACTCTCCTCAGCCCACACACCAGAGCAGAATGGTGTTGTAGAAAGAAAGAATCGCACGCTGATTGAAGCTGCTAGAAGTATGTTGAATGAATCTGGTTTTCCCAAGAATTTCTGGGCTGAAGCTGTTGCAACTGCCTGCTACACTCAGAACAGATCTGTTTATGTCAAAAGACACAAGAAGCCCTCCTATGAAGTACTCAGAAATAGAAAGCCTAATATTGGATACTTCCATGTATTTGGATGTCCAGTATACATTCTGAACAATTCTAATCAGCTTGGAAAATTTGATGCAAAAGCTGATGAAGGGTACTTCCTAGGATATTCATCAAATCGCAAGGCCTTTAGAGTCTTTAACAAGAGACTTGAAAAGGTTGATGAGTCAATTCATGTTACCTTTGATGAATCCAACTCTGCAATCTTTAAAAATTCCATTCCTGTACCACCCTCAGAAAGTCCAATAAGTTTTGGTGATTCTGATCCTATTGCTGAAACTGATCAGTCACCTGAACCTGCTTCTGAACATCTCCGTTCAGAACCAGTAACAAACAAGCCTAGCAACATTCCATTTTATCCTCCAGTTAGCTTCAAACTACCTTCTGAACTAACTATTGGATCAGATGTATATGCTGCTTCTCCTATGATATCAGGCTCCACTGAGCAACCTCATTCTGAAGAATTTCATGATGCAAGTCATGATCTGCAGGAAGAAGAAGAAACTGAAGATGTATTTTCTGAAGCTCCTCCTGAAGTTACTCAGAGAAGTTCTTGCACTGATATTATTGTTCATCCTGGTCAATACTCTAAATGGACAAAAGCACATCCAATCGAGCAAATTATTGGAGAGTCCAGTAGAGGGGTTCAGACCAGAAGAGCCACAAGTGATCAATGCTTAAACGTCAGCTTCTTATCTCTAATTGAACCCAAGAAGATTGACGAGGCTATGCAAGACCCAAGCTGGGTTGAAGCCATGCAAGATGAGCTCAACCAGTTTAAAAGAAACGATGTATGGGAACTCGTTCCTTGTCCCAGTAACCTGAAGAAGGAACCAATTGGGACAAGATGGGTCTTCAGAAACAAGATGGATGAAGATGGTCACATCATAAAAAACAAAGCAAGACTTGTTGCAAAAGGATATGCACAAGAAAAGGGAATAGATTTTGATGAAACTTTTGCACCAGTTGCTAGACTTGAAGCTATCAGAATATTCTTAGCTTTTGCAGCTCATCATCAGTTTAAAGTCTATCAAATGGATGTCAAAAGTGCATTCCTGAATGGAGAACTAGAAGAAGTCGTTTATGTGTATCAACCACCAGGGTTCATCAATGAAGAAAAACCACATTGGGTGTACAGACTGAACAAAGCCTTATA
>CM067168.1:133190102-133302602 GCA_034093135.1 Erigeron breviscapus | reverse complement strand
CAAATTCACAACATCCCAGCGCCTATCAATTATGATGCCCCAATAGAGAAGGACTTGGATTCTGAGACAGAATCTGAGAGTCCATCTGATTTACAAATGAATAAAGTACTTAAAGGGCTTGGTAAACTACCGTTTGTTGCTCCTGCTTCTGCACAACCCCCACCTCCTTTAAATGTAGAAGCACAGTTAGAGAAGACACAAACCGAAGTCCAAAGCCTTATTCTTAGGGTGGAGGATTTAACCAAGTCTCTAACTGCCAATACTAGTTCAGTGGCTGATATGAAAGGTGCTCAGATGTTTCTTGGAACTGAGTTAACCAAGGTTGCTGGAAACGAAGGACTAGTAGTTGGGAAGCTGAATGAGCTGGTGATGACTTGCAACAAGGTGAGCTCTGCAATCAGAGAAGCCTTCAGATTAACAAAGAGAGATGTGCAAGCTTCGGTGGTTGCAAATTTGACATCTTGTGTTCAGTTGTTAAAGCAAGATTTTATGGCTGTTGGAAGAGAAGTGCATGAGTTGGTTCAGAAGCCAAGTGTAAATGAGAAAGAACTTGGGGCTTCTATAAGTGTTAGTATTTTGGATAATCTGAAGTCTGAGCTAACTCAGAATCTAGCTGCTCAGATTTCAGACTCCATTTCTGAAAAGGTTGGTGCAGAAGTTAGAATGATGATTGCTGAACTAACCAAAGACACAAATGACAAAGTGGACAAGGCTGTAAATGAAGTACGAGATTCAGTGTCCAAGCTTGAAGGTTCAGTTCAGAATCAGTCTAAACAGTTAGATGAAATTCTAACTCTTCTGAAGAAAGAAACTGTTATTGCTCCTCCTCCCCCTGCTTTTTTCACTGAAGAAGACAGAAAGATGTTGAAAGATTTAAAAGATCAAGAAGCACTGAACCTTAATTCTTCATTCAGATTAAGGGCTCAGTTTGCTACAATGGCAAAGGGTATATGTGATTGCCTAGAACAACAAAGTTGGGAACCACTGAAGGCAATTAAAACTTCAATTGACCTTTATGCTAAAATGCCTTCAGAGATTCCCAAAGGGGGAAGTGGTGTGCCTATTGGTTTGCTGGCTAGTACTCAAGAAATGATTGAAGCAACCAAGAAGCAAACTGAGGTACCACCTGGTAGTGCCTCAGTTCAGGGGCAACAAGTTCAGAAGAAAGACAAGGGCAAAGGCAAGGCTCAAGAAGTAGAAGAACCAAAGAAAAGCTCTAAGGGTTCTGGAATCATTGTGGGTGAGAATGTGGACGAACAAGGTTATCCCTTGCACGATCTTGAGGCTGATAGTAAGAAGTTGGAAGCATTGCAAAAGCAGGTTTCCAATCAATTTATTATGTGGAGGGAAAACAAAGAAAGAGAAAGGGAACAACATCTGAAGATGGGGACCCTTGATCATATAGATGCTGCAGCTCTTGGTTTATCATTGGAAAGATACTTGAAAATCAAAAATGATCCAAGAGTGCAAAAGGCTATTGTTGATATGCTTGAGTATGAGTGTGGGATGAACTACTCTCCTCTGGAACAAAAGTTAGAAAGTCTGACCTTTAAGTTGTCCATTGAAGACTTAAAGAAAAATAGAGAAAAAGAAATGGCGATCAAAAGGAAGGAAATTCTGGCAGAAATTCTGAAGGTTGAGAAAGAGTTGATCAGACCAACCATTAAGCCCAAAGTGACTGGACCAAGATCATCAAGAAAGAGTGTTCGTGATGCTGATCTTTCTACCTTCAAACCAATGTCTGATGATGCTATTGAAATTGAAAGAAAACATGAAAGAGATCAATATGAGCATTATATGAAGCATCGATCTCATTCAGCCAAAAATAATTGATATGGAAGTAACAAAAGCTGATGGATTGAAGCTTTTTGACTTGGTTGTTAAAAGAGAAGGAAGGGCAGCTGAAGAATACCATCAGGTTTCAGTGCACGAGTTTGGGATTTCTGAGCATAGGGAGATGATCCAGATTCTGAAGGGGAAGCCTAAATCTACCTTGATTGGTGCATGGTTAGCAAGAATACAACAAAAGATGCAGGCCAAGGTAGAAATTAAAGGAAGATTGTTTGCAAAGAAGGATCATTCTCCACTGAAGAGAAAACCTACTGAGGCACCTTCTGGTTCAAGGCATGCCAAGAAGTAGTTTCTTTTTAGTTTATCATGTACTTGTAATATATTTACATTTGTAACAATCATTTCAGTTTGTATGTATATGTTGCAAATTGTAACCTATAAGTAGATGGTAAGTTTAAGTTAGAAAACCACAAGTAAAATTCTGAGACATCAATGATCTATAAGATGTACTTAGAAAATTTTTACAACTTAAACAAAAACTTGCATTTCAGACTTACAAACATGTATAGATAGAAGTCAGAGATGCATGCACTATTTCAGAACAAATAGGGGGAATTTGTTAGGTCGGAAATCGACCAAGTATAATTTGTTCAGAAATAGCTTGAAGTTTAGTGAAGACGCTTGTACAGAATTCTGAGATGTCTCAGAATTCCTTCACTGAAGCTTCACTTCAGTTCAGATCGAGATAAATCTGAAGCATTCATTCTGAAGTCAAAGACTGAAGTATGAAGAAGAGAATCATCTCAGAAGCGAGCAAAGAGTGATTCTACCAGATCGAAGACTGAAGCATCTCAGAGTAAAGTATTTACAACACTTTACACTGATTACGAGGAAGACTTTTTACTTTACATACCTTTACCCAGTTAATAGATTTATCTATTAATAAAAGGTACAAGGTAAAAGTATAGGTTTGGAACATAGTACTATAAGTCACATCAACTGACTTATATACTCTTCCTAGTATGAGCATGCAAGGAATTAGGTTTAATTCCTTAAATGCTCACAACCACATTTGTACGATCTTGTCCACATCATCATGGACTTGGTCTATAAATACAAAGTCTTCTCACAACTTGCAAACTGCTTGAAACTATTGCATTGCAACTTGTGAGATATACTCTAAGTAAACTTACGAGTATTTCCAAGTTAATTAGATCACTTGTTTTTCAGGATTGTTTAGATACTTACACTTGGGTGTTTATCTTTGTTCCGCAACAATCCTTGTATTTGTTTATATATCAATAAATCAAATACATTAGAAAGAAAACAACGTGTCTCAATGCTACATACTTGATTATACATATATATATCTTTATATAGTTTCTGCCATTTAGTTCTTGCATTTTACTTTAAGTCAATTGTTTCTTGTTATCCATATCTGGATCGTAAACTTAACTTGTCCATCAAGATTAGTTGTACTTGCCAGTCGGGTTAGTTAATCATCTATATTTGGGACTCACAACATTCAACAAAAAGAAAATATAGACCAGCAAAACTGGTGTCTAAAGGAACCCAAAAAGAAAAAAAAATAACCATTAAAAGAAGAACATTCAAACCTGATTTGATGACAATGATACCAATTCTTCCACCAAGTGGTCATTCGGAACCCAAATATATCACATTTATGCTAGTCGAAAGATGGGCATTTGCTCTAGCTTTGTTATGATGCCTAAAAGAAGCCATAAACAGATTGGTAATTTCTATATGTGACCATAGGGTTTGATCAAATGTCTCCCAAGTCCACTCTACTTCTTAAAAAACTTCCCTGTGACATTTCACATGAGAAAAATGTCCACCCCAAAACTAACTTAGGCTACATATTTGATCATTAACTTCTACATCCTAATAATGGCACATATTCATTTGCAGTCAAAACACACTGATAGAAGATAATGGTTAAAAAGTAATCCAAAACCTACTGATAGAAGAATTGACCAAACAAAACACAATTAATAAAATCTCTTAATTATCAATTTATTTACAACAAAAAATTTCATCCGTAATCATATGATAATTCTTTAGAACAAAGATTTTGTTGACACTAATCGGAATATCGTATCGGAATAAGCGTCGGAAACCCTAAAACATCCTATCATATATCCCAACAATTTATTTATAATTGGTTATCTTTATATTAAGCGACTACTAAGTAAAAAAATAACTCTTGGGTGTTTTTTTTAAGCGGCTAGCTAGACAAAAAGGAATGAAATCGGAAGAGGGGATCGATTGAAAAAATAATGAAATAGATACATAACAATTCGTTCAAAGATTAACCTGCAAATGGCGACGGCGTTGGTCGTACCAGGGCAATGATTGGCGGCGCCAATGGTAGTGCTGGAGTGATTAACCTGCAAAAGCTCGTGATATTTTTTAGTAAGATAACAAAAAATAAAACTAACAAGTTAATAATTATACTAATAATAATGAAAATAATAATTAAAAATTAAAGAAACAATACTTGTTGTCTTGCCATTACAGAGCGTTAATACAACTTCTTGAATAAGTGATTGCAGCGCAGATGGTGGTAATGATTGGTGGTGGCGGCGTTGTCGGTGTAGATGCCTCAGAAAAAGAAGTGTGCTGATGATTTGCGTTGGTGATGGCGGACGGAGAAAGGAGTGATTTTCTCCACCTTCAACCCCACCATCTGTTATCAACACGTGAAACCCAAATTATCAATCGTACAATTATTTGATATCAGTTACAAAGTGGTGCTTAAGCGACATTTATAATGATACTGGTTTAAAAGAAAGCCATAAAAGAAGTATCTTGGTTCCATATTATAACAAAGAAAGCCAAACATTGATCATCATCAAACCAAAGAAGAAAAGAAACAGGGGAAACCTTAACCAACTAATATAGAACATATCATATCACAAACACATATATATACATATTATAACATACATATACACATCTGCTAATATACACACATATAATATAAATATATATCAAGAGAATACTAATATTAAAGCAAATAATGCTAACAAATAATCACCAAGATTCTGGTAATTAAAATCGAGATGAGCAAAACATGAACACATCGGCAATTTGTCAATGCTATATGTACCTGAAACAAAAGATCTAAAAGAAACCCTAAAGAACCGATGGTCATGGGGGCTGACCTTTTTAATTTTGAATGGAACTCTAACAAAACGAATAAAAATTGTGAGATGATGATTTGCGTTGATGGCGGCCGGAGAAAGGAGAAGTGATTTATAAATCAGGGACCCCAATAATAGGTGATGGTTGGTGGTCATGAAGAATCCGGCGGCGGTGGCGATGGATGATAGATGTAATAGATGGAGTAAATGGTGGTGATAGGGGCGTACATGACGGAGCAGTCGGCGGAGCAGGCAAAAATGAGAGGAGGAGGGAGGCGCCGGAGCAGAAGAGAAGAGAGAGGGGAGGGAGGCGCCGGTGGGTTTTTTTGTGTTCGATGTGTGGGTTTTTTGTGTGTGGAAGGGTAAGGTTGGAACTTTAGAGATAAGGTGAGGGTATTTTGGGGTAAAAAAATATGCTGAATGTCTTAAACTATTCTCTTTATAAGGGGGTATTAGATATTAGATATTACTTTGTCAACTATTTATTACACATGTTATTTGTATTTTATTATTACACGAATTATTGTTATTATGCTATATTCATGATATATAATAAGACATTAACTAATCGATATTAAAATGTCATTATTTGTATTAATATAACAAACATAACACTTAGTTGTTATGTATGCATATCAGCATATCACTTTCATTTCTTTGTACTTTTAAATAACATTTCTCATTATAGATTTATAGCTGATTTCTTTTTATCTTGTAACTTAATAAACATCGATACAAAGTTAAGTGTCTCTCATCTCTTAGTAAAATCTATTTGGAAAGTAATTTGGAGTTTTGAAAGACTTTGCATATGGAAGTGGAAAGGATTTTGAAAGAAGTCACAACTTAAGTTTTTAGTTGAAATAAATATTCTTTGTTTCGTATTATATCATATCGGGAAATGATTAATCCTCTTAATATAATAGCCTAAAAATCCTCTTAACTATTAGATGAAAACACGTGGCAAAATCAGGGGGCAAGATTAGATAAGAGAATTAGTGGATATCAGATGTCTCTTTCTTATAGTTTTAAGAGTATTTTTAGTCTAATATTTTGGAGTACTTATCATTTCCATATCTTTAAGTATGCTTTGTTACATTTAAATAAAGCAAAGTTAGTGGATTCCTTGTGTATCACAAATGCGGATGACACAATTATTTTGAAAAGTAAAAAAAATACATTCCCGTCCCACTAAATGTGTCTTACTTTGAATTTTCAAAGTCTTCTTTTATAAACTTTGACCTTAAATATTTTGATTTGTGTTATATAATATTTGATGAAAGTTATATGAATTGATTGAGTTTTAAATGTATTTTTTATATTTTTCATTTTTTTTTTTTTTTTCCTTTTCTTTTTTTTTTTTTTTTTTTTTTTTTTTTTTTTTTTTTTTTTTTTTTTTTTTTTTTTTTTTTTAATTTTCCCCCCCTCAACTTCTACATATACAACATACACATACATATTATCAAATATAATTAAACAAAACACATTTTATTATTATTAAAAAACACATTTTACAATAAAAATACAACACATAATTAAAAAAGACAGTACATGATAAAACACAAATACACATTTTATTATTATTAAAAAACACATTTTATTATTATTAAAAAACACATTTTATTATTATTAAAAAACACATTTTATTATTATTAAAAAACACATTTATTATTATTAAAAAACACATTTTATTATTATTAAAAAACACATTTTTTATTATTAAAAAACACATTTTATTATTATTAAAAAACACATTTTATTATTATTAAAAAACACATTTTATTATTATTAAAAAACACATTTTATTATTATTAAAAAACACATTTATTATTATTAAAAAACACATTTTATTATTATTAAAAAACACATTTATTATTATTAAAAAACACATTTTATTATTATTAAAAAACACATTTATTATTATTAAAAAACACATTTTATTATTATTAAAAAACACATTTTATTATTATTAAAAAACACATTTATTATTATTAAAAAACACATTTTATTATTATTAAAAAACACATTTTATTATTATTAAAAAACACATTTTATTATTATTAAAAAACACATTTTATTATTATTAAAAAACACATTTTATTATTATTAAAAAACACATTTTATTATTATTAAAAAACACATTTTATTATTATTAAAAAACACATTTTATTATTATTAAAAACACATTTTTATTATTAAAAAACACATTTTATTATTATTAAAAAACACATTTTATTATTATTAAAAAACACATTTTATTATTATTAAAAAACACATTTTATTATTATTAAAAAACACATTTTATTATTATTAAAAAACACATTTTATTATTATTAAAAAACACATTTTATTATTATTAAAAAACACATTTTATTATTATTAAAAAACACATTTTATTATTATTAAAAAACACATTTTATTATTATTAAAAAACACATTTATTATTATTAAAAAACACATTTTATTATTATTAAAAAACACATTTTTATTATTAAAAAACACATTTTATTATTATTAAAAAACACATTTTATTATTAAAAAACACATTTTACATATACAACATACATATTATCAAATATAATTAAACAAAACACATTTTATTATTATTAAAAAACACATTTTACAATAAAAAGACAACACATAATTAAAAAAGACAGTACATGATAAAAACACGAAATACATTAGCCTACGATTACTCATCATCATCTTTTATTGACATACTTCCTAAGCCACGGTAAGCGTAATCGTCGAGCCACCACTTGTCATGTTGCGGACATTTGACTTCCCACGTGGTTTTGTCTTCCCCGCAATTGTCGTGGAACGATTCGGCCCAAGTGCATTGGTCACCCAACGTGTGACCGGCCTTAAAAACATCATCGACTACCCTCTTGACCTTGTTGATCTCCCCTTGTAGAAACGAAGAATAGTGCTCTTCGTGCTTCGAAACATCGCGGCCTGGCGCTTGTATTGCCTCTACCTGTTGCTCGCATCATCGTCTTTTCTCCTGTAGGTAGCCCATAACCCCAGAGAGTTCGGTTTGATGGAGGGTGTCCTCTTTGATATCAGCCATGATTCGTGTTTTCATCTCATCTACAGTAAGACGAGGTCGGTGAACATTCTTTTTTGATGATGAGGACACCATTTGGTTAGAAAAAGTGAGTTTGTAGAAGGATGAAAATTGGAATGGTAATGAAACTGAATTGAGCTCTGGGTTCGTATTTATAGAGTGACAATCCAGCTAGCCGTTCAGGGACTGGAAGTGTAAATATTTTGAATTTCGGCCGTTGGAGGGGCTAATTGTGTAAATATTTTGAATTTTGAACGTTGAAGGAGCGTCTTGTAGTTTAACTTTAAATACTGGCTCCTTCATCTGAAACATTACATCTCAAAACACAAACTTTAATACATCTGAAAAATGGCTTCTTCATCAAATGTTAGTAACCCAAAACCACAAATGACTGTCGATCAAGTGCGGGAGAGTATCATGGCTGATATCCTTGATGGTGTTTTTTCGTTGTATTTAAAATTTATAAAAATGTTGTACAAGTAATTACCTCAAACTAAACACACAATAACGGGCAGAGAACCCGGTCAAGTGTAGTATAGTAAGTGATAAGTACAGGATCGTTCGCAGGGACGCTTGCACTACCTAATCTAGTAAAATGTATAATTCTAGCGGTTGGGGGTTGTCACGATTTCCTATTAAACTAATTAAAAACTAAAAAGTAAATAGAAGAACCGCTTATTCAGCGAGAGGCTTAGTCTGAAAATAGTTTGAAAAAACAAATAACAGTAATTAAATTAAAATACTTGTTTGGCATCTCAGATCTCATGATACGACCGGATATTACTCTACCTACTTGCTAGACTGTTGGAAACTTAATCACGGCTCAGATTCTCGTTAGATTCATTTTGCCTAAGTAACTAGTGTTGTCCCTAGACTCACACTACTCTATAAACAAATTCTCGTTAGATTCATTGTTTAAGCATTAATGACCTAAAGTTTGTGTTACTAATTCATCTTTAAGTTACCCGGCTCTTAAGTCATGACCAGATAATAATTCCCTCCGGTGACCACAATGCACGTTTCCATGTCACTGGATCGCGTCTGACATTGTTAAGCATCATGTTCTATTCATCCTAATTATTATGGTTATGGATCCCTCAGTTATAAGTGAATCACCTTTTACATCTAGTTAAAGACCGACTAGTGTTTTCCATCCTTATGTATTAATCCTAATGTATGATTATAGACCGATCATCAGAATTAAATCAATACATGCAGATATAGAACCGATAAATATGAAGAACTAGTAAAACATGGATCTACAATAAACAGTAAAACACACTCCAACAGATCTAACAAATAAAGTAAAATAGATAAACGTCTACATGATCACATCGATCCAAACAAGTATTCAGCCTACTAGCCTACCATTATTAAAGGAATAACAAAGTCTGAAAAGATGAAAGACATTGTTTACCGACTGAAAGTAAAATAAAAGAGTAGATCTAGGTTGAGGATGAAGATCGAAAGGTGTTAGAAGCTCCAAAACCTCCTTGGAATCTGCAAAGTCGACCTAGGGTTGAATGTGGGCGGCTAGGGCTGCTGAATCGGCTCCCCCTTAGGGTTTTGAGGGCTGCTTCGGCTTAAATAGTGATTTAGGTCGGTTTGCTGAACTGGGCTTCCCAGCGGCGCTGGATGGGCTCCAGCGGCGCTGGCAGCTCCTGCTGCTTCACGTTTCGCTTTGTTCGGCTCCCGAATCACCTCCTTGTGTCTTGTAACTTCATAGGCCTTCATCTTGAGTCACTTGATGCCATTTACCCTCACTCGCATCTTCCGTGAACCTGCGTAAACATAGAATCCATTAATACCGATAGTTCTGGAATATTAACTCATTTTAGACATTGAAATGAGGCCTTTCGATAGGGGTTTTTATCACAAAATGAACGCTCATCTTATACCCCCACACTTAAGTCTTTGCTTGTCCTTAAGCAAATAGTCCTAGAAAATAAATCAATGATGATCGGACAACTTAAGTGTTCAAGTTATTCTACTTTATAAAATCATTTCAAAGATTAGTCATGCAAATGATTTGAGAAAGCTTTAGACAAAATCAGTAAGCTATAACTAGAGGTAAAGATAATCAGTCAATCAAAACTAAAAGTTAACCTTATATTCGTGTTAATACCTCTAAAACCGTTCTATAATTCCACATGTCCTACAGCTCATTACTACCTTCTGCTGACTAATTAAGCACTTAATTAAAGTTTGTATAGCAATCAGATCTACTAGCTACTAGCAAGGCATTTATATTTTATCGTTTGTGTACTTGTGAGTTACTACTTAGACATACTCTCACACTACAGTCATGCTCACTAGTTAAACACTAAAGCAGTTATACAATATTATCATCTTTAATAGTTGAGACAGCGGTGACAGGTCGGTGGTTCTCCACTCGCAGAGCGACAAAACTCAACTAATGGTTAGAGTTTATACCTTACATCAAGACAGCGGTGACAGGTCGGTGGTTCCCCACGCGCAAAGCGACATAACTTGATGCGTATAGATTTTACTCGTTATTAGTTCTTTGAACTCTTTTTAATTAATCTACTGATTGCCTTTTCTTAAGATTACTACATTATTCATTCAATAGACACTATCAGAGACCCCAGATGACTCATACACTTGCTCCGCATGCAACTAGTTAACAATTAATTCACTATTAAATTTTGATTTAAAAGAAGATTGGTACTTCAAAACTATTCTGATCAAACATGATGAAAAAACATGTTAACTTGGGGATTAAATCTGATCATTACTTCTAAGCATTAAAATCAACCATAAAGATTTGTGCTAGAAAAATTTCCAAGGGAAAACTAATCCGCAACTACAGGTTCCAAAATGGGTCGGCTGGGTAACGGATCACAACGGACATGTATGGATCAAAAACAAATTTGCATAGTCTATTTATCTATTTATTTTGAGGCAGTTAGCACTTTCAATATGTTTAAACTTTATAAAAAATTTTATTTTTAATAAAATGATTTAGCTATTCCAATTTCAAACAGTTTGGCTTTTTTCTGGTCTATAAATCCTTTTCCCAAATAAGAAGCAATCAAAGGTTAAAATCTGAACCAGTCATCTTCATATCCATCTTCATATCTTTGGCAAGGTTATAGCACATGCATCGGCAAGTATTGGCAAGTTGGATCGGCAAGTTGGATCAGATAGTTTTGGCCGATGCTAGTGAACATTGGGCAAGTGCCACGTGGCCTATTTTTTTGGAAAAGTGAACGTTGGAGTGTGTGTGACCTTCTTTTTTTTATTATTTAATTTCCCCCCCTCAACTTCTACATATACAACATACACATACATATTATCAAATATAATTAAACAAAACACATTTTATTATTATTAAAAAACACATTTTACAATAAAAAATACAACATAATTAAAAAAGACAGTACATGATAAAAACACGAAATACTAAAAACACATTTTATTATTATTAAAAAACACATTTTATTATTATTAAAAAACACATTTTATTATTATTAAAAAACACATTTTATTATTATTAAAAAACACATTTTATTATTATTAAAAAACACATTTTATTATTATTAAAAAACACATTTTATTATTATTAAAAAACACATTTTATTATTATTAAAAAACACATTTTATTATTATTAAAAAACACATTTTATTATTATTAAAAAACACATTTATTATTATTAAAAAACACATTTTATTATTATTAAAAAACACATTTTATTATTATTAAAAAACACATTTTATTATTATTAAAAAACACATTTTATTATTATTAAAAAACACATTTTATTATTATTAAAAAACACATTTTATTATTATTAAAAAACACATTTTATTATTATTAAAAAACACATTTTATTATTATTAAAAAACACATTTTATTATTATTAAAAAACACATTTTATTATTATTAAAAAACACATTTTATTATTATTAAAAAACACATTTTATTATTATTAAAAAACACATTTTATTATTATTAAAAAACACATTTTATTATTATTAAAAAACACATTTTATTATTATTAAAAAACACATTTTATTATTATTAAAAAACACATTTTATTATTATTAAAAAACACATTTTATTATTATTAAAAAACACATTTTATTATTATTAAAAAACACATTTATTATTATTAAAAAACACATTTTATTATTATTAAAAAACACATTTTATTATTATTAAAAAACACATTTTATTATTATTAAAAAACACATTTTATTATTATTAAAAAACACATTTTATTATTATTAAAAAACACATTTTATTATTATTAAAAAACACATTTTATTATTATTAAAAAACACATTTTATTATTATTAAAAAACACATTTTATTATTATTAAAAAACACATTTTATTATTATTAAAAAACACATTTTATTATTATTAAAAAACACATTTTATTATTATTAAAAAACACATTTTATTATTATTAAAAAACACATTTTATTATTATTAAAAAACACATTTTATTATTATTAAAAAACACATTTTATTATTATTAAAAAACACATTTTATTATTATTAAAAAACACATTTTATTATTATTAAAAAACACATTTTATTATTATTAAAAAACACATTTATTATTATTAAAAAACACATTTTATTATTATTAAAAAACACATTTTATTATTATTAAAAAACACATTTTATTATTATTAAAAAACACATTTTATTATTATTAAAAAACACATTTTATTATTATTAAAAAACACATTTTATTATTATTAAAAAACACATTTTATTATTATTAAAAAACACATTTTATTATTATTAAAAAACACATTTTATTATTATTAAAAAACACATTTTATTATTATTAAAAAACACATTTTATTATTATTAAAAAACACATTTTATTATTATTAAAAAACACATTTTATTATTATTAAAAAACACATTTTATTATTATTAAAAAACACATTTTATTATTATTAAAAAACACATTTTATTATTATTAAAAAACACATTTTATTATTATTAAAAAACACATTTTATTATTATTAAAAAACACATTTTATTATTATTAAAAAACACATTTATTATTATTAAAAAACACATTTTATTATTATTAAAAAACACATTTTATTATTATTAAAAAACACATTTTTATTATTAAAAAACACATTTATTATTATAAAAAACACATTCTTGACCTTGTTGATCTCCCCTTGTAGAAACGAAGAATAGTGCTCTTCGTGCATCGAAACATCGCGGCCTGGTGCTTGTATTGCCTCTACCTGTTGCTCGCATCGTCGTCTTTTCTCCTGTAGGTAGCCCATAACCCCAGAGAGTTCGGTTTGATGGAGGGTGTCCTCTTTGATATCAGCCATGATTCGTGTTTTCATCTCATCTACAGTCAGACGAGGTCGGTGAACATTCTTTTTTGATGATGAGGACGCCATTTGGTTAGAAAGAGTGAGTTTGTAGAAGGATGAAAATTGGAATGGTAATGAAACTGAATTGAGCTCTGGGTTCGTATTTATAGAGTGACAATCCAGCTAGCCGTTCAGGGACTGGAAGTGAAAATGTATTTGAATTTTTAGCCGTTTGAGGGATTGAAAGTGTAAATATTTTGAATTCGGCCGTTGGAGGGGCTAATTGTGTAAATATTTTGAATTTTGAACGTTGAAGGAGCGTCTTGTAGTTTAACTTTAAATACTGGCTCCTTCATCTGAAACATTACATCTCAAAACACAAACTTTAATACATCTGAAAAATGGCTTCTTCATCAAATGTTAGTAACCCAAAACCACAAATGACTGTCGATCAAGTGCGGGAGAGTATCATGGCTGATATCCTTGATGGTGTTTTTTCGTTGTATTTAAAATTTATAAAAATGTTGTACAAGTAATTACCTCAAACTAAACACACAATAACGGGCAGAGAACCCGGTCAAGTGTTGTATAGTAAGTGATAAGTACAGGATCGTTCGCAGGGACGCTTGCACTACCTAATCTAGTAAAATGTATAATTCTAGCGGTTGGGGGTTGTCACGATTTCCTATTAAACTAATTAAAAACTGAAAAGTAAATAGAAGAACCGCTTATTCAGCGAGAGGCTTAGTCTGAAAATAGTTTGAAAAAGCAAATAACAATAATTAAATTAAAATACTTGTTTGGCATCTCAGATCTCATGATACGACCGGATATTACTCTACCTACTTGCTAGACTGTTGGAAACTTAATCACGGCTCAGATTCTCGTTAGATTCACTTTGCCTAAGTAACTAGTGCTGTCCCTAGACTCACACTACTCTATAAACAAATTCTCGTTAGATTCATTGTTTAAGCATTAATGACCTAAAGTTTGTGTTACTAATTCATCTTTAAGTTACCCGGCTCTTAAGCCATGACCAGATAATAATTCCCTCCGGTGACCACAATGCACGTTTCCATGTCACTGGATCGCGTCTGACATTGTTAAGCATCATGTTCTATTCATCCTAATTATTATGGTTATGGATCCCTCAGTTATAAGTGAATCACCTTTTACATCTAGTTAAAGACCGACTAGTGTTTTCCATCCTTATGTATTAATCCTAGTGTATGATTATAGACCGATCATCAGAATTAAATCAATACATGCAGATATAGAACCGATAATAATATGAAGAACTAGTAAAACATGGATCTACGATAAACAGTAAAACACACTCCAACAGATCTAACAAATAAAGTAAAATAGATAAACGTCTACATGATCACATCGATCCAAACAAGTATTCAGCCTACTAGCCTACCATTATTAAAGGAATAACAAAGTCTGAAAAGATGAAAGACATTGTTTACCGATTGAAAGTAAAATAAAAGAGTAGATCTAGATTGAGGATGAAGATCGGAAGGTGTTAGAAGCTCCCAAACCTCCTTGGAATCTGCAAAGTCGACCTAGGGTTGAATGTGGGCGGCTAGGGCTTCTGAATCGGCTCTCCCTTAGGGTTTTGAGGGCTGCTTCGGCTTAAATAGTGATTTAGGTCGGTTTGCTGAACTGGGCTTCCCAGCGGCGCTGGATGGGCTCCAGCGGCGCTGGGCATGGGCCAGCGGCTCTGGATGGGTCCAGCGGCGCTGGATGGGCTCCAGCGGCGCTGGATGGGCTCCAGCGGCGCTGGATGGGCTCCAGCGGCGCTGGCAATGGGCTCCAGCGGCGCTGGATGGGCTCCAGCGGCGCTGGATGGGCTCCAGCGGCGCTGGATGGGCTCCAGCGGCGCTGGATGGGCTCCAGCGGCGCTGGATGGGCTCCAGCGGCGCTGGATGGGCTCCAGCGGCGCTGGATGGGCTCCAGCGGCGCTGGATGGGCTCCAGCGGCGCTGGATGGGCTCCAGCGGCGCTGGATGGGCTCCAGCGGCGCTGGATGGGCTCCAGCGGCGCTGGATGGGCTCCAGCGGCGCTGGATGGGCTCCAGCGGCGCTGGATGGGCTCCAGCGGCGCTGGATGGGCTCCAGCGGCGCTGGATGGGCTCCAGCGGCGCTGGATGGGCTCCAGCGGCGCTGGATGGGCTCCAGCGGCGCTGGATGGGCTCCAGCGGCGCTGGATGGGCTCCAGCGGCGCTGGATGGGCTCCAGCGGCGCTGGATGGGCTCCAGCGGCGCTGGATGGGCTCCAGCGGCGCTGGATGGGCTCCAGCGGCGCTGGATGGGCTCCAGCGGCGCTGGATGGGCTCCAGCGGCGCTGGATGGGCTCCAGCGGCGCTGGATGGGCTCCAGCGGCGCTGGATGGGCTCCAGCGGCGCTGGATGGGCTCCAGCGGCGCTGGATGGGCTCCAGCGGCGCTGGATGGGCTCCAGCGGCGCTGGATGGGCTCCAGCGGCGCTGGATGGGCTCCAGCGGCGCTGGATGGGCTCCAGCGGCGCTGGATGGGCTCCAGCGGCGCTGGATGGGCTCCAGCGGCGCTGGATGGGCTCCAGCGGCGCTGGATGGGCTCCAGCGGCGCTGGATGGGCTCCAGCGGCGCTGGATGGGCTCCAGCGGCGCTGGATGGGCTCCAGCGGCGCTGGATGGGCTCCAGCGGCGCTGGATGGGCTCCAGCGGCGCTGGATGGGCTCCAGCGGCGCTGGATGGGCTCCAGCGGCGCTGGATGGGCTCCAGCGGCGCTGGATGGGCTCCAGCGGCGCTGGATGGGCTCCAGCGGCGCTGGATGGGCTCCAGCGGCGCTGGATGGGCTCCAGCGGCGCTGGATGGGCTCCAGCGGCGCTGGATGGGCTCCAGCGGCGCTGGATGGGCTCCAGCGGCGCTGGATGGGCTCCAGCGGCGCTGGATGGGCTCCAGCGGCGCTGGATGGGCTCCAGCGGCGCTGGATGGGCTCCAGCGGCGCTGGATGGGCTCCAGCGGCGCTGGCATGGCTCCAGCGAGTCGCTTTGATGCCATTTACCCTCACTCGCATCTTCCGTGAACCTGTGTAAACATAGAATCCATTAAGTACCGATAGTTCTGGAATATTAACTCATTTTAGACATTGAACTGAGGCCTTTCGATAGGGGTGTTTATCACAAAATGAACGCTCGTCTTAAACTCTCCAATAACCGCCGAATCGTTACTAGCCTCAACCTTAGCAACTCTCCCTTGGTTAGTGCCCTTCTTCATCTTCCTTTCATTCTTCATAAATCGTTCATCATCCACCGTGGAGTTATCCTTTGCCATGTCTTCCAAAATTTGATATCCTTCATTGGGTGTAATGTTATTGAAACTACCCCCAAAAGCATATCCCAATTCTCGCTTAGACTTCTTATTTAAACCATCAAAGAAAAGCTCCACATATTGTTCCCTAGTCAAATTATGACCCGGACAATTTCTCAACATTTCCTTGAAACGAACCCAAGCATCTACAACATCTTCTCCATCATCTTGTTCAAAAGATCTAATCATATTCTCCAACTTTCTTTGAGTTCTAAGTGAATAAAACTCACCAATGAAAGCCTCCTTAAGTTGGTTCCAAGTAGTGATTGAATTCTCTGGAAGATCATTGAACCAATCAAGTGCTTCTCCGGTGATTGACATGGGAAATGTCTCAAGTTTCACGACATTCATTTGATTTTGACCATATTGATAAAGCCGAGCCAACTTTTCAAACCTATCCAAGTGTTGGTAAGGATCCCATTTCCTTTTTCCATCAAATTGATGCTCTTCTATGCTCTTGAGATGATTTCCTTTCAAATTGAAAGTGTGATCAATGGCCGGTGGTCTAATGGCGGAGCCACGGCTAGTTGGGATAGTTCGAACCCTCTCGCCATAGCGAGTGTCATTTGGATCCCTAGGTTGTTCGTCACCCATCTCTTCTTGCTTAACTTCTAAATTGAAAAATTCGTCTAAATAAAACCCTTCCTCGTCTGAATCAGGAGTGGGTTTAGCTATAGGTGAGAACGGTGTAGGTATTGGTGTTGTGGGTTCAGTGAAGTTAAACCGACGCCCTCTTGGTCTTCTCGGAGTAGACAAAGGACTATTCAAAGGTAGACCCGAAGAACGCAAGTTCATCAACTAAAGAAATACCTGCAAACACACAACTAACATAAACACGTCAAATGCACCGGTGATAAGAAAAGAAAACTAAACTAATAAACAAGTAACTTCCTCACGCGTGAGAAAGGATCAAACCACTAAATTAACAACTAAATCGGCACACATTCCCCGGCAGCGGCGCCAAAAACTTGATGCGTGAAATCGAGTTTGTAAAATTTATAAATAAGTACCCACTAAAAACCGACTACTACACACTTTCAGGCAGTGGACCTGATCGCATATAGTATAGTAAGTAGTAAGTCCGAGATCGTTCGCGGGGATTGGTTTTGAAATAATTGTTTACTAAAGTGGTTTTAGAATAAGGATGGAACCGTAGCCGAATTGCTACCTCACTTTGACAATTTGAAATTAAAGAAATTTAAATGACAAGTCACTTGAAATTAAAGAAATTTAAATGACAAGTCACTTGAAAGTAAAGAAAGTTCAAACAATATAAATAAAGATCATCCACTTCGAATCCACTTGACTTCAGTTATGATTGCACACGTTAAAGATCAAATTATTTAGAGTTGACAAGATAATCGTGAAAGGATAAAAATGCTCGTGTGGTACCACCAACCGCTCGCAAATCACCCCAACACCTAAGTTGCTAGTTGAATTACCCAAGCCGGTACCACCAATGCCTAGAAAATCTCCCCAACAATTAGTTTGCTTGATTATCCAATTACCAATTATGCCTATGTGAATAAAAACGTGGTACCACCAACCGTTTCTAAACACGTTTACCGATTAATTCCTATTATAGATTTGACATTCACCGTCATACCATGAACCGGTGACAAACGACCATAGACAATCGAATTGAAACGATAAACATATTCACCTAGTACCACTAACGATGAACACATAAACCATCAACATCAAAAGAATAAATCACAAGGAATTAATTGATAGAGATCACGACACAACGATAATTTAATCAACTCTTGAATTAAAATATTGCAATCATATCATTCGTCAAGTTTCATCAAAGTGGATGATTATAAATCTAGCCACTCATGCTAAATCGAAAATAACAAACGAAATAGAAAGAGAACATATTGTACCAATATTTGTTGAATGTAAATTGCAAGACAGAAAATTAGATACGATCTAGATGAGTGTTCTTGAATCTTCAATGAATCCAATGATGAAATCTGAGATGATCCTTCGAAGAATTCGCGGTAGAACAGCTCCTAGAAAGAAAATTTGATAGATTGGGAAAATAGGGTTTTTTTCTTTTTATACCTCCCAAAATCTGATGCAAAGAGGCTGTAACCCTGATTTCCCCGTGCAGTCACTGCGGCGCAGTGGGCATGGTGCACCCCCACTGCGGCGCAGTGAATCCTGGAATTCATTACTTTTACTCGCCACTGCGGCGCAGTGGTAATCCACTGGAAATTCATTACTTTTACTCGGCCTTTAACTGCGGCGCAGTGGGGCAACGTCCCTCCCACTGCGGCGCAGTGTTAAACCACTGGAAAGCTTTGGCCTTGGCACCCTTTGACTGCGGCGCAGTGTTAAACCACTGGAAAGCTTTGGCCTTGGCACCCTTTGACTGCGGCGCAGTGGTGTTGCATTCTTCCCACTGCGGCGCAGTGGTACACTTGGAAATTCATTACTTTTACTCGGCCTTTAACTGCGGCGCAGTGGTAATCCTTGGAAATTCATTACTTTTACTCGGCCTTTAACTGCGGCGCAGTGGTAATCCATGGAAATTCATTACTTTTACTCGGCCTTTAACTGCGGCGCAGTGGTAATCCATTGGAAATTCATTACTTTTACTCGGCCTTTAACTGCGGCGCAGTGGACCTGGTTCAACTTACTCCCACTGCGGCGCAGTGGTAATCCATTGGAAATTCATTACTTTTACTCGGCCTTTAACTGCGGCGCAGTGGTAATCCTGGAAATTCATTACTTTTACTCGGCCTTTAACTGCGGCGCAGTGGACGGTTCAACTTACTCCCACTGCGGCGCAGTGGTAATCCACTTGGAAATTCATTACTTTTACTCGGCCTTTAACTGCGGCGCAGTGGTAATCCTTGGAAATTCATTACTTTTACTCGGCCTTTAACTGCGGCGCAGTGGTAATCCACTTGGAAATTCATTACTTTTACTCGGCCTTTAACTGCGGCGCAGTGGTAATCCATTGGAAATTCATTACTTTTACTCGGCCTTTAACTGCGGCGCAGTGGTAATCCTTGGAAATTCATTACTTTTACTCGGCCTTTAACTGCGGCGCAGTGGTAATCCATGGAAATTCATTACTTTTACTCCCACTGCGGCGCAGTGGTAATCCATGGAAATTCATTACTTTTACTCGGCCTTTAACTGCGGCGCAGTGGTAATCCTGGAAATTCATTACTTTTACTCGGCCTTTAACTGCGGCGCAGTGGTAATCCATGGAAATTCATTACTTTTACTCGGCCTTTAACTGCGGCGCAGTGGTAATCCATGGAAATTCATTACTTTTACTCGGCCTTTAACTGCGGCGCAGTGGTAATCCATGGAAATTCATTACTTTTACTCGCCTACTGCGGCGCAGTGGTAATCCACTGGAAATTCATTACTTTTACTCGGCCTTTAACTGCGGCGCAGTGGTAATCCTTGGAAATTCATTACTTTTACTCGCCTACTGCGGCGCAGTGGTAATCCTTGGAAATTCATTACTTTTACTCGGCCTTTAACTGCGGCGCAGTGGTAATCCTGGAAATTCATTACTTTTACTCGGCCTTTAACTGCGGCGCAGTGGTAATCCTTGGAAATTCATTACTTTTACTCGGCCTTTAACTGCGGCGCAGTGGTAATCCTGGAAATTCATTACTTTTACTCGGCCTTTAACTGCGGCGCAGTGGTAATCCATTGGAAATTCATTACTTTTACTCGGCCTTTAACTGCGGCGCAGTGGTAATCCTTGGAAATTCATTACTTTTACTCGGCCTTTAACTGCGGCGCAGTGGTAATCCTTGGAAATTCATTACTTTTACTCGGCCTTTAACTGCGCAGAAACTGCACCAATTGGACGCACAACCTGCTAAGAACCTGAAAGCACTAACAAAAACCATAAACGCGCCAAATGCATACAAAATCGACTCAAAACACATACGAAAAAGGCCAATAATGATGTGGGCGATCTATATAAATTGGTCACATCAAATCCCCCCACACTTGAGTGTTGCTTGTCCTCAAGCAAATCTGGAAATTAAGCAAAAGCATTCCTTGGCATGAAGCTATATAAACACATTACGATTATCAAAAAGAAGCCAAACCAAGTATGTCGATGACAAGGACTCAGTGAAGCAGTTTTAATCTTAAATGAAAATCCGAAATGTTTGACAATATCTGAACAATCCACAAGCCTCAATAACACGACTAAGCAAAAGTGAAACAAATGAGCCTATCAGAACCATCCTACTCCAACGAACTTACTATTGGGGTTGAATATATATGAATAATCACTCATTGCACGGTCGTGATGCATATCTTACCATAGGCTTGAACAAGGATCATAGCTTCACCGACATGGCGTGAGCACCAAGTACATCATCAAAATATGGCATATAAGTCGGTTGTAAAGTTAGGCTAAGGGTATTTACAATGGGATTTGGGAAATTTAGGTTAGTGATAGGAAATAACAAAAGTATAAGTTATGTACAAAATAGTCTAATCAAACCCTTACCATTGATTGCCACCAACCCATAAGATGCTATCCCTTGAACACACCTCAAAAGTAACAAGCAAACCCGACACCATTGTGGTGTATCAACTTCAAACAACTTAGGAACAACCAAATCTTCCATTCTATTCACGAACCACATGATACAACAATTCTTTTGACATATAAAAATGAGAAGCACCTACTAGTAGCCCAAGTTCTTTTCTTCCTTTTTTTTTTTTTTTTCTTATTTCATTTTTTTCTTCTTTATTGAACCATTTTTACTCTACTAGTAGGTACCCTCTCACAAAGATGAACAATGTCTATAACAATATACTTCCTTTGAACAATCCAATACATTCCCCAAAAACTTGACCAATCGAAGTATTCCCAAAGACCAAGAATATTCCAACCGATAACCCATTGAAGCTCTCCCAAACCGTCCAAACAAACCAATGACAATCAATGGCCCCCCAAAATTAGACTATCGGTATGGCGAGGTAAAGTTTACATATTTAAGTGGATTTATACAAAGGAAAAGGCTAAGTTCAAAAAGTGTGTCTAAATGTATCTTTCACTAAAGATGAGTGCAACAAGGGTTTACAAAGAAAGGAAAATCTTGTATGTACATGTATAAAAGTATGTATACTAAAGGTAAAAATAAAATATACATAAGCAAGGAGTGAATAGAAAGAAAATACGGGTCAACCTAGTATGCCAATTCGTCATCCAATGTACTTATATCACAAAAGTGATCTCACTGCGGTCTCGTAACGATCACCAGACCAAGTTCTAGCTCAACACATCACCGGCACACTCATATCAAAGAAAGTAACCCGGAAATGGAATAAATTAACCTCAAAATTTGCACATCTTAGTGCAGAGTTCGAAATGGAACCCTTACTCCCGAATAAATCCAAGAGCCTAAGAGAGGGACAAATTTACAAGGCAATCAAACCAAAACCGTAAACACCTAGCACATCTATAAATGAATGATGAATCTCACAACTTTTAGGTGTTTGGGAATTTTGAGTATGCAAGTAATGTTATCAATCCACAAGGATTAACCCAATAACCGTTCAGAACACATTTCGCCGATTAAATTTGTACCAAGGAAGCTCAAAAATTTTGTAGTAAAATTGCTCATTAAGTTATTATGAATTAAGTGACAAAAGCAATTTACCACAAGGACAAGCTCAACACAAGTTTCAAATCATATCGTCTTCCGCCATCCTACCAAATCGAAGCCACCAATCTCAAACATGCACATCATAGTTCAGAGTTCAAGATAGAACCCTTACTCTTGGATAAAACCCAAAAGCCTACGAGAGGGACACATCCACAAGAACGGTTAAATCTCAATGGCAAAACAACAAAAGAGATATATCCGGTTGCTTAAACCTATTTGCCCCCCCCCCCCCCACACACACTTAAGATGGACAATGCCCTCAATGTCCAATATTCGGTCAAAACTAAGGTAAATAGGGGTAAGCAAAATAGACAGAAAGAATGAGAACACATACCGGATCATGGACACATTCCGTTTCAAAACAAGTAAGTCGACTCCGCACCACAAATTGCTCTTCCTAAAAAGGAAGTCCAATTTGCTTGACGGGAGAAACAGACTAGCCCAAAACGGAATGTGCGAGAGCTGTGTGTGAAACAATGTCAATAAAGATGCCAATTAAAAATGTTGCGTTGAACTTACTGCCAGCATATGCATGTGACATCATAGTGAGCTACTAACACGATCACACAATCTAACAAATCAATGCCAACGAATGTAGGTGAGAATGAGAATCCAACGGGTCCTCCCCCCACACTTGGGTTCCACTAAGTATTTCCATCAATTCGGATCAAACCTGTTCAATTACACATCACAAGAACAAATCCCAAATATCCATACAAAGTGCAAACTAAAAAGAGTATCATGTAGAAAATAAAAGAAACAAAGGAAAGTACAAATGTTTCATCACCCCGTAGGGTGGATAGACAATGATAACGAAAGTAATGACATGAGAACACCAACATAATCAAACATCATATGATTCCATCCCACGGTACCGGATGGGAATCATCTCCTGTTACTCCTGGTGTCCATGGTAGCCATAAGGTAATCCAGGTTTTCCAAAAATACTCGTCACCCAATCTTGCTCCTCCTCCTGAGCTGAACCCGAACCACCTGCACCTCCTCCCGAATGACCAGCATCAAATCCTGAATGAGCACCTGCATCCAAACCTGCAAAAGATGAAGAATCACCGCCAACATGACCACCCTGAAAGACCCCAAACTGCACTGGACCTCGAGGAGAACCTCCTAAATCATGAGGTGGTGGTGACATGTTCCCCGGGGCAGTCGTACGAGAGAAAAAGGACTGACCCCCCTGACGATAATCGGGGACATAAATAGGCGGTGGAGAGAACAGAGGAATCGGGTCAGGCCGAACAAACTCCCGACTGTGATACTGAGCATCCCACATCGGCTGATAATAATCAAGTGTGTAGTTAGTGTGGGCCTGCTGTGATCCAACCCAGGTGAAATCCTGGTCCACCCTCCGCTGGTAAGCATCAAACTCTCGCTGACTGTTCTGCTGAGCCTCATAGATATTCTGAATAGTGTTCCCCAAAAGTGTTAAATCAAACGAGTGAGGGATGGGAATGTTACGTCCAGTCCTCCTCGGGGGCTCCTGTGGAGCATCAGCCATCTCAACATCAGCCTCCTCATCCTCCTCCTGTACAGGAGGTGGTCCTTCAACCTCACCCTCATCATCTAACAACTGCTCCTGCTCATTTGCTTTCTTTTTCTTCAAAATCTTTGCCCTATAAAGCTCATTATACGTAAAATCCTCCTGATGCACTGGTAATGAAAGATAAGTCTGGCAATCATCAGAAGCAAAGACTCCCATCCTCTTATAAATGACCGTGATAAAATGTCCCAAAACCATATTCGAATCAGAATGATTACACATACGGTCCAGCAGTACAAGAGGAGGCAAAGCAAACCTTGTTGGAGCGCCTTCAGAAAATAACTTAAGTAACCATAGATCATTCTGGTACGCCTTCTCCCAATGAGTCGAACGCTGTACCAAGAAAGTCACAATCATCCGGTGGAGCAACCTCAAACGTACATTCTTAATCTTTGACACACCACTTGTGTATGTCCATGTTTCTCCCCCCATGATCCTGGTGTAATACTCCAAGATAGACTCTCCATCACCCAAATCGGCTCCTGTTCTATACCCCTTCTTCAAAATAGCCCTAAACTCTGCATTCTGCAACTCCTCCCTCGTATACATCCCACAGTAGTAACCAAATTCAGCAATTGACAGCTTCCTCTGCTGTCCCCCACAGTAAAACGAGACTACCCTCTCCTCAAAAATATCTTTGACTTTCCCTAACTCCTTCTTCAGTTTCAAGGTCGAATAGAACTCTAAGCATAACTCACGGTAGGCGGCTTCACGGTTAGCAAATACCCGCCGCCAAATATCACAACTCACGTCATGCCCTCTTGACTCACCTCCAACTCTCAAACTCATAGAAAACCACCGTCGAATGTCCTCTTGTACTCCAAATACCTGAGCTTGAAAAGGAGTTAAATGTCTTGCGGGAAGGACCACATGCTTAGAAAGCTTATACAACTTGTTCTTGTATATGTTCTTTTGGGGCTGCCTAATTCCCTCAAATGATAGCCAAGCATGTCGCTCGTTCAGTTCTTCAATAAATGTAAGCGGCACCTCCACTTGTTTCTTTGAACTCGGCACATCAACGGCCTCACTGGATTGCCCCTCAACCATTTTCCTTTTTCCTGCGGCCTTATCTGTAGCTCCCGCTCCCTGCATTCACACACATGAAAAACGACCAATCGTGAGTAATAAGAATGCAAAGTTGGAAACTATAATAAACAAACGAAAATCTTGGCAGGGAAGTACCCCCACTGCGGCGCAGTGGGCATGCTTCACCCTCACTGCGGCGCAGTGGGGCAAAAAGACAAAACGGGCAGACGATCCTCACTGCGGCGCAGTGAGGCAATGCACCCCCTCACTGCGGCGCAGTGAGGCACAAATACTGGGCAAGTTTATTAGGGTTCATCATGACTTAGCACAAAAAAAGGGAAATCAAACAAACAAATTCAGGGAATAATCAAACAATAATCTCCTCATAAATCCACATATACATCCCCCACACTTGTTCATAACAAATCCCCAATTTTTCCAAAACCCTAATTTCAAAATTAAAATCAATAATGGATGAACACAATGAAAGATTCAACACCCAATTAGCTTCTATTGCCCACAAACATCAAAACCCCTAAATTAATTCGAACATTAAGCTAGCATAAACCCTAGAAATTAAAAACTTAAAAATAAAAGAAAAATTCAAAGAAACAAAAGAGAAAACTTACACTTCTTCCCATTATGCAATGTATGAAGATGAAAATCTGGAAAAAGGATTAAAGATGGAAGAAAATGGAAGATCTTGATGGTAAATAGTGGGTGTTTTGGTTTTTTAGATGAGAGAAAAGAAGAAGAAGAGTAAAAGTGAAAAAGTAAAAGAAAACTCAACTTACCTGGCTTTGACCTACCCGACCTCCCACTGCGGCGCAGTGGAGGTGCTTCTCTCCCACTGCGGCGCAGTGGGAAGTGTTTTGCAAGTGGGCAGAGATATTTTTATGCGGCGCAGTCAGAATAACCTACCCCCACTGCGGCGCAGTGGGGATTGTCTGAAAAGTTTCCTTCACAAATTTTATGTCAAAATCTCAAATCATATCATGCCCGGAACCGCATCAAATCGAAACCACACCTGCACTTACTAACTAAAACAAGGTTAAAATTGACTAATTCAAGGAAAGTAAAATGCAATCAAATAAACACGGGTTGCCTCCCGAGAAGCGCTTAAGTTATTAACGAGTCTTTAGCTTGACTCGACCAACCTTCAAGTTTCCAATTCAAACACGGGGATCTCATCAAATATCCCATCAACCTGCTCTTCTTCCAAATATAGCTTAAGTCGATGACCATTGACAATGAACGACCCTTCACCATTTCGCTTAAACAACTCAACATAACCCGATGGGTATACGTGCTTAATCTCAAACGGTCCAATCCATCTAGAAGTTAGTTTAGGTTGCTTAATCTTAAATTTTGACAAAAATAACAACACTTTAGCTCCAACCTTAAACTCCTTCCTACGAATTCTCTTATCATGCCAAATCTTGGTCTTCTCCTTATATAGCCTTGAATTCTCATAAGCACCTAACCTAAGCTCATCAAGCTCATGAAGTTGCAACATCCTAAGTTCACTTGCCTCCATCAAATCCAAATTCAAATTCCTTAACGCCCAATACGCCTTATGCTCTATCTCAATAGGAAGATGGCAAGTTTTGCCATAGAGCAACCGGTATGGCGTGGTGCCAATCGGCGTCTTATAAGCCGTCCTAAACGCCTACAAGGCGTCATCTAACTTCTTTGACCACACCTTGGGGTTATCTCCAACAGTTTTCTCCAAAATCCTCTTTAGGGCCCTATTTGTGTTTTCCACTTGACCACTGGTTTGTGGATGGTACGAGGTAGAAAAATAGTGGACAACACCAAACCTCTTCATCACTTTGGCTAATTGATGGTTTGCAAAATGGGTTCCACGGTCACTAATCAAAGCTCTAGGGCAACCAAAACGACAAAACAACTGTTTCAAGAAATCAATGACTACACGCGCGTCATTCGTGGGCAAAGCCTTGGCTTCGGCCCATTTAGACACGTAGTCAACGGCGACAAGAATGTACTGGAACTTATTAGACGGTCGGAATGGTCCCATAAAGTCTATACCCCAGACATCAAATACCTCACATACCTGAATGCTCTGTTGAGGCATCTCATCCCGTTTAGTGATGTTCCCCTGTCGCTGACAAATGTCACAAGTCTCAACCAAAGTCTGGGCCTCCTTGAAAATTGTTGGCCAATAGAAACCTGCATCAAAAACTTTCTTACCCGTCACTGAAGGACCATAATGACCCCCAGTTGGCCCGTAGTGACACGCATCCAAAATCTCTCTTGTCTCAGCTCCAACAACACATCTCCTAATCATACCATCTGCACAAACACGAAACAAGTATGGATGGTCCCAAAAATAATACTTAACATCCGATATGAGCTTCTTCTTCTGCTGGGACGTGAAATCATTAGGTATCTCACCTGCAACCAAATAATTAGCTATATCTGCAAACCAAGGAGCTTCATCAGAATTAGAAATAAACATTAAAGACTCATCGGGGAAGTGATCATTGATCTCCCCATCACGAAGTTCCTCCCGGTGAGGATCTTCCAAACGACTCAAATGGTTGGCAGCCAAATTTTCAGCCCCTTTCTTATCCTTTATCTCAATGTCAAATTCTTGCAACAAAAGAATCCAACGGATAAGCCTGGGTTTAGCATCCTGTTTCGAGAACAGGTACTTAAGGGCTGAATGGTCAGTGAAAACTATGGTCTTACTCAAAACAAGATATGATCTAAACTTATCAAATGCAAAGACCACTGCAAGCAACTCCTTTTCTGTAGTGGTGTAATTTTGCTGGGCGGGGTTCAAAGTCTTACTAGCAAAGTAAATGGGTTTGAAATGTTTCAGCGGATGTTCAAAGTCTTACTAGCAAAGTAATTTTGCTGGATGGGCTGCAGCGGCGCTGGGCTTGGGCCAGCGGCGCTGGCAGCTCCTGCTGCTTCACGTTTCGCTTTGTTCGGCTCCCGAATCACCTCCTTGTGTCTTGTAACTTCATAGGCCTTCATCTTGAGTCACTTGATGCCATTTACCCTCACTCGCATCTTCCGTGAACCTGCGTAAACATAGAATCCATTAAGTACCGATAGTTCCGGAATATTAACTCATTTTAGACATTGAAATGAACGCTCATCTTATACCCCCACACTTAAGTCTTTGCTTGTCCTCAAGCAAATAGTCCAAGAAAATAAATCAATGATGAGCGGATAACTTAAGTGTTCAAGTTATTCTACTTTATAAAATCATTTCAAAGAATAGTCATGCAAATGATTTGAGAAAGCTTTAGACAAAATCAGTAAGCTATAGCTAGAGGTAAAGATAATCAGTCAATCAAAACTAAAAGTTAACCTTATATTCATGTTAATACCTCTAAAACCGTTCTATAATTCCACATGTCCTACAGCTCATTACTACCTTCTGCTGACTAGTTAAGCACTTAATTAAAGTTTGTATAGCAATCAGATCTACTAGCTACTAGCAAGACATTTATATTTTATCGTTTGTGTACTTGTGAGTTACTACTTAGACATACTCTCACACTACAGTCATGCTCACTAGCTAAACACTAAAGCAGTTATACGATATTATCATCTTTAATAGTTGAGACAGCGGTGACAGGTCGGTGGTTCCCCACTCGCAGAGTGACATAACTCAACTAATGGTTAGAGTTTATACCTTACATCAAGACAGCGGTGACAGGTCGGTGGTTCCCCACGTGCAAAGCGACATAACTTGATGCGTATAGATTTTACTTGTTATTAGTTATTTGAACTCTTTTTAATTAATCTACTGATTGCCTTTTCTTAAGATTACTACATTATTCATGCAATAGACACTATCAGAGACCCCAGATGACTCATACACTTACTCCGCATGCAACTAGTTCACAATTAATAGCGTAAGAATTAAGGCGAACCATACGTCTAAACTAGTTCCTACACAAGCACGTATATAATTAAGTCCAATTAATACACCTATACTAATAACTAGATAGCTCTAATTGCTAGGCATATTAAAGTCCGGTTAAATGTGCTATGGCAAACATAATCGCATATAGTTTCAGTCTAAGCTCTAATCCATTTGGAAAAATGAACAGCCACAAATCTATAGTTAAACTAACAGTTCATCTACCAAAGCTAATGTTGCTTAGTTATCATCATCTTTTGTCTACTTGCAAAGCTTATATTCTCAAAATGTTTTTCAGACACAAGAAAAACTTTAAATTTGCATGAATTAAGTAGTAGAAAACTTATGATTATTCAAACAATTAAACCACAGGTTTTTCCTATTCCACCCCCCACACTTAAATTGTACAATGTCCCCGTTGTACTAAACATGACATAACAGAAAGGGTAATAGGAAAAACACGATAAGATAAAGTATTAACGAAACTTCTCGGGCTTAAATTGCATGAATTAAGTAGTAGAAAACTTATGATTATTCAAACAATTAAACCACAGGTTTTTCCTATTCCATCCCCCCACACTTAAATTGTACAATGTCCCCGTTGTACTAAACATGACATAACAGAAAGGGTAATAGGAAAAACACGATAAGATAAAGTATTAACGAAACTTCTCGGGCTTAAATTGCATGAATTGTTGTTGAAGATGACATATGTGGAGCGACTTGAACGTTGTTGAGCTTCAAAGACTTGAGTCGTCTCCGTTTGATGGCGATCCATTGATGCTTCTCCATCTCCTTTTCTTTTTGGTATTTTCTGATTTTTTTTTTTTTTTTTTTGGTTTTTTTTTTTTTTTTTTTTTTTTATTTTTCGCGATCTAGTGTGCTGTCAGCCTCCGGGAGCGGCGCTGGCTAGCTTGGAGCGGCGCTGGGCTGATGGGAGCGGCGCTGGCATAGAATGAGCGGCGCTGGAAGTAAGGGAGCGGCGCTGGGAAGCCCAGATGCTTTCCTAGCGGCGCTGGAGATCTTATAGCGGCGCTTGCGAGTCCTGTACTTTCTTCGACGTCTGATTTTCCTTCACGAATTGACTCCGGCATTCCCCCACACTTAGCTTTTGACCAAGTGCATGGTTTTATTCTGAATACAAAGCTAAATACTACTGCACACTTCAATCAAAATATCAAAATGGAAAATAACAAGCTAAAACATAAAATAAAAATAAAAACGAAATACGATTGCAATAAGTTACTTGTTTCTTCGATCCATTGAAAGCTTGCATCTGTGATTCTAAAGATATAACTTATATAAAACAGGTCACAAATGATAAAATTCAAAACAATTCACTTAATTGCAATTAGTCACATATTCCTAAAAATAAAAAGAAAAATAAAAGTATGGCTTGGGTTGCCTCCCAAGAAGCGCTAAGTTTAACGAGTCTTCAGCCGGACTCGGCCTAGGAACTAGGTTGAGGAAGAATACGGGGTCGGTCGGGGGCCGGTTCCCGTTGGGTATCGAATGTAAAGGTCGGATGTATCTTTTAAGTGCGATTCGATTCTCCTTTTCTTAATTTCCCATGCAAAACTCCTAGCTTTGCATCTAGTCCCGAAGGGGTTTGTCTTACTAATATCCTCCTTGGTCAAAACTACTTGGTTGAATCCCATGGTCAAAGTTATCTTCTTTGCTTTCACATTAACCGATGAACCTACCGAAAGCAAAAATGGTTGACCTAAAATCACGTGATCTCTAGTCATTGAATCATCTTCAACTATAAAGAAATCAGTGGGGATTTCCAATCCCTCCATCTTAATGACCAAGTTTCTTATGAAGCCTTTAGTTAAAACCTTGGCTCCTCCTACTAACCTAATCTCTAAATCTTCCCATTTTACTCCATTTCTATATTTCCTCAAATTGTTCTTGTAAATACCTATGGGCAAGATATTAGATGTGGCTCTAAGGTCTATGTAGGTATCCTCAAAACAGTTAGAGCTGATGTAGCAAGGAATCTGAAAAATGCTAGGGTCACCATAAAACTTGCCATTTGGTTCTCTAGCTATTATCTCATTTATTTTATCTCTTTCTAGGTCGGCTACACGCTCTTCCCATTTAATGTTTCCTAGGATTCTCCTAACCCTATTGGCTACTTCTCTACCATTTCTTAGTTGTTCCTCTACTTTCTCTTTTAATTCTTTTAATTCCATGAAACTTTCATGACAGATTTTCCTTTTAGGTTTGGTTTCTATGGTTTCCTCTCTTAGTGACATGTCTAACTGTCCATTAGGGTTTTGGTCATCATCTATTACTTCCATCCTAAGACATTCTCCCTTAATTAAGTCATTATCTTCTTCTGATTCATACACTCTAAACCTATTTTCACCATTTGACAAAGATATTTCACGTTTAAAGACATGGATGATAGCATCCGCTACATGCAGAAATGGTCGGCCTAAAATTAAGGGTGTCACTACCTCACTTATCGAATCAAGCACAACAAACTCAGTCCAAAATTCTAATTCCTTAACCCTGACATGGACTCGTTCGACAATCCCCTTGGGTTGTCGGTAAATCTGATCGGCTAACCGAATGCTCATGTTAACGGGTTTTAGCAAACAAAGGGTAAGCTTCTCATAAATCACAGTAGGCATAACATTAATACTTGACCCTAAATCAACTAATGCACATGAAAAGTATTCATTATTAATAGTGCAAGGAATAAGAAAACTTCCTGGATCTTCAGATGCTTGCGGTAGCTGTGTCTAGTCATCCGTTGCCTCGGGATCTTGAATTTCATCTCTACTGTCCGAGTCGTCCCCATCTTTGATTTTGCACTTTGAAGCGAATTGGGTCTCGACATCTCCTTGAAAAACAACTGAAAATGAAGTTTCACGCGAATCTGGACTGACGGACCTTACAGCGGCGCTGGGCCTGGGCCAGGAGCGGCGCTGGGCCTGGGCCAGGAGCGGCGCTGGGGCTCTCCAGCGGTGCTTGTTGGTTCTGAGCCGCGCTGGTGTCTTCCAGAGTCGCTTTCTTGTGCAGCCAGTGGCGCTGGTGGTACCTGGACAGATTCCAGTTTTGCGTTTTTGCTTGTTTCTTCTCCGTTTGGCTCCCGTATGACCTGTACCTGATTGGACACTTCACAAAAATCATTAGAAAGCTCAGTAGAGTCATTACCTTTGGTGAACACGGCGTTCACATTCTCGTTGCGTCCGATTGGTGGTTGGTACTTTTGACTCGTACTCGGGCCTCCTTGATTTGAACTTGAGCCGCCCTGGATGTTTTGCCTTGGAACTGAGCCATTCTCCTTCTTTGCATTCTGCTCAATCCATCTATCTATCCTCCTCTCGATGTCCTTGATTGCGGCTTGTTGATTTCTTGCTCCCTCGTCAACCTATTGATTGAGATTACTTATCTTCTCATTGAGCGACCTTGTATAGCTTGCTAAGGAGTCGTGCCTCTTGTCATTCATCTCAATGTACCTCTCCATCATGTTGGTGAGCTTGACAATCGGATCCTCCTTGACTTCATTCTCCACTTTCGGTTGCTCGGGTTGACCATTACTCCCTTGCCACCTATTTTGAAAAGAACCAAAGTTATTTCTAGCATAACTAGAATTAAAGTTAGAATTACCGGGGTTTCTTTGGAATAGTCCTCGTTGATAGCATCCTCGGTATTGGTTCTGGACAAAATTGACTTGCTCGGTAGCCTCTTCTTCACAATCCTCGGTATAGTGCATTCCTCCGCAATTGTTGCACCCGTGTGCAATCACCTTGAGGTCTTTGTCCATAATGTCCAACCTATCTTCAAAAGTAGAAAAACGGTTAGATAAAGCTTTAAGTTCATGAATTACCTCATTGTCAGAGCTGCTCTCAATGCTAGCCACGGTCCTTCTCGTCCTCCTATCTCGGTCTCTGTCATCCATATCTCGAGCTAAGCTAGCTTGCACCATATCCTCCATCATCTTGTACGCGTCATTGGTAGACTTGTACAAAAAGTTACCACCGCCGGCTAGGTCTAAATCCTTTTGGGAACTCTTGGTTAAACCATAGAAGAAAATCTCCATGATCTCGTCCTTTTCTAGTCCATTCCCGTGACAGTTTCTGATCATTTCCCCAAGCCTTTTCCATGCATCAACTAGTGATTCACCCTCATCTTGCTTGAAAGCCTTGATGTCTCGAAGCATTTTCCTAGCTAAACTCGGGGGAAAGAATCGCGAGACGAACTGTTCGCGAAGTTGATTCCATGTAGTGATGGTACCTTCATCGAGCTCATCGAACCAAGCACGTGCCTCTCCCATGAGAGACGACATAAATAAGCTAAGTTTCACATCATCATCGGTGACGTTTCCTCCGTATTTGAACATTTTGCACAAACTTGTGAACCTGCTTACATGCTTATGGGGGTCGGATTTGGCTCGGCCGTCATATTGGTTGTCTTGGATTAACTTAAGGTGGTGGCCTTTGACTGAAAACGAATCTCCTAAGTTTGGTGGGACTATAGCCGATCCCGGTGTAGGTGCAATGACTCTCGTCCTTTCCATCATCGGTCGGTTAAAGGCGTCCATTTCGGATATAGGTGAGTTTAGTTGTGACATAGTGTCGGATGAGGAATCGGTTGATCCTAAAGGTGGGTCTTCGTCAAAAAGGGTTGCTAAACTAAATACGTGTGGTGGAATCGGTGTGTTGTTTCTCTTTTTCCTTCTAGGTTTACTAGGTCTTGAAGATGCACTATCTATTATCGTTCCCGACCTCTATCGCATCAACTACCTAAATAATCCTGCAAAACTCAAGAAAAAGATCAAACACACCAATATAAAAATGAAATGAAAAACTAAACTACACTACTTAAACTAAAAAGGAAAAAGAAAATATTTTTGGATTTTTGAAAATTTTAGAAAATGAAAATACTACTAAACCCTAATTTTGACCTAAACCTAATTTTGACCTAAACCTAATTTGACCTAATTAGACTACTAAACCCTAAAATGACTTAACCTAAAAACTGAAAAGTAACTTTCTCGTGCCGAAACACAAGAAAGGATCCAATTACACTACTAAACTAAGAATGCGTCGCGTCCCCGGCAGCGGTGCCAAAATACGTGATGGTGTTTTTTCATTGTATTTAAAATTTATAAAAATGTTGTACAAGTAATTACCTCAAACTAAACACACAATAACGAGCAGAGAACCCGGTCAAGTGTAGTGTAGTAAGTGATAAGTACATGATCGTTCGCAAGGACGCTTGCACTACCTAATCTAGTAAAATGTGTAATTATAGCGGTTGGGGGTTGTCACGATTTCCTATTAAACTAATTAAAAACTGAAAAGTAACTTTCTCGTGCCGAAACACAAGAAAGGATCCAATTACACTACTAAACTAAGAATGCGTCGCGTCCCCGGCAGCGGCGCCAAAATACGTGATGGTGTTTTTTCGTTGTATTTAAAATTTATAAAAATGTTGTACAAGTAATTACCTCAAACTAAACACACAATAACGAGCAGAGAACCCGGTCAAGTGTAGTGTAGTAAGTGATAAGTACATGATCGTTCGCAAGGACGCTTGCACTACCTAATCTAGTAAAATGTGTAATAATAGCGGTTGGGGGTTGTCACGATTTCCTATTAAACTAATTAAAAACTGAAAAGTAAATAGAAACCGCAACCGCTTATTCAGCGAGAGGCTTAGTCTGAAAATAGTTTGAAAAAGCAAATAACAGTAATTAAATTAAAATACTTAAAGACATTACATAATTCAGAATACTAAAACACACTTCATAATTCAAAACAATTAATAAGCAACCATGATAAGCTCCCTGAAACGCCTCCCATACTTCTCATGGTATTCCTGATGCGCCGTTGCATAAAACAACTCATCATCGACGGTCCTCCCCTGTGCATTCAACCTCATACAAATTGCCTCAAACTGCTTACATGCCTGCCGAATTCTTCTCATGTGACTTGCTACTTTGTTTTTTTTTTTTTTTTTTTTTTTTTTTTTTTTTTTTTTTTTTTTTTTTTTTTTTTTTTTTTTTTTTTTTTTTTTTTTTTTTTTTTTTTTTTTTTTTTTTTTTTTTTTTTTTTTTTTTTTTTTTTTTTTTTTTTTTTTTTTTTTTTTTTTTTTTTTTTTTTTTTTTTTTTTTTTTTTTTTTTTTTTTTTTTTTTTTTTTTTTTTTTTTTTTTTTTTTTTTTTTTTTTTTTTTTTTTTTTTTTTTTTTTTTTTTTTTTTTTTTTTTTTTTTTTTTTTTTTTTTTTTTTTTTTTTTTTTTTTTTTTTTTTTTTTTTTTTTTTTTTTTTTTTTTTTTTTTTTTTTTTTTTTTTTTTTTTTTTTTTTTTTTTTTTTTTTTTTTTTTTTTTTTTTTTTTTTTTTTTTTTTTTTTTTTTTTTTTTTTTTTTTTTTTTTTTTTTTTTTTTTTTTTTTTTTTTTTTTTTTTTTTTTTTTTTTTTTTTTTTTTTTTTTTTTTTTTTTTTTTTTTTTTTTTTTTTTTTTTTTTTTTTTTTTTTTTTTTTTTTTTTTTTTTTTTTTTTTTTTTTTTTTTTTTTTTTTTTTTTTTTTTTTTTTTTTTTTTTTTTTTTTTTTTTTTTTTTTTTTTTTTTTTTTTTTTTTTTTTTTTTTTTTTTTTTTTTTTTTTTTTTTTTTTTTTTTTTTTTTTTTTTTTTTTTTTTTTTTTTTTTTTTTTTTTTTTTTTTTTTTTTTTTTTTTTTTTTTTTTTTTTTTTTTTTTTTTTTTTTTTTTTTTTTTTTTTTTTTTTTTTTTTTTTTTTTTTTTTTTTTTTTTTTTTTTTTTTTTTTTTTTTTTTTTTTTTTTTTTTTTTTTTTTTTTTTTTTTTTTTTTTTTTTTTTTTTTTTTTTTTTTTTTTTTTTTTTTTTTTTTTTTTTTTTTTTTTTTTTTTTTTTTTTTTTTTTTTTTTTTTTTTTTTTTTTTTTTTTTTTTTTTTTTTTTTTTTTTTTTTTTTTTTTTTTTTTTTTTTTTTTTTTTTTTTTTTTTTTTTTTTTTTTTTTTTTTTTTTTTTTTTTTTTTTTTTTTTTTTTTTTTTTTTTTTTTTTTTTTTTTTTTTTTTTTTTTTTTTTTTTTTTTTTTTTTTTTTTTTTTTTTTTTTTTTTTTTTTTTTTTTTTTTTTTTTTTTTTTTTTTTTTTTTTTTTTTTTTTTTTTTTTTTTTTTTTTTTTTTTTTTTTTTTTTTTTTTTTTTTTTTTTTTTTTTTTTTTTTTTTTTTTTTTTTTTTTTTTTTTTTTTTTTTTTTTTTTTTTTTTTTTTTTTTTTTTTTTTTTTTTTTTTTTTTTTTTTTTTTTATCTAACAAATAAAGTAAAATAGATAAACGTCTACATGATCACATCGATCCAAACAAGTATTCAGCCTACTAGCCTACCATTATTAAGGAATAACAAAGTCTGAAAAGATGAAAGACATTGTTTACCGACTGAAAGTAAAATAAAAGAGTAGATCTAGGTTGAGGATGAAGATCGGAAGGTGTTAGAAGCTCCAAAACCTCCTTGGAATCTGCAAAGTCGACCTAGGGTTGAATGTGGGCGGCTAGGGCTGTTGAATCGGCTCTCCCTTAGGGTTTTGAGGGCTGCTTCGGCTTAAATAGTGATTTAGGTCGGTTTGATGAACTGGGCTTTCCAGCGGCGCTGGGCTTGGGCCAGCTGCGCTGGGCTTGGGCCAGCTGCGCTGGCAAGGTGCAGCGGCGCTGGCAGCTCCTGCTGCTTCACGTTTCGCTTCGTTCGGCTCCCGAATCACCTCCTTGTGTCTTGTAACTTCATAGGCCTTCATCTTGAGTCACTTGATGCCATTTACCCTCACTCGCATCTTCCGTGAACCTGCGTAAACATAGAATCCATTAAGTACCGATAGTTCCGGAATATTAACTCATTTTAGACATTGAAATGAGGCCTTTCGATAGGGGTTTTTATCACAAAATGAACGCTCATCAATCCTTGACCACCAATTGTTCAAAGAAAAACTTGTTGCAGTTATGCGAAAATTAAATGCGAAGAAGCAATGGTGTCGAGATCAAATCGATTATATACAAACCGGGTATTGTTCTGATCTTGAGTGTCAATACTTTACTTATTTGCAGGGGAAGATCGACAAGATTCAAGTTGCTCTGGAACAACTTGATTGTGCGGTTAACACCTTGAACCATCTGATCATATGGGCCAAAGCAGTTTATGAGATGAATGAATAAATTTCCGTTGTTATTAAATGTGTTCTAGGAACTATTATGTTGTATGTTTCTCTTTAATAAGTTTGTAATGTTTTTAAATTATGAATAAATTTCTGTTGTTATTAAATTACCAAGTAGACATCTTTTATTAAAATACTTAAAGACATTACATAATTCAGAATACTAAAACACACTTCATAATTCAAAACAATTAATAAGCAACCATGATAAGCTCCCTGAAACGCCTCCCATACTTCTCATGGTATTCCTGATGCGCCGTTGCATAAAACAACTCATCATCGACGGTCCTCCCCTGTGCATTCAACCTCATACAAATTGCCTCAAACTGCTTACATGCCTGCCGAATTCTTCTCATGTGACTTGCTAGTTGATGTTCGCTCCGTGGACCTTCAGTCGTGTCCCTGTTGAACATTTCAGTAATGTCGTTCCACAAGTTTTCGCTTGGGTTAGCCATTTCACATCTACCGTCACTGGGTCAGGATGCCTCAACATCCAACACCTCGACAACAAAAGATCTTCTGCTTCAGTCCACCTCTGATGCGCCATTTGGTTGTGATGTTTGAATGAAATGATTTGATAAAGATAGAAAGGATTTGAGATAATATTGTTGTGGTTTGAAATGGTTGTGGTTGTTGGGTATAAATAGAGTGTAAAAGGAAAAAAATAATAATAAAAAAGGCATATAGCCGTTAGTTGTTTGGTTGTAAGATTTAAATGAAATGTTTTATTTATTTGTATTGTGTTTTTAAAATTAATGAAAGTTTAGGGTTTATTTGGTAACTTTTTTTTTGGCAAGAATTGACAAGTTTTGACACTACACCATATGTTTTGGCAAGAATTGACAAGTTTTGGTTTCACATATTTTGGCAAGAATTGACAAGTTTTGGACTACACATATTTTGGCAAGAATTGACAAGTTTTGGACTACACATATTTTGGCAAGAATTGACAAGTTTTGGACTACACATATTTTGGCAAGAATTGACAAGTTTTGGACTACACATATTTTGGCAAGAATTGACAAGTTTTGGACTACACATATTTTGGCAAGAATTGACAAGTTTTGGACTACACATATTTTGGCAAGAATTGACAAGTTTTGGACTACACATATTTTGGCAAGAATTGACAAGTTTTGGACTACACATATTTTGGCAAGAATTGACAAGTTTTGGACTACACATATTTTGGCAAGAATTGACAAGTTTTGGACTACACATATTTTGGCAAGAATTGACAAGTTTTGGACTACACATATTTTGGCAAGAATTGACAAGTTTTGGACTACACATATTTTGGCAAGAATTGACAAGTTTTGGACTACACATATTTTGGCAAGAATTGACAAGTTTTGGACTACACATATTTTGGCAAGAATTGACAAGTTTTGGACTACACATATTTTGGCAAGAATTGACAAGTTTTGGACTACACATATTTTGGCAAGAATTGACAAGTTTTGGACTACACATATTTTGGCAAGAATTGACAAGTTTTGGACTACACATATTTTGGCAAGAATTGACAAGTTTTGGACTACACATATTTTGGCAAGAATTGACAAGTTTTGGACTACACATATTTTGGCAAGAATTGACAAGTTTTGGACTACACATATTTTGGCAAGAATTGACAAGTTTTGGACTACACATATTTTGGCAAGAATTGACAAGTTTTGGACTACACATATTTTGGCAAGAATTGACAAGTTTTGGACTACACATATTTTGGCAAGAATTGACAAGTTTTGGACTACACATATTTTGGCAAGAATTGACAAGTTTTGGACTACACATATTTTGGCAAGAATTGACAAGTTTTGGACTACACATATTTTGGCAAGAATTGACAAGTTTTGGACTACACATATTTTGGCAAGAATTGACAAGTTTTGGACTACACATATTTTGGCAAGAATTGACAAGTTTTGGACTACACATATTTTGGCAAGAATTGACAAGTTTTGGACTACACATATTTTGGCAAGAATTGACAAGTTTTGGACTACACATATTTTGGCAAGAATTGACAAGTTTTGGACTACACATATTTTGGCAAGAATTGACAAGTTTTGGACTACACATATTTTGGCAAGAATTGACAAGTTTTGGACTACACATATTTTGGCAAGAATTGACAAGTTTTGGACTACACATATTTTGGCAAGAATTGACAAGTTTTGGACTACACATATTTTGGCAAGAATTGACAAGTTTTGGACTACACATATTTTGGCAAGAATTGACAAGTTTTGGACTACACATATTTTGGCAAGAATTGACAAGTTTTGGCACTACACCATATTTTGGCAAGAATTGACAAGTTTTGGCTATCATTTTGGATCTTAAAAGATATTATTTGATGATTTTTCGAGAGTTTTATGTTTTACTTTACATATTAATGTTAGTTAAGAGTAGCATAATTGTTAAAGAAAAATAAGAAAAAATGATCATCTTTATATATTGGGAGCAGGGTTGTAAAACTCGGCTGAAAATTCGGATTCGGTTTTGGAATCGGGGGTTAAACGGGTCGAGTCAGGCCGACTTGGCCTAAAACTCAGTCAACGGCTTAGACTCGGGCCAACATAGGTCAAACTCGGGAGACTCGGTCAAAATCGGATGACTCGGTCAAAAGTCGGTCAAACTTTTTAATTTTTTTCTTTAAATGTTACGTTTTATGTTTCTAAACAATTAAGTTTGAAATTTGAAGTACTATTTTTATGTTTTTAAACAATTATGTTTACCTTTCAAGGTTATAGCCTATTTCTAATTTTCTGATATATATAATTTCAAAAAAAATGATTTTCCTATATAAAAAGCCGATCCGAGTTTTCCCCGATTTTTTTCTGAGTTTTCAAAAACTTCAGACTCTTCCCTTCACCAATTCAATCCAGAGTCACGAGTTTCCCAATGCCTTGACTAATGGTATAAGGTTAGATTAAAGCATTATTGTTTTATTCCAGTTAATTTGCAATTTATCTCAAGCATAAATTTTTTTAGATATTTGTAGGTATTTATTTGTTTATTTTATAACATAAGAATAAAAACAAAAACTTACGGCTACAATTTACTCGTATAAATACCCGCACGGATTCACCAACCCATCACCTTCATTTATTATTAATCCATTCCAATCCAATCCCAATAAAACAACAAATACTGTACGTCTTTCACAAACCTTCAAACAATCAATCCTCAAAATCATAGTCAAAATTCAACAAAACCCATATCGATATATAGATATATATAGATATATATATATATAGATACATAAAAATGAATAGTAGTCAAGAAATTACAAGAGATAGCTGGGTAAGAGCAGCGGAATCAACATGGACAAGACACGAGGACAAGCTGTTTGAAGACGCGTTGGTCTTGTTTCCTGATGACGTCATCGGTCGGTGGCAAAAGATAGCTGAAATGGTTCCTGGAAAAACGGCTGAGGAGGTGAGGGCCCATTATGAGGTGTTGGTTCATGATTTGTTGCAAATTGATTCGGGTCAAGTTGAGTTACCGAGTTATGTGGATGATGGGTATGATTGTGGTACTGGTGATGAGTTTGTGAGTTGGGATCGTGAGTTGAGAACGAGTCAGATTTCTTTTGGCAAAAGTGGGAAAGAGAGAGATGGAGAACGCAAGAAAGGGACTCCTTGGACGGAAGAAGAACATAGGTACTTTCTGCTTCCTTTTTTGTACTTTTTTTTTTTTTTTTTGGTTTTTGTGTTTGTAAAGTTTATTCCGTAACAACCCGTCTCACATTGATAAAATCGTATTAGAATTTGGTCTAGGTATCTTTTTTTAAAATTTTAAGTCAGTGATCAAAAGAATCGTTTCGAGATTTAGGGTGTTACATATTGTGTCATTTAGTATATGTGTTTTTTTTTTAATAAGAAGTTACAAGAATAATTGAGAGTTGAAAAAAGTTGAAAAAAAACATGAAATGTGACAATTGGTACCATTTTTGGGGAGGGATAGCTAAATAGCCATCCACGACAAAATATGTTTTACGTAGCTTTACATTATGCAGTAAAATATCTACATTTGTTATTGATGACTAATAATTGTTGTAGATTTATAACTATCCATTATTTTATAGGCTCTGTATTTACAAGCTAGCTTGTGACAAATTGTATTTTTGGACCATATTACTTGTATTTCAAGGTAAAGTGTGTATCAATTTAGGATATAGTTGCAAATATTTGTAACAAATGAATAGTTAGGTAGATAAATAAGTTAATTGGCTTTCCAAAATTTACTTGTTACAATTTTGTGATATATACATTGAATTATGGGCTAAATTGTTGATTTCGAATTACTTTCATTAGATTGTTTTTGATCGGATTGCAACGGTATGGGAAGGGAGACTGGAGGAGCATATCGAGGAATGTGGTGGTTTCACGGACACCTACACAAGTCGCGAGTCACGCCCAAAAGTATTTTCTTAGACAGAATTCGATGAAGAAGGAGAGGAAAAGATCGAGTATACATGACATCACCACCACAACCGATACCATGGCAGTGCCACCACCACTACCCGTGTCTACTTTTCAAGGAGGTGCACCACAATTGGGATATGAACATCAACAGACCTTTGGAGGGTATCCTATGTAGAAGTACAAAATTAAGCCCTTGGATGTGTATAGATATAGATATATTTATATGTTTAGATTTAGGATAAATTTACCAACCCAAAGGTTTTATTTTGTGACACTTGAGGAGGCTTAGATAGTGTTTAGGAGTGCTTGGAATGTCTATTCTGAAAGTGATTTATTATGAATTTCACGAGTTTAGAAATAGAATTGAATAATACATATATTGACTAAAGTTGAAAAGGTACAACATTGATTACTTTCTTTCATATATAAGTTTATGTTATGTTATTGGCAATGTGTTAAAGCTAGTAAGTAGTTTAGTGCACACATTTAAGTAGTTATTGAGCTCCAAGTGAAGGTTATTTGAACCAAGATTTTGATAGTGTGACCAGGGGATGATTATAACTGAAGATGTGAATACCATGAATGTAAGATGTATAAGATTAAAAATGATGTTGATGGGCATTTTGACCATTTAGGATAAGTTCTTGACTTGTGAAAGTGACTCATTTTGGCCCATTCTATCATTCACAATCAAAGCCTCCCTTTTCTTCCCTTACAAGTACTTCGATATTTGGTAGTTGTTCGTTTTCATGTTTAGTTGTTGGACTAATTTCATTTCACTATCTTTGGTACATTTTGTTTTCTGTCATTTTCAAATTTTTGATGAATTTTTTTATATAGTTCTTATTTTGTCATCCATTCCCATACGCATCACAATTGAATATATGTGGCAAAAATAGTTTGTAGCTCATTTCTGTATACGAGCTTGTCTTAAATGATTTGGGCAATACGTGCATATTTTGTTGTTGACCATTTCTTGTTAACCTTTTGGTTAATGACTTTATGTCGTACGAGTCAATTCGTAGATATGCGCATACATATAGCACGATTCGGAAACTATCAACAAAACGAGTTGAAATACACTTGTTCTTCTACATCCTTTAATATTGTGGTCACCATCAGAGGATTTTATGCACTAGAGAATGGATGTGGAAGAATAGGTGTATTTCAACTTGATTTGTTGACAATTTCTGAGTCGTGCTATATGTATTCGTGTATCTACGAATTAATGCATGGTCGAAACCAAATGAAAGGATATAAGCCCAATTTTCATACATCGTTTGCCTGATAAAATTGGAAACGCTTAATTCCTAAATCCTGTTAAATAAAATAGGATACAAGCTTGATGAAACACACGACTGGTTATTCAAAGAATGCTATAAAATAAAATATGAGAGTGAAACTTTGGGAATTTTTCTGTGTACTATTACTGAAATTCAGAACTTACATATATAGTGGAAATATATGAACTACCCACTACTCCACTAACTAGAAATAAGGAAAAACGTTCCACATAAAATTAGCTACTAAATGGGTCACGTGGACCACTTCTTGTTTACCAAGTAAAATAACTGAAATAACTCAAACTAAGTCAAAGACTACCATCCAACTCAGCTGCCACATAACTTGTCACCTAAGCTCATGATATTTATATTCAATAAATCCTAATAAGAGTACAATTTTGAAGGCTAGACGATTCGTGTAATATTTGTGCATCTAAAAGTGCCAGTTGATTCCTTATTAACACCGTATTGAACACAAGTTGTACATTCCAAAAGGACATGTATTCACACATTTTTTTTTGAACGGCAATAAAAAAATTTTATTAAAAGAAAAAACTAGTAAGAAACTATCAAGTACAAGACTCCCCCAAATCGTTCCAATAGACAAAAGAAAATAAGGAGCTAAACAAACTCTAATGGTACAAAACAAACACGCAACATACCGACAGCTACTAAAACCAGAAAGGAGATCCCAACGCAACACAAAAAGAATGACCTCCCATGAACGAAGCCGAAAGCCCTTTGCAACAAACCACAAATGCAAAGAGATCTAACTGACATCCTTTATTTGTCTCTTTAAGGCACTATGTAAGAGAACATTATCCTTTACGTTGCCAAGATATCTCCAAATCTTAAAATCGCTTGGAAAATAATCTTTCCACTTATGTAATTGCGCGAGAGAATGACCCTTGAACATTTCCAGAAGGGTCTTTGTAGCTCCAGCAATTTTCAGACTCTAGGTCATCGGTAATTAAAGGACCAATATAATCAAGTCACGTAGAACATGACTCATCAGCAATGTTTAGATCAGTAGCCGGGGGTGTAGATGGAGGCACAACGCTAGAAGATAATTGTTCACGGGTCTGTTTTGCCACCTGTTTTTGTTTTCCGCTGCCGGTAACATCATTATTGATAGATTGATCTTGCTTTAGTAGGGAGTCACTCAAAGCCTTTAAAATCTCATTTGCATGAGTTTTAATTGGCCTAACCCGACACTTATCTTGATGTAATAATCTATTAAGCAGATATACATCATGATCATCCAAACCGTTATTATGTTGAGTTGATCGTTCTTTCTTAGCACTGCTTCCGTCAAGAGAGGGCACATCTGCAGATTCTAGGACACCTGTAGGTAAATGCCCATTTTCTTTAATCACCTTGTCACCCCTCACAAAAATACTATCAGGAGAATTGCTTAGTGAAGACTCCAGTTCAGCACACTCCACACCATCTATTGCCGAATTATCACATGTAAGAAAATGACCATTAACTTTGTCACACTTATTTCCAACACCATCCACAATCGGTTCACTACTTTTCTTAGCATCTATGTTTATGTTCACATAATTGCAATCAACCTCATGGAACTCGGCTTCATTAGTTCCTTTCTTGAAATTCAGACAAGTTTTCATTTTCAAAAGACTTAAAGTCAGGTGCCCAGTAGGAAACTTTTGTAGCATTGATACAATAAATTCGATTTCGATAAGAAACTTTAAAAGACTCTTGCACACGTAACAATGATTTAGTAAGAACACATATCTTCCCATGAGACATCGGTCACGAACATACTACAACCCCATCGACCACCAAGATTTTTGTAAACCTCTGGTGCCCAAGTAGCAAGAGGTAAACCCACTAAGTCAATCCACACACATCGTTCGTCTGGAATGAACTCAGGGGAGACTTCACGAAAATCCAAGAACAAAGCCTTAAAAACCTCTGAAGATTTAAAGCTTTCAAGTTGATCCTTAGAATCAATTTCTAACCAAATCCATCGACCCCCAATATATCTAAAGGCCACATCCACAAAACCCTCTGATTTACAATAACTAGGAATATCTTTAATCACACTTAAATCTTTCACTTTAGCAAGAACACTATTTTCAATACCCTCGTATTCAATACAATCGTCATCTGAGATAACCAAAAGTTCTTCGTTACTAAGCTTAGCATGAGTAGGTTGAGAAGTATTACCTTCAGGAGTTTTCGCAACATCAGAGCGACCCTCATGTCTCTTATCGAAACGATTATACTTAGCCACATCCGCATACCCATCCAAGTCGCTCTTAGGTTCTCAACCAAAAGATTGACGTCTTCCACTTTTTTGAATCGAACGAAACCAAAACGATGTCCCGAATTTGATTTCTTAGAAGCAATATATACATCCACCACCGATCCCAACTTGTTACAGGTATTCCATACATCGTTAACCGTCGCTTTCCAAGGGATATTGGTAACAAAAATCGAAGAAGATATATTTTCAATTACACGAAAATTAGGGTTTTGCTGATTACCTTGATTCCGCTGCCTACGGTTAAGATTACTTCCATTAGATACGTTCCGATTAATGTCAAGAGGTTTGTTATTCGCGATCCATTGCCATTTACCTGATTAAACGATTGCCATCCTGCTCTTGTCGCCGATCGCCCATATTAGGGGTTTTTTCCGTTACATTTGCAAACTGTACTGGTGCTAATTAATTAAAAATATATAGAAATCATTGTTATTCACACATTTTTACCCTTGCTCCCATTTGCCTTGCATCAATTTTTCTAACAATTGAAAGAAGCCTAATTTATCTTGAAGTAAATAAAATGGTTAAGACATTAAGTATTAGTTTACAGGAAAGGAAATGCACACAAATGACCAAATTTTACATCTTCTTTGGATTACGCCTTAAGCCCGTCTTCAATCTTTTGAATAGTCGCTCTTTTAGCATGAAAAGATGCATCCAAAATACCCTCAAAGATACTAGCGTTAAAAACACTAGTAGGAATAGATTGGCTACCAGCGTTGGCACTTCCAAAAGCGGAAATTGCCAACGCTGGTTCCTTGGTATCATTGTTATATTGAAAATGTACCATTCCTTTAGGAAACACAAATATATCTCCTACTTCAAGACATTGTTTATATAGTGTATTAGTAGTATCCACAAATCCTACTTGGAGACTTCCTTGAACAAGAAATATAAGCTCTGACGCCCTAGGATGGATATGGATTGGATTGACCGACCCTGCAGGGAACTCGAGTATTGCATATGACACACTTAGACCCGCAAGTGCTGGAAACTCATTCATGCTCACTTTCAATGCCGTAAAATTTGTTGGGTACTCACCACCAACTAGCTGACGCATTCCCTTAAACGTGAAGTAATTGGCATCGATGGTGTTGTTTGGGGCCGCAAAATCAGTGTGAATGTCAGGGTCTCCGGCACTTGCTATACGAAGTATAGCAAACACGATAACTAAAGTAAACATAATTTCCAGCTTCGAAACCATCTTAATATCAACAACAATTATATTTTTTTTCTATCGGCACTTTTTCAAACTAGCCTATTGATATATATAAGATATGACATGAAATTTTGGAATAAGTTTTGGTATATACAATGTTGCTCATCAAGGTTGTTACTTGTTAGCTAGTTGTTTCCTAAGAAATTTTATTGTCATGTTCGTAAAATACATGTTTTTTGTATGTATTTTTTTATTTTAATACTCGTACTTTTTAACCTTTTTCATATGTCTTTAGTTGTATTGATGTGCACCTTTTACGTTTTAATTTGCGTTTCTACTTGTTTTATTCGATTTTGAAACTCTTAACAAACTTGGACAAATCGAGCTACAATCGAGGAAACCTAGGAAACAAACCCGACATCTAATGAGACCACGAGTACAAGCATGAGCCCAGAAGCCCGTGGGTCGTGTGTGGTGGGTTAACTGTGTTGGTAGGAAAGTTGAGTATCACAAAAGCAACTCTTTGACAATCAAGCGCTGGAAATGTGAACTAGTATCAGATTAAATAAGAAATGTTAAAAGACGACATCGTATAATAATGTACAGTAAAAAAACATTATATAAAGCTGAAAATGAATAAAACAAACAAATAAGTGTTTGGCCCCATTTCTCTGATATGCCATTTCTCAGCTGTTTCACCCGCGACACCCATGCCGATTTTTTCTTGTTCCCCATGTTAATACTAAAGAAATATCAATAACAGTAACATAACAACAATACCACGTTAACTGTTTTCAGAGCTGTCTATATTATGAACATGACACGAGCCTAAAAGGCGTAATGCATAAAGGCTTATTACATATCCGGCTTGACCAATGGCTGGTTAACTCATGTACAAGTTTTGTGCACCGCTGGTGATCTTATTATCAGTCTATACACAGAACACGATTTAACCAAACGCTTCAGGTTGGGGATTTGGTTTATCTTAACAGACTTTCATTTTCAGTAAAAACAGTAACCCTAAATACTGAGACCGCAACTTTAGAGTTCGAAAATATCAGTACATACTAAAGATGAGACGTGCTTCTACTCTGCATAAAAGAATTACCAATATATTAAAGGGAAACAAAACATTTCAAGCATCAACCCAACAAGAAGCAAGCGCTTGCAGTGTGTACCAAAAAACTAGCCATTGCCCAACCCACCTGACTTGCAAAAAACCCTGCCATCTATTTCAAGCGCTTGCAGTGGTCTCCAACCAGTTACAGGTTGATTGCAGATTTGGTTCTTTTATGCATACATACAAGATCCTTTTTACTTATTGAAACTTCCACATTTATATGATAGACCAATCCTGAATTTCTGATCCTACGTTTACATTTTAACATGAAAAACAAGTCGAACATGTGAACCGTGAACAGATGCACAAAAAAAACGAAATCAACTTGATTTACTATGTCTAAGGGGATACGAATAAACTAATTCCAGCAGCATCACATGCCAGAAACAACGTGAATTTTCTTGCATCTCCCCCATTCCCAATTACCCCAAGCAGTCGACTCTTAAACGCGTCATAAGCATATAAATAATTGCTAGACTAAATAGGATTATCTGTAAAATAACACAAGCAATATAGTTCATAACAAACGACCATAGAAGCTTCCATGTATTTTATTCTGTTTTATAATACAATATACAAGTGAAATCTCAAGTTGTCTAGATAGTTAAGGCAGATAAAGGCGATGGTACCCAGTTACAGAAATGAAACTTTCTGTTAAACAAAGAAATGAAAATTCACATTAGCTAAAAAAAATATCTCAATCCTATAACAGAAAACACATTACCGAAATGTTTAAAGTGAGATTCCAAACGTACATCATTTTACCCTCACGCAAATGTATCATTCTTCAGCAATTTATTAATTATCACAGTAAGTGCAGCAGCACTCACCCCAGATTCTTCACCAGTAAAACAAGATTTACCTTCTTCCGCAGCTTTACATAACTTGGGATCCAATGGGACTTTCCCAAGAAATGGGACACCCATCTCAACGCACATTTTTGCTGCTCCTCCACCACTACTATCAAACACCTCAGTACAAGCCACCAAGCCCAACAATTCAGGTGCTTTTTCTCTCAAAATTGACATAGCCCACTCTGTAACATCTTCTTGTTCTTCCCCAAATTTGGATGGTTTCATGTACTTGAAATCAGAAACAGATTGAGATAACCCGCTCATATTCTCAACAACCCCCAGAACTGGAATCCCGACTTTCTTACAGAAACTCACCTCTTTCCTTACATCTATCAAAGAAACCTGTTGCGGGGTGGTGACTATAATCGCGCCATCTATTCCTGTTTCTTTGAGGAATTGAACGATCGAGATGTGTTCGTCTGAGGTACCCAGTGGAGCATCCACCACTAGACAATCAAGCTCTCTCCAGTAGACGTCTTTGAGAATTTGTTTTATGATCCCATTTTTACGTGGACCCCTCCAAATAACAACATCATCAGGGTCAGGGAGCATGAACCCGATTGACATGACCCCTATGGAGTCGACATAGACAGGGGACCAACCTAGGTTACTTTGGTGAATCTCTTGACCTTCTAAGCCCAGCATTTTTGGGATGCTTGGCCCACAAATATCGATGTCAAGTAGACCTACTTGATGATCCATGGCGGCGAGGGCAAATGAGAGCTGGGCTGAGAATGTGCTCTTGCCAACTCCACCTTTACCCGATAAAATCAGTATCTTATGCTTTACTGTAGCCATTCTATCTGCAATCTGAACCAAATCTGTCCAAAGAAATAAACAATAGAGTGGATATTATTTGTTTTCACAGAATAGCTCATTATTTTCAAGTATCTACACTTCTATAGTTCAGAAGGTACAGCAACACAAGGCAAGCAAATAAGAAATAGATTATGCCCGTAACCATAAAATCAACATATGGTTCAAGAAAAAAATCAATTACAAATAAACAGTTTGAAATAAGTATGAAAAGCACATAACTGTGAACCAAAATCAACAGAATTAACTCAATGTCTATGAGTCTATCATAGAACTAACTCGAACATAAAAGCTTCAAATCAATTGTTTGGAATTACAAACAATATCTAAAGTGGAAAGTGTTTCGGTTTTGAGTTTACTGGGACCATTTTGGTTTTTGGTTCATTAAGTGATGGTTTTCAAAAACAAGTTGATAGCTTCATTCTTTATCTATCAACTAAGATAAGCTAGTTTCATATCAAAGTGTAGAAAAATTTCTACTTCAAACCAGTATGAATCGTATGTATTCGGTAAAATAGAAAAGACAAACTAATACAGGATTGTAAGCTTTTAGATACATGGTTATATGCACAACAACACAACAAACCCTACATTGAAACCCAACAATAAAAAAAAAACAAGTTAGGGTGGTGAAATCTTGATCCGCCAACTCGCCAACCTGATTATTTCCAGGTGAGATTCAGGTTGGCCATTTGGTAAACAGGCCGACCTGCTGACCTAGTATATTTGAGACTATCTTTTCTGAAGGCATTATTTTATAAACTAAAATATACAACATCAACTATTTAATCTAATCGAAACTCTATGGTAATTAGTAAAACTTCCTAACCATTAAGGTACTATACTTTGGACCACAAGCTATTAATATCCTCTTCTTTTTCTCCTTTAATCTTCCTTTGAAAGATCTAGTATCTTTTGATAATTATACTAATTTGCACACAACAAAAAACAACACCTAAACCACCAGCGTGGTGGCCTAATGATAAAAGCTTGGTCTCTAAGGGTGAAAATACATAGAGGTCACAAGTTTGATTCCTAAGAGCAAAAAATATATCCTTGTGGCCACAGAGGTTTACTGTGCTACACGCAAAGCCTTGGGATTAGACGGCTTGAAAAGCAGGTCAGATTTCTAGGTTAGTACGCAGAGCACAGGTTTCAGGTTGACCTAATAACCGATCAACCAATTTCACCTTAAACCAACCCACCAACCCATTTGACCTAAACATGTCCGCGTTGAAAGATTTCATTTTAGTGATGAAAAACTCAACCCTATTATCTAATCATGCCTGTTCGGGTGGTAATAACAACCCACCAAGCCCAACCCAGCTCACTTTTCCATTTATTTATCCAGCTCAACTGTAACTCCTCCTAAATATATCATAGTAGGTTCCCAAATATGTACAGTTGTACACGTGTCAAGCAAGCTAACATATGTAACAGCAGTAATTATTATAGAAGAAGAAAAGAAAAGGGGAACCTGGGTCAGGGCCTTTGGGAGCAGAAGCACAAGCTTCTTGATTTGGGCAGCCTGCACATGCATCCGATTTCCCTGCATCTTCTGCTTCTGTTCCTGGGCAATCTGTTCAAACACACACACACAAATTATAAATATATACTTATAGATACAAAAAGCAATATATATAAACAAAGTCAAACAAGAATTCAGTCAAACGTACGTTCATTAGCGTTGTCTGGGACTTCTTTGTGGTTCCCGTTCTCCATTTCTTTTAGCTAAGAAGTTAATTAACAAACCAACCGGTGTTCTGTTTTTTTAGAAAGAAAGAAAAAAACGGCGACAACACATAAGGCATTCACAGAAGTAAATTTATAGGCTACCCTAACCGACCCGACTTGGCCCGGTCAAGACTCTTGTTCGTTTTGACTTCTTACATTTATATTATTAACCCTCAACTTTTTTAATTCTTGCTATTTAAATAAATGTGAAACATGCCTCTTTTTTTTACATTCGATGTGTAGGGAGAGATGTAATATTTTACTCAAATAGAAAGACTGTTTTAAATAGAACAAATATACCTAATATTGTTATGAGTAGGTAACAGGGAGAAGAAATATGTAGGTCACCCTCGTATCTTTTTTTTTTAGAACGGCCAAAATTATATTAATAAACGGACAACTAGCAAGATACTAGTTGCCAAAATACACAATTACAATTATAAAAATAGCCTAGAAACGAAACCGATACAACAATCTCTAGACTCAACCCGCAACATTAACTGCGAGTACTTCAAAAAGAGTGGAAAAAACTTGTGCCATTTACCAAAGGGAGACACAAGAAAAACTCCCAACCAAGCGAGGGCCGAACCACTGGTTTTCACCTCGTGGTGTTTTTGATGAAGTCTCAACCATGTTACGATTTTGAAGTTTTTTAATGAAGGAGGTCTAATGTTTTTTTTCCCGTCAATATGTTTCAGGTATTATATTAGGGTCTTCTAATTTGAGTCATGTCGAACATTCAAATATCTAAGTTTTCTTCAATCATTCAGATGATCAATCTTACACATAAAAAATAACAAGTTGTTTACAGATAAAAACTAAAATACTTATAAAAATACCAAGAAAATCGTGGCTGGCGATGGACGGAGGTAATCAATTCAGAAATTAGTGGTGGTGACTGGTGGTTGCTGCTGATCACTGGTGGTGGTTGTGGTTATTTGATGATAAAATTAAAAAAACATAATACAAAATTTTTCAAAAATATTTAGTAATGCTTGAGAGTGAATATAGGTTTTGAATTTCATTTTTCTGTTTTTAATTTAGTCATTATGTTTGACTTATTATATTAATATAAATGAATATAATATTTTATTTTAATGCGTTTATGTTTATTTGAAGGTAAATATGAGATACTTAAATTTACCAAATTGTGTAAGAGTAAACTAATATTCATACTAGCTAATCAAACCCGGGTTCAACCCGGATCATCTAATAAAATTTTTGCAAACAAAAATATATAACTATTTATATTATTTGTTGACACATTATAAATTGATAAAAAGTCTGTTACCATCATACAACAATAATAGACAATTAAAAAATCAACTAATCCTTTGTTTCAATAACTCCAACATAACTCTTTGTTTACAAAATTCAAAATTTGGGGTTAAAAAGGTAACATATAAAACCTTATTAATAAAGAAATGACGTCACATAAACAAAATTAGTATCTATCAAGGATTCATATAAGTGAATCTTGTGAAGCCTTGCAAGCAATTTTTAAGAAAATATGATGTCATAACAATTATTTTATTATTATAAGAGATAAGATTTGCTATTTACATCATTTGTGTCATTACCATATTATTAATGATAAATAAATTTATCAAATATATGATAAATATATTTTAATGGGCTAGTGGTGGTGGTGGTTGCTTCTTATCACTGGTGGTGATTGTGGTAAATTTTAATGATAATTTTGAAAACCATCAAAACCAAAGCATTTAGTAATGCATGAGAACTGAATATAGGTTCGGGATTTCATTTTTTTTTTATTCAGTCATTATCCTTTACTTAATTTTTATGACGATAATATTTATTCTAATGCATTTATATTCGTTTAAAGGTAAATATGAAAATATTTAAATTTAACAAATTGTATAAGAGTAAACTAATATTCATATAAATATTGTTATTTACATCATTAGACCTAAATATTTGTAAAAGAATCCTATACAAATAAAACAGAAGGTTCTAAAGTTTCAAGTCTACATAACTAAGGGGGGTGTTCTGCAATCCGTTTAAAATAACAGTCATTCCTATTCCAACCATTATTGTACCCAAATACGCAAAATACGACCCAAATCCACAAGTAAAAACACGATCAAATAATCCAGTAAATTATATCCTTATAAATTTAATAAAATCAATTTGTAAAATCAAATCAAAATTTATTACATTTAGATTACAGTATGTATCATCCATCCAGAGGTGGTGTTCGTGGCGGTCGAGATCGTAAGTTATTCCTACCTCTTTTTAGGGTTCTTCATATATATATATATATATATATATATATATATATATATATCTTACAAAATTTCTATCGATCTATATATATATATATATATATATATATATATATATATATATATATATATATATATATATATATATATATATATATATATATATATATATATATATATATATTTTTTTATTTTACTATTTTGCTGATTCACTGCCACATGATTATTACTTTTATTATAATAACATAAAACCAGTATTTGTGATACCTAAAAGAAGAACAGTAAAGCTCAAGTGAAACAAACGGACCGTAAAATAAACGAGACCTAGGATTTTACATGGTTTAGCTGCATACGAGTAAGCGTACTTATATTGATATATGATATTTAGGGTTTACAGCTGCGTAGTATATGTATATGTATATGTAGAGGCTAAATCAGTTTAAGTGTCCCCATCGAGGGACTTGGGCAACGCCCCTGAACTCCCGTTTTTTGGCGGGCACTACTCCATCTGGCAGCAATCAGTCTCTACACTCAATGCTACATTGTCATGTATATTTAACATGTGTGTGTTCGTGTGCCAGAAACAAATTCGGTTGGATTTTTGCTGTACTTTTATTGTTTTTTATGTATGATTATGATCACTGTTATTTAATGTCAATCCATTTAAGTCAGTAGATTGTACAGATGTGCTTAATTGGACTCAAAAGTGTTAAAGGCAATAGGCTAATAGCTTTTTGGACCGACTAATATTTATTTTATCATTATAGATTTACATTTGCAATTCTTTTGAGAGAAATGGTGTGTCACATTGTAATACAAGAAGTTTACTTTTAACTACGTGTAAATTATGTATTAACATTATCTGTGTTACTTATGTGCAGAGTTTAGCTGGGATGATGTGAAGGTTGGTAAATATCGAGAAAACTATCTTGGTCACAGTCTCAAGGCTCCTGTAGGGAGATGGCAGAAAGGTAAATATTATTACCAAACCAAATTTGTATCACCAATATCTGTAACGATGGTACTAACACATAAGGCAAAGTTTATCTTGAAATATGGCCTATTAAGAGAAATTGCAGTTGATATGCATTATGCAACTTTTTAAAATAGAAATAGCTGAAAGAGCATAGAGAACCGTCTGCTTTATTTTCTTTTGAAGAGTTTTCACAATTTTCTTCTTTAACCACCACAATGTTTTAGTTATATAAGTATTCTGTAGATCCATTTCCTTTTCATACCTAAACTTTAAAAGATGAGGTATGATTAGTAGTTATTAGTGTCGGACTGTCGGGTAATTGCTACAGCTCTGCTCTACCCATTCATTGTTTGCTGAGAAAACTTAACCTTTTGTGTCAAATATAATATACAAAAAGAATTATATTTTAATGTCTATCTATGAATAAATCAATAAATTATTTAGGACTTTCGATGTGTAATAAGTACGCTATGGACAACCTTTTTACTCATTTAACCCTTTCTTCGATGCTATTTTTGGGTGAAACATTACTTATCTGACCCATTACTGCATTATGGATAAAGCATAACCTGAATCAACACATTCATAAGTAAATCAGTGTCAAAATCGCCTTCTCTACTTGCACTCTATGTACAATCATGTAGTCTATACCGTTTTCATTATTAGAGTAATGTGCTTTAATAATGGTTTTCCAGTCCGACTAATTACCCAATTGACCCGCCTCAGTTTCTTCCCTTGTCATCATTTTCTAATCTTTTAGGGCCTCCATTAACATCTGTATGTATGAACAGGGAAAGATTTACACTGGTATGCCAGGGATAAAAAATCCAGTGATGCAGACATGGAGGCTGCTAAAGAAGAGATAAGGAGGATCAAGGAGGAAGAGGAACAGGCTATGAGGGAGGCCCTAGGTTTAGCTCCTAAGCATGCTGCTAAACCGCAAGGTAATAGGCTTGATAAGCATGAGTTTTCTGAACTTGTGAAACGAGGCTCGACTGCAGAAGACTTGGGAGCAGGACATGCTGAAGCGGCTCACGTTCAAGGACTCGGTTTTGCCAAGTAAGATTCTTGGCTAAAGCTTTACTTCTTATTTATAAACTTTGGGTAGGATCATATATCTTATAAAGGTGGCAAGATGGGTGGGTCGCATAACGAGATAAAAGGGGGGATTCTTCATTATGGGTCGAAACAGGCTGGACCGGTTTGACCCAGAATAATTCCTCTCCAAAATATAAGTTTTAATCTATAATATGTGTGTCAAGTTTTATTTGAAAAGCTATATTATTTCCAAGAGTCATCTAATATTCCGGGTAAATTTGATTTTGGTGGTATTTTGAAAATAACTTTGGGCAATCCAGCATCCTCTTAAGCTAAATATTTATGTTTCAACGTATGACGCATCCCTCATACCAGTTGGGGGTGGGATTGGGTATTATTATTTTATTTTGTTTTACATGTTGACCTGCTCGAAACAATACATGGCTTAAGTTGTCCCATTCATGTGTAAATCTCCCATGACTGTGTTCTGTGAATTTTCTCAACATTGGTAATTCTGTAAACCAAAATGAACCGCTTATCCATTGTTGTATTCTTTTACAGCCAAACCATTAGTGTCACTGGATAGAAAAGAACACTTTTCTTTTTGTAATAACAAGTGATTTTGGGATAAACACCGGAAGTTTTAATGTAAAATTTGGCTACTTGTAGTGTGTTATTAATGTTTTCAGGAAAGATCTTTGTTTGTAGATTTAACTACACGGCCAAAACTAATGCTGTTTTTGAAATCTTCTACTGCAGGGCACCTAAAGCATGGGAAGAACCGACTTCACTCCCTCCCACTAAAACAACTGAGGTGTCTAAAGTTACAAATGTATCTGCATCAACATCTGCACGAGATGTCAAGGACGATTCAGAAGATGAAAGCAGGCGGAAGAAAAGGAGGCGAGAAGAGAAGAAACATGAGAAGTATGAGAGAAGAGAAGAGAGAAAACATGAACGTAGAGAAAAGAGGCATGCTCGTGATTCAGATGACAAGAGGAGCCAAAAAAGAGACAAGGGTAAGAGACGACATGATTCTGATTGATTTTTTGTGTTGAAGTGTGCATTATGTCGACCATCACATTAATGGGCTGGTATCCAACTGCTTGTGGAAGCAGTTTTCTCTGTTATTGACATCCATGTCTTCATATATATATATATTGGCAAATTGCTTTGTCGTCTGTAAGACTAGATCTTAAAGGTTGTAGTGTATTTTTTTTATTCTTATGCTTAAAGTTATATTCTTCTGATCTATTTGCCTAAACACTGAAATTGAATTTGTAATTGTGTCGACTTGAAACCACGGTTCGAACTCATTGTAATTAAACTACATTTAATATTAGTATATTACTATGAAATTAGCCCTTGATGGTGTCTTAAACAGAAAGATGGACAATGATTCATAACGAATGAAGACGACACATCATCATTCATTGTAAAAACATTCTTGAATACCAGATTTCTATCTCTATGTATGACACATAGTTTGTGGGTGTTTAGATAAAGCCTTTCAGAAATATATTTGTTTGACCACTTCTTTATAATTTTCGAGACACCCGTTGTTTCTTACTGTAACCCTTTTTATCGCTGTGAGTTGGCGGGGGTGTATATGGTGTATTCATAGGCCCTTCTAAAGTTCTGTTTTAAATTCGGTTAACATTAGAAGTTAGAAAATGTCCCGACTTTTGCACATGTTATATGTTAGGAGGGTTGAGTTCATTCTATGACAATAAGGATAAGTATTACGTTACACATGAATAACAAATACGAATTGGTGGTTAGAAGGACCGGATTGAAAAATTATATTATATTATATTATATTATATTATAACCTATTTAAAATGTTTTCGCATGAATAGTGAACCTACCTGGTTGCTGGCTCAGCAGCCTGCTTGGGTTTTTTTTTTTTTAATTTTAATTTTAGTGTTTAAGTTAACGTGTTGTGTACATGTTAGCTTAACTTGGGTTTTTTATTTTTCATTTAATTTAAGGTGGTAATATTTTAGTCTTTCACACTTTAACCATTAAATCCTTTTAAGATTTTTTATATTTAGAGTTAATTACAGAAATCGTCCTTGTCGTGGACCTCTACTTGCAGTTTTCGTCCCTAAGTTTAATAAATTACAGTTTTAGTCCAAAAAACTTTGCTCCGTCAACACTTTTGGTCCAAATGACTAACGGACGTTAAGAACCCCATCATGTGACTTTCAGATGATGGGTATTTTGGTCAGATAATTACATCTATCTTCTTCTTCATCTGTATTCTATATCTATATCATAAAGAAATCAATCATCATCGGTCCATCAATTCATCCTCATCAGCAACAAATCAAAAATAAGTCAACAACATATATGTTTTTTCCTATCTCTTATTATCGTCAATATATTTATACATACAATTTATATCTATTATAAATATATAATACATAGTAAAATCTGTATACATATGAAGCAGATCTATATCTTCAAATATATACATATACAATATAAACCCCTTTATTCAAGATCTAACACCAATCAATCAATCAATCACACTTTGAAATGTTACCATATATGAAGAGTCAACAAACTGGTTTATTTCCCAATTATACTACATCTATATAAAAGAATATATATAAAGAATCGAATGCTGCATATCCCCGTCATCATTCGCAGCTTCAGTATCAAGTTTGAAGTCATAGGAAATCCACAAAAGGAAAAAAAATAGAGAAAGATGAGGGATCTTATGATGGTGGTGGCAGGAAATGGCCGATCCATGGTAGTAGGTTCAACCATTCATCACCATCTTCTCATTTGTCATCACCACAAATCAAGTTAGAACACCTTACAAAAACAAAAAAACAAATCAAGTTTGAACACATATGAAATAAAACCCATCACCAACTCCAGATCTAAAAAAATATTCTAGATCCGAAAACCATAGAAGATCCGGATCCGAATTGAAGAAGACCCGTATCCATACTTTTAATATGTAGGAGACTAGGAGGTAGATATTTAATAATTTGGTTTCGTAACGAGTTGCTTACCAAGTCCAATAGCATCTGACTCTTTCATGATACGAAGTCGCTTGCAAGAATCAACAAACATTCTGCACAAATTAAGTATATGCATTGGTGAGCATCAATTGTTTTCTTGATTGAAAATATATATATACTTGACCATGAGTGAGTTTATTATAAAAATTTTCATCATCAAGACTAGAAATCGTACCGACCTTTTTTTACCTCTTTGTTTTTTTTTTTCGTTTTTTTTTTCTGATTTTTGTCATGTTGTAAAGTTGGTTGATGTTGGTGGATTTGATTTGTAAGCACTAATTTGGGTTTAGATTTGTTGAAAAATATTAGAGATAATGGTAATATGAAATCTGAAAAAGCATATAAATTTGGGAAATTATATAGATCTATATATGAAATATGTTGGTAAATGTATGTATATATACACATATATGGGGGAAAATATTATAACCCTTACAGCAGCAGCAACGTATGTATATATATTTTTATTAAAATAATTTATTATTAGAAAAGTTAATTACACTTTTAGTCCTTGCGGTATTAAAAAGACTAAAATACCCATCACGTGCAGGTCACGTGATGGATAATTAAACGTCCGTTTGGAACTTGGACCAAAACTGTTGACGAGACAAACTTATTTGGACTAAAACTGTAATTTATGAAACCTAGGGATGAAAGCTGCAAGTGAGGGTCGACGACAGGGACGATTTCTGTAATTAACTCTTATATTTAATAACCTATTTAAAATGTTTTCGCGTGAATATTGAACCTACCTAGCTGGCTGCTGGCTCAGCAGCCTGCCTGCCTGCTTGGGTTTTTTTTTTTTTAATTTTAATTTTAGTGTTTAAGTTAACGTGTTGTGTACATGTTAGCTTAACTTGGGTTTTTTATTTTTCATTTAATTTAAGGTGGTAATATTTTAGTCTTTCACACTTTAACCATTAAATCCTTTTAAGATTTTTTATATTTATCATTAAAGTTTTATGTTTAACGATTCATGTGATATAATTTTAGTCTATTTTAATTTTTCACAATCAAAGTTTTTAGCTTTTTATTTTTATCTTCCAAGAACATTGCAAGTTTATATTTCGCCATCAAAGTTTTATGTTTTAACATTAACGGTGTATTGTTTAACGATATGTTTTTTTGTCTAATGGTAACGTTGGCATTTTAGAATTAATTAATCGCATTCAAGTCTATGTTTGGTTGTTATCCCCGGCCAACGGCCACAGTGAAGCAACTTGGCTGGCTACTGGTTTAGTTTTTTTTTTTTCTTTCCATTTCTTAGCTAGTGTGTTGTGTAGATGACACTTGCCTTCTTTGTGTTTTATTGATGTCACTTTCCTTCTTTGTGTTTTTATTTTTTATTTTGATTTATATCATTATTTTTAGAGTAGTAATGTTTTAATGTTTCACAGTTAACCGCTAACTTTTTTTTAAGACTTTTGTATTTTTACCATTAAAGTTTTAGTTGGCCGGGGATAACCAAATGTTAAGAAAAAAACAAAAAGAATATACTAAAACCAAAAAATAAAAAAGAGAAGTGCCATCTACACAACACACTAGCTAAGAAATGAAAAGAAAAAAAAACTAAACAGGCAGGCAGGCTAGGCTGCTGAGCCAGCAGCCAGCCAAAAAGTAATGCTATATCAAAATAAAAACACAAAGAAGGCAAGTGCCATCAATAAAACACAAAGATGGCACTAGTGAACAGTGAAGCAACTTGGCTGGCTGCTGGCTCAGCAGCCTGCCTGTCTGCTTAGTTTTTTTTTCTTCATTTCTTAGCTAGTGTGTTGTGTAGATGACACTTGCCTTCTTTGTGTTTTATTGATGTCACTTGCCTTCTTTGTGTTTTTATTTTTTATTTTGATTTATATCATTATTTTTAGAGTAGTAATGTTTTAATGTTTCACAGTTAACGCCCCCCCCCCCCCCCCCCCCCCCCCCCCCCCCCCCCCCCCCCCCCCCCCCCCCCCCCCCCCCCCCCCCCCCCCCCCCCCCCCCCCCCCCCCCCCCCCCCCCCCCCCCCCCCCCCCCCCCCCCCCCCCCCCCCCCCCCCCCCCCCCCCCCCCCCCCCCCCCCCCCCCCCCCCCCCCCCCCCCCCCCCCCCCCCCCCCCCCCCCCCCCCCCCCCCCCCCCCCCCCCCCCCCCCCCCCCCCCCCCCCCCCCCCCCCCCCCCCCCCCCCCCCCCCCCCCCCCCCCCCCCCCCCCCCCCCCCCCCCCCCCCCCCCCCCCCCCCCCCCCCCCCCCCCCCCCCCCCCCCCCCCCCCCCCCCCCCCCCCCCCCCCCCCCCCCCCCCCCCCCCCCCCCCCCCCCCCCCCCCCCCCCCCCCCCCCCCCCCCCCCCCCCCCCCCCCCCCCCCCCCCCCCCCCCCCCCCCCCCCCCCCCCCCCCCCCCCCCCCCCCCCCCCCCCCCCCCCCCCCCCCCCCCCCCCCCCCCCCCCCCCCCCCCCCCCCCCCCCCCCCCCCCCCCCCCCCCCCCCCCCCCCCCCCCCCCCCCCCCCCCCCCCCCCCCCCCCCCCCCCCCCCCCCCCCCCCCCCCCCCCCCCCCCCCCCCCCCCCCCCCCCCCCCCCCCCCCCCCCCCCCCCCCCCCCCCCCCCCCCCCCCCCCCCCCCCCCCCCCCCCCCCCCCCCCCCCCCCCCCCCCCCCCCCCCCCCCCCCCCCCCCCCCCCCCCCCCCCCCCCCCCCCCCCCCCCCCCCCCCCCCCCCCCCCCCCCCCCCCCCCCCCCCCCCCCCCCCCCCCCCCCCCCCCCCCCCCCCCCCCCCCCCCCCCCCCCCCCCCCCCCCCCCCCCCCCCCCCCCCCCCCCCCCCCCCCCCCCCCCCCCCCCCCCCCCCCCCCCCCCCCCCCCCCCCCCCCCCCCCCCCCCCCCCCCCCCCCCCCCCCCCCCCCCCCCCCCCCCCCCCCCCCCCCCCCCCCCCCCCCCCCCCCCCCCCCCCCCCCCCCCCCCCCCCCCCCCCCCCCCCCCCCCCCCCCCCCCCCCCCCCCCCCCCCCCCCCCCCCCCCCCCCCCCCCCCCCCCCCCCCCCCCCCCCCCCCCCCCCCCCCCCCCCCCCCCCCCCCCCCCCCCCCCCCCCCCCCCCCCCCCCCCCCCCCCCCCCCCCCCCCCCCCCCCCCCCCCCCCCCCCCCCCCCCCCCCCCCCCCCCCCCCCCCCCCCCCCCCCCCCCCCCCCCCCCCCCCCCCCCCCCCCCCCCCCCCCCCCCCCCCCCCCCCCCCCCCCCCCCCCCCCCCCCCCCCCCCCCCCCCCCCCCCCCCCCCCCCCCCCCCCCCCCCCCCCCCCCCCCCCCCCCCCCCCCCCCCCCCCCCCCCCCCCCCCCCCCCCCCCCCCCCCCCCCCCCTTAAACATTTGATAAAAGAGTAAAATGTGAAGTGTAAAAAAAAATATAAAAAACAAACATTAAAAAAGATTAAAAAAACACAAATTATTTAAAGTTAGGGGTAAACATAATAAAAAGAAAAAGGAGGGGCAGGAAAGAAAAAAAAAAAAAAAAAAAAAAAAAAAAAAAAAAAAAAAAAAAAAAAAAAAAAAAAAAAAAAAAAAAAAAAAAAAAAAAAAAAAAAAAAAAAAAAAAAAAAAAAAAAAAAAAAAAAAAAAAAAAAAAAAAAAAAAAAAAAAAAAAAAAAAAAAAAAAAAAAAAAAAAAAAAAAAAAAAAAAAAAAAAAAAAAAAAAAAAAAAAAAAAAAAAAAAAAAAAAAAAAAAAAAAAAAAAAAAAAAAAAAAAAAAAAAAAAAAAAAAAAAAAAAAAAAAAAAAAAAAAAAAAAAAAAAAAAAAAAAAAAAAAAAAAAAAAAAAAAAAAAAAAAAAAAAAAAAAAAAAAAAAAAAAAAAAAAAAAAAAAAAAAAAAAAAAAAAAAAAAAAAAAAAAAAAAAAAAAAAAAAAAAAAAAAAAAAAAAAAAAAAAAAAAAAAAAAAAAAAAAAAAAAAAAAAAAAAAAAAAAAAAAAAAAAAAAAAAAAAAAAAAAAAAAAAAAAAAAAAAAAAAAAAAAAAAAAAAAAAAAAAAAAAAAAAAAAAAAAAAAAAAAAAAAAAAAAAAAAAAAAAAAAAAAAAAAAAAAAAAAAAAAAAAAAAAAAAAAAAAAAAAAAAAAAAAAAAAAAAAAAAAAAAAAAAAAAAAAAAAAAAAAAAAAAAAAAAAAAAAAAAAAAAAAAAAAAAAAAAAAAAAAAAAAAAAAAAAAAAAAAAAAAAAAAAAAAAAAAAAAAAAAAAAAAAAAAAAAAAAAAAAAAAAAAAAAAAAAAAAAAAAAAAAAAAAAAAAAAAAAAAAAAAAAAAAAAAAAAAAAAAAAAAAAAAAAAAAAAAAAAAAAAAAAAAAAAAAAAAAAAAAAAAAAAAAAAAAAAAAAAAAAAAAAAAAAAAAAAAAAAAAAAAAAAAAAAAAAAAAAAAAAAAAAAAAAAAAAAAAAAAAAAAAAAAAAAAAAAAAAAAAAAAAAAAAAAAAAAAAAAAAAAAAAAAAAAAAAAAAAAAAAAAAAAAAAAAAAAAAAAAAAAAAAAAAAAAAAAAAAAAAAAAAAAAAAAAAAAAAAAAAAAAAAAAAAAAAAAAAAAAAAAAAAAAAAAAAAAAAAAAAAAAAAAAAAAAAAAAAAAAAAAAAAAAAAAAAAAAAAAAAAAAAAAAAAAAAAAAAAAAAAAAAAAAAAAAAAAAAAAAAAAAAAAAAAAAAAAAAAAAAAAAAAAAAAAAAAAAAAAAAAAAAAAAAAAAAAAAAAAAAAAAAAAAAAAAAAAAAAAAAAAAAAAAAAAAAAAAAAAAAAAAAAAAAAAAAAAAAAAAAAAAAAAAAAAAAAAAAAAAAAAAAAAAAAAAAAAAAAAAAAAAAAAAAAAAAAAAAAAAAAAAAAAAAAAAAAAAAAAAAAAAAAAAAAAAAAAAAAAAAAAAAAAAAAAAAAAAAAAAAAAAAAAAAAAAAAAAAAAAAAAAAAAAAAAAAAAAAAAAAAAAAAAAAAAAAAAAAAAAAAAAAAAAAAAAAAAAAAAAAAAAAAAAAAAAAAAAAAAAAAAAAAAAAAAAAAAAAAAAAAAAAAAAAAAAAAAAAAAAAAAAAAAAAAAAAAAAAAAAAAAAAAAAAAAAAAAAAAAAAAAAAAAAAAAAAAAAAAAAAAAAAAAAAAAAAAAAAAAAAAAAAAAAAAAAAAAAAAAAAAAAAAAAAAAAAAAAAAAAAAAAAAAAAAAAAAAAAAAAAAAAAAAAAAAAAAAAAAAAAAAAAAAAAAAAAAAAAAAAAAAAAAAAAAAAAAAAAAAAAAAAAAAAAAAAAAAAAAAAAAAAAAAAAAAAAAAAAAAAAAAAAAAAAAAAAAAAAAAAAAAAAAAAAAAAAAAAAAAAAAAAAAAAAAAAAAAAAAAAAAAAAAAAAAAAAAAAAAAAAAAAAAAAAAAAAAAAAACCGTTTGACTTTATGTGTAATATGACTAACATTTTATTTGATAATGTGATTTGGTTCAATCTGTGGCTAAATGATTAATTAATGGGTTTGACGGGTCAATTGGTCACTAATTTCACGACTCGGTACTTGGTAAGTAATTGGTTTAGTTAGTATTGTGATGGGTCAACCCATGGGCTTAACCCATGACCCAACCCTATCCCTTTGCCCATCCATCCCTTTTCCCTCTTTTCATTTCTAACCATCTATTCTATCTATCTTTATCACTTTCTCTCTAACTCTCCAAGAACTCATCTCTCCCTCTCTTAAAAATCATCGTAAATCATTGTTGTTAAGTTGAATTAGGGTAATAAGCATCATCATCTTCATTGTATTTTCATCATCTAAATTTTTGAAGTCTCAAAGTGCAAGAAACTTCTTCTTTAAGCTCATTTTCGGATTTGAACTCTAGGTGAAGATTTTGGTAAGTTAAACTCTTTCCATATTTATCATTTCATGTTTGTTTACATTTTTCTAGTTGATCGCAAGTGGATTCGGGTCACAAATCGGCTTAAATCTCGTTTTAGGTCAAATTAGGGTTAAATTAGGGTTTGGGTGATTTGGAAGTGATTGTGATGTTTTGGTCAAATTAGGGTTAAATTAGGGTTTGGGTGATTTGGAAGTGATTGTGATGTTTTGGTCGAATTTGTGGGTTGGGTTATGTGTATTTGTGGTTATTGATGTTTAGTTATGCTTCAAAATGGGTTGCAAGTCGTTGTAAATCGATTTGGGTCGAATTTGGGGGTTTTTGGGTTTAGTTTCTGCACTAAACTGCTGCTGCTGTTCGTGGGTTGCCCAGTAGGGGGCGTAACCTACGGCCCTATGGGGCGTAAGTTACGCTAGTAACCGTACCTTACGCCTGTTGTATTCTGACCGCCGTAACTTACGCCCCTGTTGGCCGTAAGTTACGGCCCTTTGGGGCGTAGCTTACGCCGAAGTTTTACCTTACGCCCAAAAACCCACTGTTTACGCCACTCCTTACGCCAAAAATGAACTTTCTAGAGGACCGTAGGTTACGCCCATATTGACCGTACCTTACGCCCAGTCAAATTTGCCCAGCGTAGCTTACGCCCCTTGCCACCGTACCTTACGCCTGTTGTATTCTGACCGCCGTAACTTACGCCCCTGTTGGCCGTAAGTTACGGCAGTTGTTTCTGAAATGTTCCTTGTTTGACCTAGTTTGACTTTCTGGACCTTTTTACGCGCCGAGTCTTAACCTAATTCACTTCTTATCTTATATAACATTGAATAGGAGTCTTAGAAGTCATTTAACGTCGAGAAAACACTTTGGAAACCTAATTAGGGTTTTGCCGTTTACTTGATAACTTTGTATGTATACTTATGAATGTTGATGTGAATGTATGACCGATATTTAGGTGTTGGACGCACGGAGAACATTGTACTTCCATAACTCGACCTTATATCGACTTAACTTTTCATAAGTCATCGAGGTGAGTTTCGTATCTCCCTACTCGCTTGAGATTCGGGCTGAAAAGTGTAAATCTGTGTGTTTACTTATGTTGTTGATTGATTGATGGATTTGAGTTAAATGTTGGTTTGATGAGACGGTTATCACGTTTGATTGATTGATGGATTTGAGTTAAATGTTGGTTTGATGAGACGGTTATCACGTTTGATTGACTTGGTTTACGGTTGTTAGGTATTTCCTTAATATTAGGATAGACGTACATACATGGAAGTCGGTTATGCTTCCATTGGGTGTTAGATGTGGTGGGAAGGCTGCGGGTGACCCTATATATAAGCATCTGGGACTCGAAGGAAGTAGAATCCTCTTAAGTGTATGTACGTATAGTTGGTTCATATTGTGGTTAATGGTTTACGATTGACGATTATTGATTGTTGGCTCATGTTTGTCGAATATTAATTACTGGTTCAAGTTCATCGTATATTGATTGTTGGTTCATGATTGATGCATTTACAATTGATTGTAAGCATTGCATACATTGTTGATGACCCTCGGCAGGGGATTGCCGACATCCTGGTGTATAGATGTATGCACCCATTTTGGATGTAGTTCCTGACTCCGAGTATATAGACATATATATCTCGATGATTTTGAGATACAGCCTTGTTCATTGTGATGACAGAAGGGTATCGTTGCATTGGTGACTGGTGTTCACGCATAAGATAGGCATGTTGGCTTATTTATGCATTGGTACTTGCATTTGATATTTATCTCATTGAGCATTCATTTACACGCATTTTTCGTACTTATGTAATCTTGTTGATTGGACATGGTTGTGTTACTTAGAGGCTCACTGTAAGTCACGTCTAGCCTCTACTAGTACATTATGATTATTGTTTATGGTTCCTTGTGGACCATCACTACGAACTCACCAACCTTGTGTTGACTATGCTTAGTACACTTTTCAGGTAATCAGGTTCTCCCCGGACGTGGAGTTTAGTTGCTTGCTTGCTGTTAACCCGGGTTTTGGACTTTATGAATCAAGGATTCATCGACCTTCTCTCTTGCATTATACTTAGGATCGACTTGCCATCTTTGGGATGTTCTTTGTAAACTTCGATGGTCATTTGCTCCTTATGTATTGTGGTACTTGTTTCGTATTGTAATGGATTCACTGAATCCTTAATTGCATTTAGTTCTTGTTCTATTGTAATTCCACCTTGCGCTATATGATTTCCGTGATATTTCGAGCCTCGGCTTGGGGTGTTACACATTGACAAATTACTGAAGTATCATTCTACTACCAATGGAACTATCCAATTATATCCCCCACTAAATAATATTTGCTCATACACCAATTCAGAATGAAACTCAATAAACCCGATTATATTTACATGTATTAAGTTTCATTATCACGAAGGTGTATTAGGATATCAAAATGTAGACAGTTTACCCCTTCCCGAGATTGCTTTTAGGTTATAATTGAAGATAGAAAAATCTTTTAACAAAAATACTTTTAACCTTTAAAAGACAAAATTATTAACCACTTGATCCAACTTTACTGATGATATAAGTTAGAATTTAAATTCTAAAATCCATTTTCTTTACATGTCTTCCATGAAACATGATTCTTTTAAGTAGATCAAAATTAATATGAGCTTTTAATTATATGAATATATATCTTTATTACTATAACTATACAAAATAAATCACTTTATTTTTTTCAATTTTCAATATTTAAAATACATAAATTATCTTTTTTCCTTATTCACTAATTTATATATTTTCACCCAATATACTTATAATACCCTTAATAAAATAATTATAATATACATTCCTCAATCTTATAATAAATACACTACTTTAACATCAATTACTTTTACATTAATAATCATCATCCCCCGCCGCCACCCATCACCTCTATCGCCGCCACCCGCCAACACCGTTACCATCGCCGTTGCATTACACGGGTACCCATCTAGTATGTTCACATACGTAAAGATCTTTTTGGCAATTCACAAATTATTGTTTTTATTTGAATTTCTATTACTTTTTTACATGTAGATTAACTTAATCAAAATCAATTAAAACGTATTCAATAATTTTAATTTTTTTCGCGTGAACAGTGAAGCAGCTTGGCTGGCTGCTGGCTCAGCAGCTGCCTGCTTAGTTTTTTTTTTCTCCCCATTTCTTAGCTAGTGTGTTGTGTAGATAACAGTTGTCTTCTTTGTGTTTTATTGATGTCACTTGTCTTCTTTGTGTTTTTATTTTATATAATTACTTTTAGAGTAGTAATGTTTCACACTTAACCGCTAACTTTTTTTTAAGACTTTTGTATTTTTACCATTAAAGTTTTATTTTCGATGATTCATGGTACTACAGTTTTAGACTTTTTTTTCACCGTCAAAGTTTTATCTTCTTATTTTTATCTTTCAAGAAAGGTTGCAATTATTATTTCGCCACCAAAGTTTTGTGTTTTATGATTTACGTTGTATTGTTTAACGATAAGTTTTCTTTGTCCGATGGTAACGGTTGACATATTAAAATTATGACCCGCATTAAAGTATATTTCTGATAGTTATCCCCGGCCAACAGCCGGGTATAACACTAGTACTATATAAACTAAATTCGCGTGAATAGTGAAGCAGGCTGGTTGGCAGCTGGCTCAGCAGCCTGCCTGCCTGCTAGTGTTTTTTTTATTTTAATTTTAGTGTTTAAGTTAACGTGTTTTGTAGATTTAGCTTAACTTCTTGAGTTTTTTATCTTCATTTTATTTAGGGTGGTAATATTTTAGTCCTTCACATTATATTATATTATATACTATATAAACTAAATTCATGTGAATAGTAAAGCAGGCTGGTTGGCAGCTGGCTCAGCAGCCTGCCTGCCTGCTAGTGTTTTTTTTATTTAAATTTTAGTGTTTAAGTTAACGTGTTTTGTAGATTTAGCTTAACTTTTTGAGTTTTTTTGTTTTCATTTTATTTAGGGTGGTAATATTTTAGTCCTTCACACTTTAACCACTTAATCCTTTTAAGACTTTATTTTTACCATTAAAGTTTTATGTTTAACGATTTATGTGATACAACTTTAGTCTATTTTTATTTTCACAATCAAAGTTTTTAGCTTCTTATTTTTATCTTCCAAGAACATTGCAAGTTTATATTTCGCCATCAAAGTTTTATGTTTTAAGATTAACGGTGTATTATTTAACGATGTGTTTTTTTTTCTAATGGTAACGGTTGGCATGTTAGAATTAATTACTCCCATTCAAGTTTATGTTCGGTTATTATCCCCGGCCAACGGCCGGGTATAACACTAGTTTATTATATGTTTGGAGTATGAGCAATTGAGCTACCTTACAAAGGAAATTGGGTTGGTAGTGGGGGCGGACACCCTCCATTCTAGGGCTTGGTGGTTCCATCTCTGGTCTTCTTGGTTGGTTTAGCCAATGGGTGGTGGTGCAAGTTAACTTGTAAATCATCTTTTAACTAAACGTTAGACCTTCATGTACAAATAACTTATGAATATAGTCGGTTTATCAAAATGTTTAGTTTATAATCGACAAAAAGGTATTTACTGATCAACGCAACCAAGTCCAACATTCTTTAAAAGCTTGTTTTGGCATATTACCCAAACCACCTCATGCTCAACTATTGGTACTTTTACCTTAACCATCTAGCATCAACATGCATAACAATCGCATATATTGCAAACATTAAATGTCAGGCTTTTCAATCAAAATGAGAAACAATTTAAGACTACAACGTCATGGCAACTTAAACATAAATGGATGAGTGGGAATACAAATTGAGACATCCCAACCAGAAACCTAATTTCTTTCAAATAACCAAGTTTAGGAAACACAATTACTGGTACATTCTGAGGATGTTAATGGGCTTTGAGTCCCACAACAGACGGGGCTTCACCCCTTGTTGTTTTCACATAGTTAACGTAGTCATTGTAGTGCATAGTGAACAATGTGCTCTGGTAACGAGTAAGACGAATACGGTTCCTTACTGAGTCAGTAATGGTGCCATTGTAACCTGCCTTCCTCATTAAAGAGTCGATTGCTTCAATGGTCGTCCAACCTATAAACAATGATGTAAATGTCAATATATAATAGTTTAGCCAGCAAAATGGGTGGGTCACTCAGGGTGGGTAATGGGTCCAAACAAGTTGGATTGACCCACCAACACTATGTAAACATGAATGCGAAAGCTATAATTAGATCACTGCCTCGATTACTTTAATAACAGCAATTAATGAGATTGTAGATGCTAGAGCATGCCAGCAAGATATCTTTTGAATATATGTCATGGCATATATTCATCATGTTTTATGTTCTAGCAGATATCATTGATAACTAATTGAATATATGTCATGGAATGCACTTTCGGGTGACTTTCAATCTTTAGACCCCTATCATTATTGGCCAGTTTATTTAGTTTCGCCCGTTGGAGATATAATATAACATAACATAACTCGAGTCAACCCACAGACAGGTAAATGAGTCAAAAATGTTAGATCTTACGTATGATCTTTGATCTACCGAACCACAAAAGTAATTATAGATTAAAGCATAAACAATGAAAGCACCTTCTTGAGACGCGACATCAGGCAAGTATGTAGCACTTCGCTTTGTATTATAGTCAGGGTCAGTGAACTCAATAATAATACCATGCTTTCCCACCTGATACATAAGTACATAACATGGATTCAGAAAAAAAAAGATAAAATACAAAGTTAAGGCTCAGCTGATACAAACCAAACTGAGCTCGAGCTCAAGACAGACATGGCTCTGGCTCTCTAGCTTTACTAGCTTAAACGAGGCTGAGCCTCTAAAAGCTAACATGCAGTGTTATGTTAGCCACTAATCTCAGCTTCTTCAGCATTTCTATATAAACTTAAAAATGACAGAACCCAAAACTGGAACAACTTGAACCAGTTTGGTCCCAAATCAGATTGTGAACAGAAGGATGTTCTTTTTAATATAAAATTATTAAAATTAGTATATGGCAAAATGATCAAGTGATTGATCCTTTTTGGGTAGCTATAACAAATACATGAGAAAAAACTTGCATAAATCACAATAAGGAACGTACCTCCCAATCAAGATGGTTCGCAGCATTTTCATAATTAGTAAGAATCGAAACTGTACATTGCAAGAGCGGCAACTCTTTGGCCTGTATTGGAGGGAACCGATGATCCCTTAAAGCGCTGGAAAAAATATAAATGGAGATAAATATTTAGAATCAAACGATACGAAAAACCAATAAAGTGGATAGCTCGGTATTCCATTTTCTATGAGTCGACAGATTTCAAGTTTGCATGTCAAACTTGCATTTAACAAAACAGTGACGACTCTCATACCCTGTCAATGAAATATAACCTTGATATGGTACATAGTTTAATAAAGGTTTTTGGCTGATGATATAATACCTAAAATATTCCCAAGTAAGCAAAAACTGAAAATAAAAGTAAAAATCGATCTCAATAAACAAATTGCCAATGGACAAATGAACAAATCTAAAAGTTCTCTCCCAAAAAACTTCTTTTTTTGGGCAAATCAAAATAGAAAGTGTTATGATACAGGGGGTAGCAAGGCTTATTATTTTGGTTTTCAGTTCCTATGTAACTATAAACTTTTCCAAAAAAATAAATAAACGATGCCTGTCCTTTAAAATTAATTATAATTTTTGACATTCAAAGTCTAAGTAAAAACAACCCTTTATACTTCAACTTCCACGCTCTCATTAGGTCCATAATGGAACAAAAAGAAAACTCAAAAGAATAATACAGACCAGGAGACATATTGAACAAATGTAAGGTTAAATAGACTTCACTAACATCTTTTAAGTGCATAGAAGGTACCAACCTAGTTAAAGCATAATCCTTGAAACCAGCAACTATTCCACGAGGAGAAAGAGTCCCTATGCAGCCACGTAAACGAGGTTCATAACCGTTCACCACTTTCTTCCAAGTCACAAACAATGGGCTGAAATCACACAGTAGTTCCAATGTAAATGGCTCTGATACTTGTAACATAAAGAAATATTATACAGCTTATATGATCACTAGAAGAAAGGGAAGCCGGATATGTCACTTGTCGCACCAAAAAAGAAACATATGATCGATTTTTGGAACTTTTCTAGAACTTGGGTTTTCTCTTCTTTTTTGTTTTATTTATAGAACACCATTCTTGTAAAAATAGAACAATGAATAATTACAATAAATTTGGCAAGAACAAAAAACTTCAGATTAAATTTCATCCATTTATTCAGATCGACCAATTCTTGTAAAACGAAACACGGAGTTCTTTTTTTCCATTCTGCAATTTCAAAAAAGCAATAGTTTGCAGGCAACAAAAGTCCACATGGAAAGCGCCAAAGCGAGGATAGAAATTAAAATAAGCCTGCAATTTTTTAAGACCATTGGAAAGAAATGCATCTTATTTCTAGAAAACAATTTTCAATACTACACGATAAAAAGCCGGCATGACTCCATCAACTTATATAAGCAAGAAACATTGTAAAATGTAATTACCATTAAGATGCTTTACAATAACTATATGAATCAAATTAAATGGTAGTGTTTTACATCAGAAATATTCATAATCAAAATACTTTATCCTCGAAAAATTCTGATTACTTGGCTCTAAAATCAGCATAACATCAAGTAAACATATCAAATAATATATTTCTTAAAGCTACAAACACTTCAACTTCATACTCATTATAACAATTTCTATAAGTTCTTCCAAATTTTGTTCATAGTTCATATTGATCCTCAATAATCAAAAAACACACCTAAAAAAGCTCCCTTTTTTGCTAATCACTATGTGACTGATCATTAATCCTACAGATTACAATAATATCTTTACATGCAAATCCAAACACCCCCTAAAAATGATAAAATCAAAATACCAACTAAAAATAGAATAAAAAGTCCAAACCAACATCAAAGATCAAAACTTTATTACTTTCATCAACCAAACTCATGTAAAAACACACACAATACATATACTACACACAGATATATATATATATATATATATATATATATATATATATAAAGAAGAATAATTACTGTTGACCCTCATCAAAAGCAGGGGGAGGAGGTTGTTCACCATTGTAATGAGCCACCAATGTATCAAAACAATACACCACCATCTCCCTATTTGCACTCACCATTTTTTTCAATTTTTAATCAAAATTTAAAAAAATAATTCAGTCGGTATTATTAAATTATTATAAAAAAATGTTTTTTTTTTGGAAGAATTCTTGTTGGAATAAAAAGAATCTGGAAAGGGTTTTGTTTGTTTGAAATCTGGTTTTGATGGATTTCCAAGAGACCTGAAACTAAAACCTGTTTGGTTGGTTGTTTGTTAAGGGGATGAAAAACAAAACCAAACAAGTTTTAATCAAACACTCTTTCTTTCTTGTATTTGGTTTTGGTTTTTGCTTCTCAAAAGATGGGAATCATAATTTTATTCGGTTGATGGGCCCAGTTTATAGGAAAAGTAGGTGTGCACTTTTCTTTTGGTGATTGCAATAACAAGGCCTGGTGTTTTGTTTGGGTTGCTTCAAGGTCCCTATGCATAAAGTAAGACTATCTCCGATGGAGAAGTTTGTGCACATCCGTCGAGATCCTTTTTTTGTCCTTTCTTGTTCATAGCATTGAAGCACGTTCGTCCTTGCTTGTCCATAGCCTATATATCCTTCACCAAGGATATGGTTTTGGATGTCCATAGCCTATGCAACATCTTTTTAGCCTATATATCCTTCACCAAGGATATGGTTTTGGATGTTTGTATGGTTGGAGGTAAAATTAAAGGATTTTAAGGATTTGTAAGGATTTTAAGGATTTGTAAGGATATGATGTGGCAGCTGAAGGATGCCTAAGGGCATCCTTAGCATTGGAGATAGCCTAAGCAGAATTTCAACAGATTAGTTAAGCTTAGTCTAAAGTAGAGGATGAGACAAGAGGGGCTAGGGACTAGGGGAGTAGGGGGTGCCAAGCCTCCCCAAAAATATAACAAATTTTTTTATAGTCCGATCAAAGATTTTCTGAGGTTTATATAGTATAACCCCTTCCAATGAGTCAAATAACCTGTATCTTGGCTCCACCACTGGTTTAAAAGACCACTATTTTGAAAACCGGACAGGACTGACTGGTTCAACAGATCAGACCGCGAACCAGATGAGTAACTAGTTTTTCAATAGGACCCAGTTCAATTTGGAATGTATTTTAAAAAGGGAAAAACAAAATTGCATGATAAGCGATCATGTGACCTCGACAAACAAAGTTGGGTGCGCGTACCACAACACCAATGAGCCACATGTTGTAATATATTCTTTTATTTGATGCATATGTTTTCTTAGTTCTGTTTTAGTGTTTAATTGATTATAAAAGAGTTTGGTTTTCTTGCTTGGTATGTCTGCTCGGTTAGACTAATTGGATAGTGAGCTACCATAGGATCAATCTGGTTTTTGGTTCGGTTTTTGAAAGCATTGCAAGGGACTCATTCAAGTCAATGATGAAGATTAAATATTCCGCATTAATGAACACAAACTTTTATATTAAAATCGAAGACGGAAGGTCACAAGTTCAAACCTTGTCAAAGGCAAGTGGAGAAATATATCTTGTACTCTATGTGTGATGATAACGCTTCACCGGACATGGGTTCTATGTGCTATGCGCTCTGGATACCAAGATGATACATGAGACTAGGTGGTTACCACCCATTTACCTTTTTTTAAAATCAAAGATTATATTTTCAAACTTAATATATTTGTAACATCCACGAGTTTTGACTTTTGTTGACTTGTGATTTAACGTAAATGAATGTAAACGATTTCGTGAATTTATATGAGTTATTGAACGTTTTATCATATTTTAGTATAACGTTGAATTTATTTGCATTTACGGGTTTGTTTTAGCGATTAAATGGATAACGTTTAGCTATTTGTCGAATTTAGCGGAGCGGGGCCTTGATGTGACCAATTTGTATAGATCGCCCACATCATTATTGACCTTTTTCGTATGTGTTTTGAGTCAATTTTGTATGCATTTGGCGCGTTCATGGTGTTTGTTAGTGCTTTCAGGTTCTTAGCAGGTTGTGCGTCCATTTGGTGCATTTTCTGACGATTTTAGGCCAAGATGTTGATCCGAGTGTTCGAGAGCTGTTAATAAAGAAGAACCAAAAATTTCAGCAAGTTTACACTGCGCCGCAGTGGGAGGGATGTTGCCCCACTGCGCCGCAGCCACTGGTGAAGAAGCCACATGAATTCCAGCAAGTTTGAGCTGCGCCGCAGTGGGAGTATTCACACCCCACTGCGCCGCAGTCATCGGGTGCCAAAAAGAAATAATTTCCAGTGGATTTTCACTGCGCCGCAGTGGGAGGGATGTTGCCCCACTGCGCCGCAGTCGCATGTTGATCAAGAACAAAACATTTTCCAGGGATATCCCACTGCGCCGCAGTGGGAGTGCGCTAGCCTCACTGCGGCGCAGTCAGCCGTACGGGGAACCTAATGGTTCAGCTTTTTGCATCAGATTTTGGGGAGGTATAAAGAGAAAAATAAACCCTATTTCCCAAATCATCAAGTTTTCTTTCTAGGAGCTGTTCTACCGCGAATTCTTTCAAGGATCATCTCAAGATTTCATCATTGGATTCATTGAAGATTCAAGAACACCCATCTAGATCGTATCTAATTTTCTGTCTTGCAATTTACATTCAACAATCATTGGTACAATATGTTCTCTTTCAATTTCTTTTATGAATTTCAATTTAGTATGAGTGGCTAGATTTATAATCATCCACTTTGATGAAACTTGACGAATGATATGATTGCAATATTTTAATTCAAGAGTTGATTCAATTATCGTTGTGTCGTGATCTTTATCAATTAATTCCTTGTGATTTATTCTTTTGATGTTGATGGTTTATGTGTTCATCGTTAGTGGTACTAGGTGAATGTGTTTATCGTCTCAATTCGATTGTCTATGGTCGATTGTCACCGGTTCATGGTATGACGGTGGATGTCAAATATATAATAGGAATTAATCGGTAAACGTGTTTAGAAACGGTTGGTGGTACCACGTGAGCATTTCTATCCTTTCACGATTATCTTGTCAATTCTAAAGAATTTGATCTTTAACTTGTGCAATCATAGCTGAAGTCAAGTGGATTCGAAGTGGATGATCTTTATTTATATTGTCTGAACTTTCTTTACTTTCAATTGTCTTGTCATTTCAATTTCTTTAATTTCAAAATTGTCAAAGTGAGGTAGCAATTCGGCTACGGTTCCATCCTTTTCTAAAACTACTTTAGCAAACAATTATTTCAAAACCAATCCCCGCGAACGATCTCGGACTTACTACTTACTATACTATATGCGATCAGGTCCACTGCCTGAAAGTGTGTAGTAGTCGGTTTTTAGTGGGTACTTGTTTATAAATTTTACAAACTCGATTTCACACATCAAGTTTTTGGCGCCGCTGCCGGGGATTGTGTGCCGATTTAGTTGTTAATTTAGTGGTTTGATCCTTTCTCACGCGTGAGGATGTTACTTGGGACCAACTTAAGGAGGCTTTCATTGGTGAGTTTTATTCACTCCGAACTCAAAGAAGGTTGGAGAATATGATTAGGTCTTTTGAACAAGATGATGGAGAAGATGTTGTAGATGCTTGGGTTCGTTTCAAGGAAATGTTGGGAGATTGTCCAGGTCACAATTTGACTAGGGAATAATATGTGGAGCTATTCTTTGATGGGTTAGATAAGAAGTCTAAACGAGAATTGGGATATGCTTTTGGGGGTAGTTTCAATAACATTACACCCAATGAAGGTTATCAGATCTTGGAAGACATGGCAAAGGATAACTCAACTATGGATGATGAAAGGTTCTTGAAGAATGAAAGAAAGATGAAGAAAGGAACTAACCAAGGGAGAGTTGCTAAGGCTGAAGCTAGCAATGATTCAGGGGTTATTGGAGAGATTAAGGCGCTATCTGAGCGCATGGATAGGAGCTTTACGGCTCAAGAGACTAGATTTAGTGCACTTGAGAGGGATGTTAAGGTCGTAGCCGATGGGTGTGATCATTGTGGTGATATGCATTATTTTGATGAGTGTCCAAATCGGGCACCCGAAGATGTGAACTATGTTCAGAATCAACCCCAAGGGAATTTCCACCGCAACACCGATTTCCAGAACCGGCCTTCAGGTAACTCTTCTTATAACTCTTCTTTTCAGGCTAATGCTCCTCGTTTTTCAGGTAACAGGTGGCAAAGAGATAATTATCAGAATCAGCCACAACAGCAGACTCAGCAAGGACAAGGATCAGGTTCTTTTTCTTCTAATGCCAATCCTAATGCCGAGTTGAGAGAGATGATGAAGCAGTTGGCTAGTAATCAAGTTGAAACAAATACTAGCATTCAAATGATCAGGGATGATACTAAGGCTTTGAGTGAGAGGTTGGATCAGATAAGCGGGAAGGTGGAGATCAACATGAAAAATCAGGGTGCTAATTTCAAGGATCTCGAAAGTAGGATGGCAGCTCTTGCTAGGCCCACGGGGACTCTTCCTAGCAACACACAGCAGAATCCTAGACCTCAGTTTAATTCGGGACAGAAATACACTCCACCTCCAGTCCGTAATGAGCAAGCCAAAGCCATCACCACTCGTACTGGTAGGTCTTATGACCCACCTCCTATTCCTAATGTTGTTGTTTCAGATGTGCAGGATAACGGGAGTGATGATGCTGATGTTGATGAAGAGATAGAGATGGAGGAGGATCCGACCGTGAAGACTCCGGTCACTCCACCAAAACCGGCTGTGGTTCCAGAGGTTAAACCATACAAGCCAAAGATACCATTTCCACAGAGGTTCAGGAAAGCAAAGCTGAAGGAGCATTATAACAAGTTTGTGGACATGATCAAAAATGTTCATATTAATGTTCCTTTAGTTGATCTTATTCAGGGGATGCCCAATTATGCTAAGTTCATTAAGGAGCTTGTGACAGACAAAGGGAAGTTTGAAGAGGCAAAGGCTACTTTTCTTAATGCCGAGTGTTCTGCTATCTTGCAGAACCACATTCCACCAAAGCTTGAAGACCCAGGGAGTTTTCTTATCACTTGCTCTATTAGAACTATTATTTGTAAGGCCTTAGCTGATTTAGGGGCTAGCATCAATTTGATGCCTTACTCGGTTTATGCCAAGTTGTCATTGGGAGTCCTTCGCCCTACTCGCATGAGTATAAGACTTGCTGACCATTCATTTCAGTATCCCATCGGGATTGCTGAAAACATTAGCGTCAGAGTTGGCCACATTGTTTTTCTAGTTGACTTCGTTATCCTCGAGATGGAGGAAGATACGAAGGTCCCTCTTATTCTTGGACGCCCATTCCTTAATACCGCGGATGCTATCATCCGTGTGAAGGATAAGGAGATTTCCTTAGGCGTAGGCACTGATAGGATTGTGTTTAATGTTGAAAAGTCTATCAAGCATTCTTATTCTAATGATGAGACTTGTTTCAGGATTGATGTCATTGATGATGCATTGGATCAAGAATTTCAGGAATTCATGGAGACAGATATTGGAGAGGAAGAGATCGCTAATTTAGGATCTGGAGAAATTACTGATGAAGCTTTATTTGCAGAGGTCATGGCACTGAGCTTGGATGAATCACCTCCCGAGGACGAGACTTTTGAGGAGGTAGTTGCTGACGGGAGTTCAAGGGTACCAAACTCTGTTGATGTACCACCTACTGACTTGGAGCTCAAGCCGCTTCCAGGCCATCTAGAGTATGCATATCTGTCAGGTGAGTCTTCTCTTCCAGTGGTTATCTCGTCCTCACTCTCGAGTGACGAGAAAGACCGTCTCTTGTCTGTGCTTAAAGCCCATAAGCGGGCTTTTGCTTGGAAGACCACAGATATTCCAGGTATTAGTCCTAATTTTTGCCAGCATAAAATTGATTTTCTTGATGATGTTAAGCCCGTTGTCCAGAGACAAAGGCGGCTGAATCCTAATATGAAGGAGGTAGTTAAGAAAGAGGTAATTAAGCTTCTTGATGCAGGAATCATTTTTCCTATTGCTGATAGTTCATGGGTAAGTCCTGTCCATTGTGTGCCCAAAAAGGGGGGCATGACAGTCATTGAAAATGATAATAAGGAGCTTTTGGCCACTAGGACTATTACGGGTTGGCGGGTTTGTATAGACTACCGTAAGCTTAATGATGCCACCCGTAAGGATCACTTTCCCCTTCCTTTTATTGATCAAATGTTGGAACGTCTTGCAGGGAATGAATATTTTTGTTTCTTGGATGGGTTTTCCGGGTACTTTCAAATACCCATTGATCCCAAGGACCAAGAGAAAACTACTTTCACTTGTCCATTTGGCACTTTTGCTTATCGGTGAATGCCGTTTGGTTTGTGTAATGCCCCTGGCACCTTTCAAAGGTGCATGATTGCTATTTTCCAGGACATGCTTGAAACTTCCATGGAAGTTTTCATGGATGATTTTTCAGTTTTTGGGGATTCTTTTCATTCTTGTTTGATTAATTTGGATAGGATGTTGGAACGGTGTGAGAGGGCACACCTTGTTTTGAATTGGGAAAAGTGCCATTTTATGGTCACTGAGGGTATTGTGTTAGGGCATAAAGTGTCTAAGGCCGGGATTGAGGTTGATCGGGCTAAGATAGATGTAATTGCCAAATTACCCCCGCCTTCCAATGTGAAAGGGGTAAGGAGTTTTCTTGGACATGCAGGTTTTTATCGTCGATTTATTAAGGATTTCTCTAAGATTACTCGTCCTATGACCCACTTGTTGGAGAAGGACGTTCCTTTTGTTTTTGATGATGCTTGTTTGAGTGCTTTTCAGGTATTGAAGGAGAAGTTGACTGATTCTCCTATCATGGTAGCTCCAGATTGGGAATTGCCTTTCGAGTTGATGTGTGATGCAAGTGACTATGCTGTTGGAGCTGTGCTAGGGCAAAGGGTTGAGAAACATTTCAAACCCATTTACTTTGCTAGTAAAACTTTGAACCCCGCCCAGCAGAATTACACTACTACAGAAAAGGAGTTGCTTGCAGTGGTCTTTGCATTTGATAAGTTTAGATCATATCTTGTTTTGAGTAAGACCATAGTTTTCACTGACCATTCAGCCCTTAAGTACCTGTTCTCGAAACAGGATGCTAAACCCAGGCTTATCCGTTGGATTCTTTTGTTGCAAGAATTTGACATTGAGATAAAGGATAAGAAAGGGGCTGAAAATTTGGCTGCCGACCATTTGAGTCGTTTGGAAGATCCTCACCGGGAGGAACTTCGTGATGGGGAGATCAATGATCACTTCCCCGATGAGTCTTTAATGTTTATTTCTAACTCTGATGAAGCTCCTTGGTTCGCAGATATAGCTAATTATTTGGTTGCAGGTGAGATACCTAATGATTTTACGTCCCAGCAAAAGAAGAAGCTCATATCGGATGTTAAGTATTATTTTTGGGACAATCCATACTTGTTTCGTGTTTGTGCAGATGGTATGGTTAGGAGATGTGTTGCTGGAGCTGAGACTAGAGAGATTTTGGATGCGTGTCACTACGGGCCAACTGGGGGTCATTATGGTCCTTCAGTCACGGGTAAGAAAGTTTTTGATGCAGGTTTCTATTGGCCAACAATTTTCAAGGAGGCCCAGACTTTGGTTGAGACTTGTGACATTTGTCAGCGACAGGGGAACATCACTAAACGGGATGAGATGCCTCAACAGAGTATTCAGGTATGTGAGGTTTTTGATGTCTGGGGTATAGACTTTATGGGACCATTCCCACCGTCTAATAAGTTTCAGTACATTCTTGTCGCCGTTGACTACGTGTCTAAATGGGCCGAAGCCAAGGCTTTGCCCACGAACGATGCGCGTGTAGTCATTGATTTCTTGAAACAGTTGTTCTGTCGTTTTGGTTGCCCTAGAGCTTTGATTAGTGACCGTGGAACCCATTTTGCAAACCATCAGTTAGCCAAAGTGATGAAGAGGTACGGTGTTGTCCACTATTTTTCTACCTCGTACCATCCACAGACCAGTGGTCAAGTGGAAAACACAAATAGGGCCTTGAAGAGGATTTTGGAGAAAACTGTTGGAGATAACCCCAAGGTGTGGTCAAAGAAGTTAGATGACGCCTTGTGGGCGTTTAGGACGGCTTATAAGACGCCGATTGGCACCACGCCATACCGGTTGCTCTATGGCAAAACTTGCCATCTTCCTATTGAGATAGAGCATAAGGCGTATTGGGCTTTAAGGAACTTGAATTTGGATTTGATGGAAGCACGTGAACTTAGAATGTTGCAACTCCATGAGCTTGATGAGCTTAGGTTAGGTGCTTATGAGAATTCGAGGCTATATAAGGAGAGGACCAAGATTTGGCATGATAAGAGGATTCGTAGGAAGGAGTTTAAGGTTGGAGCTAAAGTGTTGTTATTCTTGTCTAAATTTAAGATTAAGCAACCTAAACTAACTTCTAGGTGGATTGGACCGTTTGAGATTAAGCACGTATACCCATCGGGTTACGTAGAGTTGTTTAAGCGAAATGGTGAAGGTTCGTTCATTGTCAATGGTCATCGACTTAAGCTATATTTGGAAGAAGAGCAGGTCGAGGGGATATTTGAGGAGATCCCCGTGTTTGAACTTGAAACTTAAAGGTTGGTCGAGTCAAGCTAAAGACTCGTTAATAACTTAAGCGCTTCTCGGGAGGCAACCCGTGTTTATTTTATCGCATTTTATTTTCTTTGAATTAGTTAGTTCTAATCTTGTTTTAGTAGTAAGTGCAGGTGTGGTTTCGATTTGATGCAGTACCGGGTAAGTTGTTTCACTTTTGATGCATAAAAATTGTGAAGAAATTTCCAGAGACTTTACACTGCGCCGCAGTGGGAAGATCAAATGCCCACTGCGCCGCATCCTGAAACCTCTGGTCACTTGTTGAAATACTCCTCACTGCGCCGCAGTGGGAGTGAGGAAGCCCCACTGCGCCGCAGTGAGGGGCCGGGTAAGCCAAGTACAGGCCAGGTAGTAAGGTTTTCTTTTACTTTTTTTTACTTTCATTCTATCTTCTTTCTTTCTCTCATCATAGAAGAGAAAAACCTACCACCCTCAAATTTCTTCTACTTTCTTCCATCTTTAATCACTCTTCCAGATTTTTATCTTCATACATTGCATCATGGGAAGAGGAGTAAGTTTTTCTCTTTTGTTTCTTTGTATTTTTCTTTTATTTTGAAGTTTTTTTTTAATTTCTAGGGTTTATGCTAGCTTAATCTTTCGAATTAATTTAGGGGTTTTGATGTTTGTGGGCAATAGAAGCTAATTGGATGTTAAATCTTTCATCTTGTTCACCCATTATTGATTTTAATTTTGAAATTAGGGTTTTGGAAAAATTGGGGATTTGTTATGAACAAGTGTGGGGGATGTATATGTTGGTTATTGTAGTTTTGAATACCGGTTGGAGATTATTGTTTCATTATTCCCTGAATTTGTTTGTTTGATTTACCCTTTTTTTGTGCCAAGTCGTTAAGAACCCTAACTTGTTGCCCAGATTTTTACCTCACTGCGCCGCAGTGAGGGTTGTTCATGCCCACTGCGCCGCAGTGGGGGACATTCCTGCCAAAATTTTTCGTTTGTTTAAATATGGTTCCAACTTTGCATTCCTATTACTCACGTTTATTCGCTTTAATGTTTGTGAATGCAGAATCCATCTTCTAAGCGAAAGGAGGGCGAGGGGCAATCTAGTGAAGCCGCTGATGTTCCTACTAAAACCCCTAGGCAACAGGCGGACGTGCCGCTTATCTTTTTTGAAGGTCAACTGAATGAGAGACACGCTTGGCTATCATTTGAGGGAATTAGGCAGCCCCATAAGAACATTTACAGAAATCAGTTGTTTAAGCTTGCTAAGCATGTCATTTGTCCAGCAAGGTATTTACCTCCTGTACAAGCTCAATTATATGGGGTCCAGGAGGACATTCGTAAATGGTTTTCCATGAGTATGCGAGTTGGAGCTAGGGATGTGAACTGTGATATTTGGAATCGGGTATTTCTTAACCGTGAGCCAGCTTATCGTGAGTTATGTTTGGAATTTTACTCGACTTTGAAACTGAAGAAGGAACTGGGGAAGGTTAAAGACATTTTTGAGGAAAGAATTGTCTGGTTTTATTGTGGGGGACAGCAGAGGAAGCTGTCAATTGCTGAGTTTGGTCATTATGTTGGGATGTATTCGAGGGAAGAATTGCAGAGCCCGGCTCTGAGGGCTATTCTAAAAAAGGGGTATTTTACAAAAGCTGACCTGGGGGATGGAGAGTCGATTGAAGCCTATTACACAAGGGTCACGGGAGGAGAGACGTGGAGCTCCTCTGGTTCAGTTAGTGTGTCGAAGATTAAGAATGTCAGATTGAGGTTACTCCACCGTATGCTCGTGACTTTCTTGGTTCAGCGGTCTACTCATTGGGAGAAGGCGTACCAGAATGATCTATGGTTACTTAAGTTATTTTCTGAGGGCTCTCCTAGAAAGTTTGCTTTGCCGCCTCTTGTGCTTTTGGACCGTATGTGCAACCATTCTGATGCACAATTGGTTTTTGGTCATTTCATTACTACTATTTACAAGAGAATGGGAGTGTTTGATTCGGATGAGTGCCAAACTTATCTTTCCTTGCCCGTATATCAAGAGACTTTCTCTTATAATGAGTTGATGAGGGCGAAGATAGTGAAGAAGAAGAAGGGGAATGAGCCGGAAAGGTTGTTAGATGATGAGGGAGAGGTTGAGGGACCACCTCCGGATCTGGAGGAGGCTGATGTTGAGATGGCTGATGCTCCACAGGAGCCACCGAGGAGGACTGGTCGTAGCATTCCCGTCCCTCGCTCGTTTGACCTTACACTCTTGGGGAACACTATTCAGAATATTTATGAGTCTCAGCAGAACAGTCAGCGAGAGTTTGATGCTTACCAGCGGAGGGTGGACCAGGATTTCACCTGGGTTGGATCACAGCAGGCCCACACTAACTATAGCCTTGATTATTATCAGCCGATGTGGGATGCTCAGTATCACGGCCGGGAGTTTGTTCGACCTGACCCGATTCCTCAGTTCTCCCCACCGCCTATTTATGTCCCCGATTATCGTCAGGGGGGTCAGTCCTTTTTCTCTCATACGACTGCCCCGGGGAACATGTCACCACCACCCCATGATTTAGGAGGTTCTCCTCGAGGTCCAGTGCAGTTTGGGGTCTTTCAGGGTGGCCATGATGGCGGCGCTTCTTCATCTTTTGCAGGTTTTGATGCAGGTGCTCATTCAGGATTTGATGCTGGTCATTCGGGAGGAGATGCAGGTGGTTTGGGTTCAGCTCAGGAGGAGGCGTCCGATTGGGTGTCGAGTATTTTTGGAACACCTGGACTACCTTATGGCTACCATGGACAGCAGCAGTAGTGGAGATGATTCCCATCCGGTACCGTGGGATGGAATCATATGATGTTTGGTTATGTTGGTATTCTCATGTCATTACTTTAGTTATCATTGTCTGGTATCCACCCTACGGGGTGATGAAACACTTGTACTTTCCTTTGTTTCTTTTATTTTTTGCATGATACTCTTTTTAGTTTGCACTTTGTATTGATAGAAATAAACTTGAGCTTAATTCAAGGTTTAATGGAGATTTAGGTTAGTGTGTGAAAAGTGTGTTTGTGTGTGAAAGGGAGGTTGAAGATGATAGGGAGGAGAGAGAAAGTAATAGTTTAGTGAGAAGTAAGTATGGATTAATGAAAGGCTTAGTTACATGTGGAGTGATAAGGGGTTTATATACATTTAAACCTATTTATACTAAAACCCCTTCCACAATAACTAATTTACAATTTAACACCATTTTATATTTCTAACAATCTCCCCCTTGGTGTTGAATTGTAAATGTTGCATTGTCTTCGGTCTTTAAATAAACATGATGAGCCCATTTGTTAAAAATCTTCAATGTTGAATGGATTTTGAAGCTTTCTCATTGTCTTCAATGTCTTGTATCAACCTTGACTTTGAATCTTCTCAACAAACATATATATATATGACAATGACTTTCTAAAACTTGATCTTCTCTTGCAACTTTGAATACTTTGGAAGCATCTTTGAAATATTTGTAGCTTTTGAGCTTTCTCAACTTGATCTTTTGAATATTGATTTCAACTTGATGTTGCTTGGAGAAGTAACTTGAATCTTTGAGTTGCATGTGGAAGCTTGGTTTTGACTTGGAATTCTTTTGAATTCTTTTGGATTGCGGAAGCTTGATTTAACTTTGAATTCTTTTGGTATTGCGGAAGCTTGATTTAACTCTGAATTCTTTTGGCTTTGCGGAAGCTTGGTTTTGGAATGTGGGAAATTGATTTGACTTTAAATCTTCAATTCTTGGTCTAACTTGTCTCTGAATCAACAATTATGATGGAGCATTTTATCCTTTGATCAATTAACATTTGCTCCCCCTCAATCAAACAACTATCTCGAAGCAAATTATTCAATAACAAATCTTTAATCTCTTGCTCCCCCTCGAACAAACAATCATTTCAGAACATATTTAACGACTCATGAGTTTACTCTTGCTTCCCCCTCAAATTAACAATCTCTTCAAACTATGAATCTTCTCAAGACATTAAACAAACTTAGCTATCACAAGTATCAACAAACGAACAATCTCCATTCAATCTCAAACTCTTCTAATCATCAAACAATGGTCAAATTTCCAATAAATCTTTCAAATATCGACCATGTACATCATCTTGAATATACTCGATCTTGAATCAATTCTTTAACTTTCTCGAAACAATCTCTTAACTTATCACGATAATTATTCACTCTCTTCATCTAAACAAACGATCCTTTGAACAACCAAACACAATGAATTATCCTCAATCAATATCTATCAATCAAATTCTACCTAAAACCTTGAACTTTATCTATCAATCATATAATCATTTCTCCCCCTTATGATGAAAATGTGAAATGGTTTCATCATACAATAATGATTGATAGCATAAACGGTAGATACCAACAAACAACAAGCAAGCAAAGTAACCCAACCCAATTCCCAATTCCCAATGAACCTATTGGTGAACTAGAATGTAAGGTTGCGTTTTTTGGAAAAAGAATTTATAATGGTGTTTGTGTTCTTTGTGTTTGTGTGAAGAGAAATGAAAACCGGATAAAAATGATCCGTTAACACAACCAAAAATCAAAAGGATTAATGGTGTGGCCTAAAAATACGATTACTAATTTTAGGACTTCCCATTATCATCGAGAAATGCACAAAGCTTATCTCTAAATGGTTCGGTCTATGGCTTTTCAACCGATAGATTGCTTTAAAGAATGTAATTCATGGTCATTGTCACAAAGGCGTTCAATAACCATGTCTTACTATCCTCAAAGACTTTTGGGAAAATAAATCTGAGGTCACATAGACTTCTCGTTTACTCAACAAATTCATAAAATGAAAATGTGAGACCTACGTTCAACGTTGGAAAAGATGTTAGCATTGGTAGGATTCTCATTCGATCATCGTGGAATATCAATAATATGATATCACTACGAATGTTCCGGCAATATCACAAAGATATGCAATGTCACAAAGACATATAAAGACTCTATGTGTCCTAGTCAAATGAAAGAGATATCAAGTACGCTCTAAACTCGATAGTGATCAAATGAAGTCGGGGACCGGAGCAGAGTGTCTCCCTTTTTCAATATCAACGTCTTCCAAATGAAGAGTCGATAGAAATGTGAAAATCTCCGTGAGAATAAAACAAGTATTTGTTAAGAAATACTTGAGTGGTTAGGTAAAGATGTGCATTGCTTCACTGGGTCCATGAAGTCTTCTTCAATATCGAGAAATCAACAAATGAAATCCGATAGAAATGTGTTGAACCGACTTTTTGAGAATTTGGGGAGGGCTTTCATTTCTTTTAGCCTTTCTCACATCATTTCACCGTAACCTCTCACTTTTCGACTACTCCCTCATGTCCTATTTGCACAAACATCATCACCACGCTCATAAACCCTCACAATCTAAGATTGAGAATATAACTCCGGGGTTAGATCTCATCGGCGATGATAAGATCATGGAGTTTTTATGAGTGGCCTAAACTCTCATGTGCAAATCTAACACCGAACTTCTTTGAATATGATCGAAAATGGTTTGAAAATCTTCCAAAGTGTTTTAAAATGGAAAATGAGTTTAAACACTTGGAAGTTTTGGTTTTATAAACAAACCCCCCCTAAATATATGCATGATATAAACAAAGGTTTTGCATATAAAGGGTGAGTAAAGAGTTTGAAAGTTGCTCACAAATATTAAAAATGAGACTACAAAGGCAGTACACAAAGGCGTTCGATGCCTTGCATCTCATCCTAATACTTTGTGAGTAACTAAAAGACAAAGTAAAAATGATGAAAAGAGAAAATCTTTTTGGATTTTTTTTTTTAAAATTAAGAAAATGAAAATCTTTTTGGATTTTTCTAAAGAGAATGAAATTATAAACACAGTTTTGGAAAGGGTTATACACTGAAGTGTGCATAAGCCACTTATTCATCAAATCACTTAAAAATCACTTTTGGAACCCATTTGAAATTGGGCCCAATGGTTTTTGACTTTTTGAAAGACCAAATGTAAGTCTCATCAATTTGATGAATAGAAGTTGCATTCCACGGAGAACAAAAATCCGGTGTTTTAGTTGAAAAGATTTTTCGTGGAAACAACGGTGAAAAATCATTCTTTTTCTTAGAACGAGAAGCAACCTTTTGAGATTGATTTGAAAAATGATTTTTCGGAACAAAATCATTTACTTTTTGCACAACAGTTTTCACAGGTTTTGGTTCAAGATCAAAAAGCTCTGAAAATGAATATTTGAATGATTTTGACTCAGTTGACTTATCTTTTGAAATTGGTTTCCATTTTGATTTAGTCAACTGAGATTTTGCTTGTGAAATATGTCCAGAATTATCCTCAAATGATAGAAAAGACACAAAAGTAGTTGTTCCATCAAAAATAGGTTTCTTAGAGTACTTCTTACCCTTTTGCAAGGAGTAATTAGTAAACTGAGACACTTTTCTTTCAAAAGGTTTTGAAGATTTACCCGTGTAAACCCTCTTTGGAACATCAACTTTAGGTTTTGATGAAATAGATTTTGGAAAACTTTTGGACATCTCAGTCTTGACAAACACACTCAACATCAGTCTGAGTTGAGGTCTCAACGGTCTTAACAACATCACATTCACTTGTTACAGAAGAATCACAACTTCACATACAGGACAATCAGGTTCAGTGCAACCTTCAACAACTTCTTTAGGTAGGTCAAGAGAGACAGAACAATGATTTTGACGCTGAAAAGATTTGGTTTGTGTTTGCAATTCAATCTCAAGGTCGGAAATTTTCTTTGTCAAAGATGTTTCGTTTGACTGAAGTTGCAAACACTTGTCTTCAAGACACTTGATTTGAGCACAAAACTTTGTTCTTCCTTCTTCAACTTTGCTCTCAAAAATGGTGGACTTGTTTCGCAACTCATGGTTAAGCTCAGAAATCTTTTGTTGCAAAACAAGTTCTTTTGATTGATTGTCCAATACAATTTTATTGAGCTTTTTGGAAGAATTGTCCAACTCATTTGTGAATTTGAAAACTTGGATTGCAAATGATCATTTTCTTTTTGAAGACTTTTCATGTTGGACAAAATAAGATCATTTGCAGAATTGAGTTCTTTGTTCTCTGACATGAGTTGGTCAATTTCAAGTTGAAGATTTTTGTTTTGTTCCATGAGTTTTTGACTCGTCTCATATATGTATCGTTTTTCTTGAAAACGAATGACAGCACATGGAACATGTTTGTTGTTGAAAATCTTGGGATGTAAATTACATGTACAACGACCATTTTTATGATCCCAAATTTCATCCCCTGTGGGTTCTTGAATGAACATAGTCGTCAGTTTATCTGGCACATTGAACTTTATTGACTCAAAATTTTCTGAAGTCTGGTACGAAGAAATAATCGATTTCAACTCATTAATGTCAGACACAAGACACACACGCTCTTCACAAAGAGCTTTGAATCTCTTGGAAACATCCTCAAACTCTTGATACACTCGAACAACACAAGCATGATTATTTCCTTGAAAACATGAACACTTTTGACTATTATGGAAACCATATGAACCCATGTTTGGTTCAAATTTGATCGTTTTGGTTGACATTTTGACTCAAAAGAAACTTTGACGACAATTTAATAAAAGAAACAACCCAAGACAAGAATCTAACAATTTAGTCTTGAAAAATATGTAGCCCAACAACTAAAAAAAATTTAGCCCAATTAATCTAACACTTAAGTCCAAAACAAACTTTTAGTCCAAATGAAATTAGTCCAACAACTAAATGTAAGCCCAACAAATTTAAACCAAAAATCAGCCCAAATGACTAAAGAAGTCCAATTAAACTTTAGCTTAAAAGAAAATTCAGCCCATTGAATAATAAAAAACTTAAATTTTTTTTTTTGATTTTCTACTTGTGAAGAATGCCGAGCAAAAATCTCGGCAAATGGACCAAAAAATTTTGAAAAATTTTATTTTCTGCCCACTTGAAGAATATTGATCGAAAATGATATTGAATTAATTTTCTTGAAATTGAAAATTTTGACAAGTCTAAATGAACTAGGGGCCGAGGTTTTTCTCTGCAAATAGAACAATGAGCACCAATACTTGACCAACGTTTCTTGAAACACCTATTTGCCGAGATAAAATCTCTGCAAATAGAACAATGAGCACCAATACTTGACCAACGTTTCTTGAAACACCTATTTGCCGAGATAAAATCTCTGCAAATAGAACAATGAGCACCAATACTTGACCAACGTTTCTTGAAACACCTATTTGCCGAGATAAAATCTCTGCAAATAGAACAATGAGCACCAATACTTGACCAACGTTTCTTGAAACACCTATTTGCCGAGATAAAATCTCTGCAAATAGAACAATGAGCACCAATACTTGACCAACGTTTCTTGAAACACCTATTTGCCGAGATAAAATCTCTGCAAATAGAACAATGAGCACCAATACTTGACCAACGTTTCTTGAAACACCTATTTGCCGAGATAAAATCTCTGCAAATAGAACAATGAGCACCAATACTTGACCAACGTTTCTTGAAACACCTATTTGCCGAGATAAAATCTCTGCAAATAGAACAATGAGCACCAATACTTGACCAACGTTTCTTGAAACACCTATTTGCCGAGATAAAATCTCTGCAAATAGAACAATGAGCACCAATACTTGACCAACGTTTCTTGAAACACCTATTTGCCGAGATAAAATCTCTGCAAATAGAACAATGAGCACCAATACTTGACCAACGTTTCTTGAAACACCTATTTGCCGAGATAAAATCTCTGCAAATAGAACAATGAGCACCAATACTTGACCAACGTTTCTTGAAACACCTATTTGCCGAGATAAAATCTCTGCAAATAGAACAATGAGCACCAATACTTGACCAACGTTTCTTGAAACACCTATTTGCCGAGATAAAATCTCTGCAAATAGAACAATGAGCACCAATACTTGACCAACGTTTCTTGAAACACCTATTTGCCGAGATAAAATCTCTGCAAATAGAACAATGAGCACCAATACTTGACCAACGTTTCTTGAAACACCTATTTGCCGAGATAAAATCTCTGCAACCACGAGTAATCACTAGACGACAAAATAGTCGGTTACTAGTCTTCTTCTTCGTTCAGCCAAACACTTAAACGCCGAGGTTTCTGAAAATCATTGATATCTTCTTCATTTTTGAGAGTTACAACTTGAAATTTATATCAAAATTCTCAGAAAATGATTGCGAACAAATCCTCGAACAAAATAACAACTAATTTCAATCAGAATCAAATCCCACTGAAACCTTCATTTGCCGAGCTTTTCACAAAATGTAATCAAATGATGAAATTGAAATCTGAAATCGATACAGAATGATTATACTTAACAACTAATCGATCGGTGAACAAATTTCAACAACAAACACACTAATTTTGCAGAAATTACTCAAACAGTAATCTCGGCAAATGGCTATTTCAGTAACAAACTCAAATTCCAGAAAATAAGCACAAAATAAGCCTTAATTGAACTTGTGGATCGTTCAGCAACTCTGATTGTGCTCTGATACCAAATGTAAAGAGTAGAATTTAAGCTTTTGTGTGTGTTTTAGTGTGTGTCAATGGCGGTTTCTAGAGAGATAAAGTAGAGAGAGAAAGCAGAGATATCAGGGAAAGATTGGTTAGCATTATGGGGTAAAAGGTTACAATAATACAAGAGTTTTATAAATGACTTATGAGAGGGGTATTTATACTAATCACTAACTTAACACTAATACCCCTTCCAATACTAGAATTTACAATTTAACACCATTTTATATTTCTAACATGTATGGATATTTTGGATGTGTTCTTGTGATGTGTAATTGAGCAGGTTTGATCCGAATGATGGCAATACCTATGTACAACCCAAGTGTGGGGGAGGACCCGTTGGATTCTCATCCTCACCTACATTCGTTGGCATTGATTTGTTTGATTGTGTGATCGTGTTAGTAGCTCACTATGATGTCACATGCATATGCTGGCAGTAAGTTCAGCGCAACATTTTTAATTGGCATCTTTACTGACATTGTTTCACACACAGCTCTCGCACATTCCGTTTTGGACTAGTCTGTTTCTCCCGTCAAGCAAATTGGACTTCCTTTTTAGGAAGAGCAATTTGTGGTGCGGGGTCGACTTACTTGTTTTGAAACGGAATGTGTCCTTAATCCGGTATGTGTTCTCATTCTTTCTGTCTGTTTTGCTTACCCCTATTTACCTTAGTTTTGACCAAATATTGGACATTGAGGGCATTGTCCATCTTAAGTGTGGGTGGGGGGGTGGCAAATAGGTTTAAGCAGCCGGATATATCTCTTTTGTTGTTTTGCCATTGAGATTTAACCGTTCTTGTAGATGTGTCCCTCTCGTAGGCTTTTGGATTTTATCCAGGAGTAAGGGTTCTATCTTGAACTCTGAACTATGATGTGCATGTTTGAGATTGGTGGCTTCGATTTGGTAAGATGACGGAAGATGATATGATTTGAAACTTGTGTTGAGCTTGTCCTTGTGGTAAATTGCTTTTGTCACTTAATTCATAATAACTTAATGAGCAATTTTACTACAAATTTTTTTCCTTGGTACAAATTTAATCGGCGAAATGTGTTCTGAACGGTTATTGGGCTAATCCTTGTGGATTGATAACATTACTTGCATACTCAAATACCCCAAACACCCAAAAGTTGTGAGATTCATCATTCATTTATAGATGTGCTAGGTGTTTACGGTTTTGGTTTGATTGCCTTGTAATTCTGTCCCTCTCTTAGGCTCTTGGATTTATTCGGGAGTAAGGGTTCCATTTCGAACTCTGCACTAAGATGTGCGAATTTGAGGTTAATTTATTCCATTTCCGGGTTACTTTCTTTGATATGAGTGTGCCGGTGATGTGTTGAGCTAGAACTTGGTCTGGTGATCGTTACGAGACCGCAGTGAGATCACTTTTGTGATATAAGTACATTGGATGACGAATTGGCATACTAGGTTTGACCCGTATTTTCTTTCTATTCACCCCTTGCTTATGTATATTTTTACCTTTAGTATACATACTTTTATACATGTACATACATGTTTTGAGTAGCTGGCTACTCTGGTCAGTGATTTTCCTTTCTTTGTAAACCTTTGTTGCACTCATCTTTAGTGCAAGATACATTTAGACAACCTTTTTGAACTTAGCCTTTTCCTTTGTATAAATCCACTTAAATATGTAAACTTTACCTCGCCATACCGATAGTCTAATTTTGGGGGGCCATTGATTGTCATTGGTTTGTTTGGACGGTTTGGGAGAGCTTCAGTGGGTTGTCAGTTGGAATATTCTTGGTCTATGGGAATACGCCGATTGGGCAAGTTATTGGGGAATGTATTTGATTGTTCAAAGGAAGTATATTGTTATAGACATTGTTCATCATTGTAAGAGGGTGCTTACTAGTAGAGTAAAAATGGTTCAAAATAAAGTGAAATAAGAAAAATTAAAAAAAAGAGAAAAAAAAATGAAATAAGAAAAAAAAAAGAACTTGGGCTACTAGTGGGTACTTCTCATTTTTATATGTCAAAAGAATTGTTGTATCATTTGGTTCGTGAATAGAATGGAAGATTTGGTTGTTACTAAGTTGTTTGAAGTTGATACACCACAATGGTGTCGGGTTTTGCTTGGTTACTTTTGAGGTGTCTTAGCGGGATAACATCTTATGGGTTGGTGGCAATCAATGGTAAGGGTTTGATTAGACTATTTTGTACATAACTTATAATTTTGTTATTTCATATCACTAACCTAAATTTCCCAAATCCCATTGTAAATACCCTTAGCCTAACATTACAACCGATTTATATGCCATATTTTGATGATGTACTTGGTGCTCACGCCATGTCGGTGAAGCTATGATCCTTGTTCAAGCCTATGGTAAGATATGCATCACGACCGAGCAATGAGTGATTATTCATATATATTCAACCCCAATAGTAAGTTCATTGGAGTAGGATGATTTTGATAGGCTCATTTGTTTCACTTTTGCTTAGTCGTGTTATTGAGGCTTGTGGATTGTTCAGATATTGTCAAACATTTCGGATTTTCATTTAAGATTAAAACTGCTTCACCAAAGTTCGTGCCAAGGAATGCTTTTGCTTAATTTCCAGATTTGCTTGAGGACAAGCAACGCTCAAGTGTGGGGGGATTTGATGTGACCAATTTATATAGATCGCCCACATCATTATTGGCCTTTTTCGTATGTGTTTTGAGTCAATTTTGTATCATTTGGCGCGTTTATGGTGTTTGTTAGTGCTTTCAGGTTCTTAGCAGGTTGTGCGTCCATTTGGTGCATTTTCTGACGATTTTAGTCCAAGATGTTGATTTTAGTCCAAGATGTTGATCCGAGTGTTCGAGAGCTGTTAATAAAGAAGAACCAAAATTTTCAGCAAGTTTACACTGCGCCGTAGTGGGAGGGATGTTGCCCCACTGCGCCGCAGCCACTGGTGAAGAAGCCACATGAATTCCAGCAAGTTTGAGCTGCGCCGCAGTGGGAGTATTCACACCCCACTGCGCCGCAGTCATCGGGTGCCAAAAAGAAATAATTTCCAGTGGATTTTCACTGCGCCGCAGTGGGAGGGATGTTGCCCCACTGCGCCGCAGTCGCATGTTGATCAAGAACAAAACATTTTCCAGGGATATCCCACTGCGCCGCAGTGGGAGTGCGCTAGCCTCACTGCGGCGCAGTCAGCCGTACGGGGAACCTAATGGTTCAGCTTTTTGCATCAGATTTTGGGGAGGTATAAATAGAAAAATAAACCCTATTTCCCAAATCATCAAGTTTTCTTTCTAGGAGCTGTTCTACCGCGAATTCTTTCAAGGATCATCTCAAGATTTCATCATTGGATTCATTGAAGATTCAAGAACACCCATCTAGATCGTATCTAATTTTCTGTCTTGCAATTTACATTCAACAATCATTGGTACAATATGTTTTCTTTCAATTTCTTTTATGAATTTCAATTTAGTATGAGTGGCTAGATTTATAATCATCCACTTTGATGAAACTTGACGAATGATATGATTGCAATATTTTAATTCAAGAGTTGATTGAATTATCGTTGTGTCGTGATCTTTATCAATTAATTCCTTGTGATTTATTCTTTTGATGTTGATGGTTTATGTGTTCATCGTTAGTGGTACTAGGTGAATGTGTTTATCGTCTCAATTCGATTGTCTATGGTCGATTGTCACCGGTTCATGGTATGACGGTGGATGTCAAATATATAATAGGAATTAATCGGTAAACGTGTTTAGAAACGGTTGGTGATACCACGTTTTCATTCACTTAGGCATAATTGGTAATTGGATAATCAAGCAAACTAATTGTTGGGGGGATTTTCTAGGCATTGGTGGTACCGGCTTGGGTAATTAAACTAGCAACTTAGGTGTTTGGGTGATTTGCGAGCGGTTGGTGGTACCACGTGAGCATTTCTATCCTTTCACGATTATCTTGTCAATTCTAAAGAATTTGATCTTTAACTTGTGCAATCATAGCTGAAGTCAAGTGGATTCGAAGTGGATGATCTTTATTTATATTGTCTGAACTTTCTTTACTTTCAATTGTCTTGTCATTTCAATTTCTTTAATTTCAAAATTGTCAAAGTGAGGTAGCAATTCGGCTACGGTTCCATCCTTTTCTAAAACTACTTTAGCAAACAATTATTTCAAAACCAATCCCCGCGAACGATCTCGGACTTACTACTTACTATACTATATACGATCAGGTCCACTGCCTGAAAGTGTGTAGTAGTCGGTTTTTAGTGGGTACTTGTTTATAAATTTTACAAACTCGATTTCACACATCAGGCCTCATAATTGAGACCCCTTGGCCGTCCCCCACCTTACACCCACACACCCACTCATTTTACTTTACCAAAACCTTATCTCTTTCTCTTTTTCTCTCCCTCATTTACTCCATCTTTATTCATCCAATCTACCTCTCAAACCCTACTTAAATTCATATTAAATGCTTGTGTTTTTGTGATTTAAAGTTGTAATTAATCTATACTAAAACCCTAATAATAATTAAATCTTCTTAAGCAAGAATTTGGACTTCTCAAAGTGTTCTTCATCTATTTAAGCTTCAAAATCCGAAATTTGAGGAGTTGAGTTATTTGGTAAGTGAAATCTAGTTCTAATGCTTCATTTCATGTCATTAAATGTGTCTCTTAACTGAAATTGCAATTTCTTGGGCTATTTCAAGTCAAATCGGTTCTAGGGTTTCTTTAGGGTTTGTTCTAGGTTAATAAGGAATTCAAGCTTGTTTATGTGTTTTGATTGAAGGTTTTGAGATGGGTTGTGTTAAACTTTGTTTGGTTATGTTCAATAAGGTGTTCCCAAGTTCCCCAAACCGGTTTCGAGTCAAATTAGTGATTTCAAGTCGAAATGGGTCGTTTTTCATGTTCATAGCTGCTGCTGGTCGAAATTGTGCAGGTGGGGCGTAGCTTACGCCCATGCTGGGCGCAGCTTACGCTGGCTAAGGTGTTTGGGGCGTAAGATACGGCCAATGGACCGTAGGTTACGCCTATCTCCAAGTGTCAAAATGACTTTACGCCCAAAACCTTCTGTTTACGCCAAAAATGGGTGCATGAGACGCTGAATCTAGAGGACCGTACCTTACGCCTGTTTTGACCGTACCTTACGCTTGTGTATTTTGAACCACCGTAAATTACGGTTCCCATGGCCGTAATTTACGGCCTCCTCTTTTCTTTAATTTCCTGTTTTACTAGCTTTGATTTCCAACTTCTCGTATCGCGTCAAGCTTTCATTGAAATCATCTCTGGGCTTCTCTAGTGTATTGTGTGTGTCCCGGTAGTCGTCTAAAGTCGAACACCACCATTTGAACTCAAGTAAAGTATTAATGGTAAACGTATATTGTATGATTAATAGGTGGGGAACGTGTGACGAACCTTGGACCTACATAACTTGTCATTTACTTATCTTGCTCGGCAAAGGTGAGTTTCGTAGCCCCGTTTTCTCTTATATTTGGGGTGAAAGGTGTACTTGTTTTACGTAAACGTTTAAACGACTTAATTGAAATGATTTGAAATTAAACGATGATTCGTGAACTTAAATGTTTTGTTTTCCGTAAACGTATGTATGAATGCTTGTTGTGATGGATGAATGCGATAATGAGTAAGTCCACGATTAGTGGCATAACGTAATGAGTAAGTCCACGATTAGTGGCATAACGTAATGAGTAAGTCCACGTTAGTGGCATAACGAGTAAGTCCACATTTGTGGCATAACGTTGTTGTTAACGATATCGTTTAACGTGTGGATTGTGTATGAACGCTTAGTTGTAACGTAACGTTGATATGATGAATTGTGAACGTATGGATGATGATGTAGGTGTCCTCATCCTTGAATACCCTTAACGGTTGTTATCCCGACACTATGATTTTAACGTTTAAACCTACGAACTCACCAACTTTATGTTGACCCGTTTTAGTACACTTTTCAGGTAATCAAGCTAATCAAGGACGTAATGGATGATTTGCATGACTTTGCTAGGATTTGGGCTTGACTATTGGATCCGTGATTCATTGATTTCCCTTGACGGGTTGTGCTTAGGATTATCGGCCATCATTTTTGGATTATACTCTTTTGTAACTTTGATGGCATGTGCTCCTTATGCATTTTGTGATCTCATGTTGTATTTTGTACTCGTATTTGAACTTGATATATGGATTGCCCAATCCTTATTTGCATATAGTATTGTCTCTACTTAATTTTCCATGTCGTGCTATGCTTTTCGTGTGACATCCCATGATTCCGCCATGTTGGGGTGTTACAATATTACATACTTAAGATATTCGAGAATCAAGGTATTTTAGGAATTGAACCCTTCAACCCAATAACATACACATTACTCTAATGATAATCCATACAAGGCATATGTCCATATCCATTCCTAACTATATACAAGACTAAAGTCCAAAAGCTTATTGAAGTGACAATATTTCCAATGTAGGTCTTTTCATCATGCACCTACTCTACATTATCTCAAAAGAACTACTAAGATAATATACTCCAACTCACTAACTCGGAACACATACCTTTTGGATGATATGTAACAACGTGCTCCATAGCTTGTCGTATTGACCAATTATGTTTTTTAAATGAAAATAGCATCTTTGATGAGATTCTGTCATATTGAAGGCTAAGAGTGTTGTCTTCTCAAAAGGCTTAAGGTATCATTTAGCATTTAAAAAAAACAAAATTAGCATAAGTGCATACACTCTTAACCAACTCACTTAGGTGAGTTGGCCACCTGTGTGCGCAAATGCTCAGGGCCCACTGGGGAAGGTGCAGGACTGCAGGTTCGAATCTTAGTCTTAGACGGATTTCTTGCCTATTACCCATTGGTCTTGGGACAACATAATCACCGACGGTCGAGATTGTAGGGTTCCTAGACTGGAAGGAAAAATTTCTTCACGGGACTAAGGGGTTCCCGGCCACTACCCTTTTCTGAAACCATACACTCTTAATTATGTGACCTCCACATACATTATCCATTAATCAATCTAAGAGTGTGATTTTGTAATACATTCAAAGCAAATTCATTTGTTGTTGCGGGTGAATCAATAGAGAGGCGTGTGCAGTGTGCCATTTGTGTTTCTTGAGAGACTTGCTGAATTTAAGCAGTGCAATGGTGGAAGTGATTGATCATGTGGAGATGATATCAACGATGACTTATTCAAAAATCGATTTAGTATTGCATATAATCTTGATCAGGAATTCGGGTGTGTTGACTTTATTCTTTGTAGCAGATTTTGTCATGTATCTTTTCTGAAAATGACTGTGTTTTACACTTTTATGTTCATGTTCACGTATCTTCTAATAGGCCCAGAATAAAGAAACACATGGATCATTGTTTTTACCATCCTGACGATTTGTGTAAGATATCAAAACCAAAAGCTCTCAGATAACAGAGGTCCAAAGGATTATGATGGACAATGTTAAGACGGTAACAACTTCCTTTTATTGCTTAACTGTCATACATGTATGTGTATATGCATTTAGAATTGATAATGTTGTAACATAACATGAATATATGCATCTGTGTATAGAATTCTATAGTTGAAAATCTTGAAATGCAAAAGAACTATAAAAAGCTCTAAACCTACAAAATTTGGATTCTGAACATACCTACATTTTAAGTCTGGCCATTTTGGTGTCGTTTAGTAATGAGTGGCACGTTTAATACGTGAACGCAAACTTTAATAGCTTAGGATCTGTTCTTAACTTTCAATATGTATGACGGTAGCTTTAGATTGCTAAATCAAACACCCAATTTAAGAGCATTATCCTTCCATGTACGCACTTGAGCTTTTTGAATCTTTCGTTAGGATATCATTTATATCCTTCTATGTATGGATTGTCAAGTAGTTTCTTATTACCTCATATCTAGATACCTTTGGTGCAATTGTTTAATTTGTCCATCGTTGATCCTAATTCGGTAATAGAAGGATGACCATTCCACTAACCAGATAGGAATGAATGCTGTAAAAAACAAGCCAAACAATTGAACGGACAGAAACCTCAAAGTTGGATATTGTTAAAATAGGAAACATACTATATCTAATGAGCATAGACAGGGAGCTATTATCTGGCTTCCTGGTGAATCTTTGATAAGTACCAAAAGTGGCTCAATAGAAGAAGAATTGCAAAGCGTACTGACTAATTATTCATTTATGTGTTTGGCTACTTACTACCATATTTGCAGTAGATAAATATTCCCAAAATTGTTACATAAGGTATCGGAATAGTCTAAGTCACACCGTTGGTTTTCATTGTGACTCATAATAGTTTGACGCAAGTCTTGCATCACATGTCATGTGTATCATGTATACTTAGCGTAGTCTAACCTTCAGAGGCAAACTTAAAGATAAAACATCTGGAAGAGTTCATATTCCAATTCAATAATGTTCTGAGTTGTGTTCCTGCAAGAATAGTTGTAAGTGCAGCCATCATAGTTTTGAAAGAATAGTTGTGTTCCTGCAAGGTATTTCTATCATCAGTGATTTAGTTGTTATAGCAAACATTTTGAAAGTTGGGTTTATGTAAATAGTATCATGTTCACATTAGATAACTTGGATAACCTTTCTTTTTCTCCCTTTGGGTATTCCCATTCCCCTGCACGCGCCCATATCTTTATTCTTTGTAATGATTGGTTGATATATTGATTAATTTGCTATTTGAGAATCGAAAATAAGTTTCCTGGTGAGTTCTCGTGTAAAACATATGCAATTGAATTAATCCTCGTGCTTCTCGTGAAACTACGTAAATCAGATACTTACTATCCGTCTCTCTGGTCTTTGTCAATATGATTGCCGCGTTCACAAAGTTGTCCTTATCTTAATTTAATGCACTTCTCCCACGTGATATCCCACGCGTGTGCACGCGTTCATTTTGTTGTAGTCAAAGTTGAATAAGTACGAGATTTTAGTCAATGAGACGGAAGGCAGTACGTGCATTAATTGATATATAGAGTTCCGACCTAAAGCCCCCTTTTTGGTAACTTCTATGTTCCATATTTACTAAACTAAGGCTAACGTCTTCTGGAACCGCTCCTAACTATAGACATTAGTTTTTTATTTTCATTAGAATCGTTGCAGAAAACAGAATATTTACAATTTATGGATAAAAAACCATGTCTGTATTGATTTGTTTTATAGTTAGTATATCAAAGGCACATTTAGTCCTATAAGGCTATAACCAAGCATATATCTATATCAATTCCATTCTGGGCGGTATATTCAAACAATGAAACAATATGGGTAAATGTTAAAGGAACTTCGTTCTTTCGTGTACATGTTTTGGATCGTGGTGAGAAGATTGAGTTACTAGTGGATAAGACTGAGGTCCTTCTGGTTATGTTTAATCTCAAACGGGTCAAAAAATAATGGCATCATGTGGTTGGATGCAGTGGCAGCTTCCATAAACAAGGAAGGCGGCTGAGAAGGAAAATGTGGCTACAAAATCTTCAGATGAAGCTTATGGTTGGAGGATCCGTACTTAGTTCTATCATTAACTACTACAACAGCTTCTCTTACAAAAAGAATCAGTGCAAGTTACATTTTCAAACTTCTGAACAGACTTTTGTGTTCTTACCTCAATTCTGCTACTATATGCATACACGTCATCCGTGATGTACTGAAATCATTTATAGCTAATCACAGATCTAGACATGTAAATTGACTAAATTCTTGACTTTTACCTTTTAATCAAATTTTAAGAATGCATTTATAAGTTAATGTAAGTATCCAAAATCCAGGTACAATCTTTAAGCTTTGAAACATAACAAAATTCTTACCTTCAATCTCTTGTATAATTCTAAGAATTAAATTAAGAAAATTATCATCCAGGACTTTTGAATAACAAATGTATTTGTTTAACCAAAATAGTTATTACAATTTGAATAATAAAGAGTAGCATAATTAGTATCAAAATTAAGGCCATAACATATAAGACAATCAAAGAAATTAATTAACTTCCATTTTTATTACACAACAATGTCATAATCCAAGATGCAATATTGTACGAGTATTATTTTTCTTATTTAACTTTTGATACAGATGCAATGAAATATTAAGAATTAAGAACTTATTAAACTAGACAAAATAGAAGACAACCACATTACACATTTTATTCAAATAATAGACAACCTTTAGATACATAGCCTAAAGCACATCTATCACCAATTTCCAACTACAAGCAACAAGAAAAATAACACTTAAATCTTCTACTTAAACCCTCAAGCTCCCATTTTCCTTCTGACCATATAAACCACACTTAGTGCACAATCTTTGATCTTTTGGAGACAGAACAAAAACAACTGTTTTACACCAAAACTGTTGATTTTCGCTGATGAAAGGTCTTCGATGACTGACTTGTCTAAAGGCATATTAGTATACAACGCTCGAAGCTCAGGCTTTTCTTTAAAAACAGAATGGTTTCTGAACCTGGCACTTGGAGAAACCACACCTTCATTCTTCAACACATCTTTTAGACTAATGTAGGTGTGTTTTGACATATCGAAAAAATAAAATATTTTTTGCCTAAAAAAAAAAACTTAAGAGAAAATATTATAACAGTGCCTGTTTATATAGTTGGGTTTGAGTGTTCGTGTGTAAGTATTGTGTCCCAAACTCTAAGACAGAGGTCCAAACATGTGACATTTGTGTCATGATAATATTAAACCAAATTTGTATTAAGGGGTATTAAATTAAATATATTATTACAAGAAATCACTTGATAAATAATGTGAGATTTGCTGATCATGCATTTCATGCATATATAAAAACTACTTAATGTGTCTTTTTGCAAAAGTTAGCAAGTTAAATGTAACACCCCAAGCCGAGGCTCGAAATATTACGGAAATCATATAGCACAAGGTGGAATTACAATAGAACAAGAACTAAATGCAAATAAAGGGTTCAGTGAATCCTTACAAGAAGATAAACAAGTATCAAAATATATAAAGAGCAAGTCATCATCAAGATTACAACATAACATCAAAAAAAAATAGCTAACGGATCTAAGAACAATGCAAAAGAAGGCAAATGGATCCTTGATCCATATAAGTCCAAGTCCGGGTTCAACAGCAAGCAAACAATCAAACTCCACGCCCTGGAATAACCTGATAACCTGAAAAGTGTACTAAGCATAATCAACACAAGGTTGGTGAGTTCGCAGCAATGGTCCATAAGAAACCATCGACAGTAATCAAAATATACTATTAGAGGCGAAACATGACTTACAGTGAGCCTTTATGAAAAACACAACAACATCCACCACAAGATTACACACAACAAACAAAACGCGTAATAAACATTATACCCAAGTAACGCACATAACATCAATTCCAAAACAGATATCATATCCTCTTCAGTGGGATTGATACACATCATAAGTCATATCCTCTTCAGTGGGATCTAAACACTACAGGAGCTCACATCCTCTTCAGTGGGATTTATACACTACATATGTCATATCCTCTTCAGTGGGATCTAAACATTACATATGCTCGCATCCTCTTCAGTGGGTTTTATACGATACATATGCATCAACCAACATCCATACATCACAAGTCCATCAATCATCAAACATCAAACTAAAGTAAACTATACGTACATACACTTAGGAGGATTCTACTTTCTTCGAATCCTAGATGCTTATATATAGGGTCACCCGCAGCCTTCCCACCACATCTAGAATTCTTTGAAAGCACAACCGACTTCCATGTATGCAGGTCTATCCTATGTAGTAATAATAATAATAATAATAATAGTAATATAAACATATCACAACCCTTTACGAAAATCAATCAGACGTGTCCAACAACTCATCATTTAACCATTCAGTCAAGCATTCAATCGACGACCAATAATTCATAAATTCATCAATACAACGATAAAAGTATGAATAAGTGCGTATCACACAAGTCAAGTATATCAAGGCATTCATGTCTATCTCAAATGTAATCCCAAAGTCCATCATTTACTCTAAACAACGCGTACATACACTTCGGAGGATTTTACTTTCATCGAGTTCTAGATGCTTATGTATAGGGTCACCCGCAGCCTTCCCACCACATCTAAAACCTTTTGAAAGTAAAACCAACCTCTATGTATACACTACTATCCTAATTTATTTAACAATATCACAATCTCATACAAACCCATCAAACACTAAAGCAAAACTATCCATCATTCATCCAATGTCACCAACTAGACATTTTGTACGTGAGTAAAATCGAACAACACCAACAATCATTTACAAACACAAATAAACAAGTAATCACATAAGTTTACACTTTTCAGCCCGAATCTCAAGCGAGTAGGGAACTACGGAACTCACCTTGATTTCCAAGCAAACGACAAGTTAATATTGAGCTATAAATGTCCAACGACCGCCACGTGCCCACAACCTTTCAATATATATCATGGTGTCATCAAAATCAACTCTATAACCCTACACAAGTTGGTTAAGTAAGTTTGAGTCGCGCCAAAATCCCACAACGCCTTAATGACTCTCCCGAGCATGAACTATAACACTTTGACCCGACATTTTTAGAAATGGAAAAGGATTTAGATCAAAAGGACTTTACCATGAGAAAGTATACTCTCTCACGATTCCAACAATAGGTCATATGACTTATTTGGAGTTACGGATCAAAAGTTATTAACGTTTGAAAACTGATGTGCAAAACAGGTGAAACTCGCGGCGCGAGGAGAAGGAGCTCGCGGCGCGAGGAGCAGGAAAGCTCGCGGCGCGAGGCGGGACGCGAGAAAGTCACTGACTTCGACTGGACACGGGCTCGCGGCGCGAGGAGCAGGAGCTCGCGGCGCGACTGGGCTCAGACCTGGAGATTTTTGAGTACAAAATGCGATCCAACTTCACCCAAACCCCATTTTCGACCCCCAAATCGACTAGCGATGATCCAAGACCCATTTTGAAGCTTAAACAAACATGTTTTAACATAAATAAACATAACCCCTATCTTAGTTTCGATTCAAAACATCAAAATCACATCCAAACCCTTCAAACCCTAATTAAACCCTAGTTTGACCCAAATCAAGATTTAAGCCGATTTAGGACTTGCAAACTTTCAAGATGACTAGAAATGCATAAACAAACATAAGTAGGTACAAAAGGGATGAATTAGACTTACCGAAACTCCTCCTTGAGCTAGAACCCGAAATTAGGTCAAAATGGGTAAAATGCAAGAACTTGGCTTTTGATTCTTCAATATGACGAAAGTGAGATGAAGATGGCTATGATTTCTATGTTATAACCGTTCCAACACTAATTTGATGCAAGAAGAGGATGAAGAATGAATTGGTTTTCTTTTGTTTGAGAGAAATAGAGAAGGAGATAGATAGATAGATAGAAATGAGAATGAGAGGGGGAGAAAGGGATAAGGGGGGGAAATGGGTCTTGGGGGCTGGTGGGTCATGGACTACCCACGGGCCGACCCGTTTCCCTTCACAAACCACAACACAAACGCTACACGTTTAAATATCGACTAACCCATATTATCGACCCGAATATACCACATCGCCATTTAACTCACAAAACGACCCAATTAATTCATTAACTTAAATTGTTAGTCATACTACACGTAAAGTCAACGGGTCAAAATTCACGGATGTTACATTATTCCCCCGTCAAAAGAATTTCGTCCCGAAATTCAATGAATCACTAATCGTTAAACAATTGTGGGTACTTAGGCCTCAACTCTAGCAATCTCCACCACACATCAACCCATTCTTTTCTTCAGCGACTTCATAATGAAGTCAATCACAATTTGTTTTCCTTCAAATCTCTCTCCCGTCTTTCACTACACGCTTATTCGCATCTCAGAAGTCTATAAGGGCTTTGACTACGCGCGCGATGTTAGGAAGTTAAGCATATACGAAATTTAAGTTATCGAGATGGGACAAGCCCGGTAAGTCACCCGGAGAAACCTCGGGAGACTCAAGATTATCAGAGATGACGTTAGTTTTCAGATTCTTAAGACGGTAGCTCTAAGGACGCTTGAGTTTGACAATTTGCATGAAACCCTAAAAACCCTACCGTTAAATATTTCTACATTAGTAACCCTACTACACAACTAAGAACCGTATTAACCGTTGGTATTCAAATTGTACTCACTTAATCGTCGAGAACCTTAATATCATAGAGCACAACGTACATGAAGAGTTTGTCGTCTTTTAGAGTCAATATGTACACACAGGGTATTTGACCAAATTTGGTTAGTGAGTCGTTAAGCACCCGAAATCTTAAACATATAATTCCAAAACACACGAATGAGCGTAATTCAAAGGAGTAACGTTAGGATAAATGGGATCACAGTCTGTTCCAATATCGAATAGTGTCATAACATAACGACTGTTAAGAAGAATGTACCTTAACCAACGTTTGGATCATTTTGGCTTCCATTGCCAATTCCCGCAAAAGCTCGGCCACGAGGATGAACTTGATGGCCTTGCTGGCCACGGTTTTGGTTCGGTCCGGTAATTTGGAGTTGATTCGGATGGACCGCCACTTCAACTTGTTGTCCAATCCATTGCGGACAATTATTTCGGTAGTGATCAGGGCTTCCACATTTAAAGCACGTACCCCATGGAAAGTTGCCTTGAGGATGAATAGTTTGAAGGGGTACTACATTCAATGGCGCCGCTTTCGGTGCTCTACAATTCTTGGACATGTGCCCAACTTGGTTGCAATTAAAACACGCCCTGCATTGAACGTTGGTGGGGTGGTGATTGTTGCATCTCTCACATAACGGATGAGGTCCTACATAAGCTTTCTTCACCGGTCCCACCGCCGCCATCACTCTACCCCTATTAGCATCTTTGGGATCAAACCTTCCCACTTTCTTCACCCCACTTGATTCTCCCACTTCCTTTCTCTTGTTTGTTGAGGAGTTACTCAAAACACCGCTCCTCAACAAGTCTTCAGTCACACTACCGGCCTGGTTGACAGCATCGGCTAAAGAAGTAGGCATGTTAGAATTCACATAGGATCGGACTTGAGGATTCAAGCCAATACAAACTTCTCGATGGCCCGAGCCTCAGAATCCACCAAGTGAGGAATGAGGGTAGACAACTCTTGAAATCGTCTAACATAACTCTTGTAATCGGCTCCCTCCATATTGAGATTAGCAAACTCAATGGTCAAGTTTTGTAGTTCATAGGGAGGACAAAACTTTTCCTTCACTTTGTTCTTGAAATCGATCCATTCCAAGTTATAAGTCCGCCCCAAAGTTATCTCTTGGTTCCACCAACTCAAGGCGTCATTTTTAAACATGCCGGATGCATAAGAAATCCGGTCGTCATATGTGCAATGACTTCTTTCAATCACTGCCTCGATCTCCTCAAACCACCTTATACACTCTGTGGGACCGCCTCTTCCATTAAACTCCGGCGCCCCACAGCTTTTGAAGTCTTTAAATATACACCCCTGACGGTACTCTCCATGTTGATTATACATGGGTATACGGTTATCAACTCTCACGGGTTCCTCTTCTTCGTTTTCTATGTCCTGAGGTTGAGCATTTTCATCATTCATATTTTCTGGGGCTTCATTGTTTTGAGCCACATTGTTCTGCCCAAGACTTGCCGTGACTTGAGCAATAATGGTCGGCATGATATTGGCGATCGTTTGAGCGATCACCTCAGCCATGTTTGGTTCAGGAACTTCACCACGACCCCTTCCTTGGCCTCTACCATGACCTCTACCACGGCCCCTACCTCTACCTCCTTGTACCTCCGGTTGAGCTTCCGGTTGAGGTTCTTCCGATTCAGCCCTATAGTTCGTTCCGGCTCTCCTTGGTCTCACCATTTCTATAAAACAAGTGACACGTTGATCCTAGAGTTAGTCTCAAATGCTCACATGTTAGTCACACAAGTAGTCAATGCTCTCATACCGATACCACATACTCATTTCATATCATTAAACTAAGGCAAGAGTGCTAGAATCCTTTGAGATTGTTACATATCATATCATCAAGTCGAATTCATTACAATAGTTCATCATTAATTTAAGTAATCACCTCAATACATCATACCATCAAACAATTAACACAAAGGGTTCAAGTATAATCTGGATTCGATATGCTCTCTAGTCATTGACCAGGTATGTATACAGGGTGTACCAACGGCTAACCCTCCACCCAATCAACTTCCATTAAGCATATCGGTTCCCTATTATACACTATGCCAAGCTATTAACACGAATGATTCAAAGTATAATCTGGATTCGATATGCTCTCTAGTCATTGACCAGGTATGTATACAGGGTGTACCAACGGCTAACCCTCCACCCAATCAACTTCCATTAAGTATATCGGTTCCCTATTATACACTAAGCCAAGCAACTAACACGAATGGTTCAAGTATAATCTGAATTCGATATGCTCTCTAGTCATTGACCAGGTATGTATACAGGGTGTACCAACGGCTAACCCTCCACCCAATCAACTTCCATTAAGTATATCGGTTCCTTATTATACTCTAAGCCACACGTGCGCAATCCACGATGTCATTAACTTTTTATAATGTTGGGCGACCATAAAAGAGTTGATCGGGTTCTTTTAGGGTTGCCAAAATATTATACTAAGTTAATACCATAACTTCATTTTGCTCTAAGCATCCAACTAACATCAATCAGTAACAACAATCCGTATCAATGACAATCAAATTTAATCAATGCACACATTAACCACATTGTACCCATTTCACATTCATCACGTTGAATTCAAGCCATCACATAAGTGGTCTTAACTACGAACTCACAATATACACTTTCTAGGGTTCACATAATTCACATTGCACACAAATTCCTAACCATGCATGCTATATGAAGAGTTTTAACTTAAGCCGTAGTCTAGGTCAAACCGCCTAATTCTCTACGACCACGCATGGGCCATCATTCTGTAACACCCCAAGCCGAGGCTCGAAATATTACGGAAATCATATAGCACAAGGTGGAATTACAATAGAACAAGAACTAAATGCAAATAAAGGGTTCAGTGAATCCTTACAGGAAGATAAACAAGTATCAAAATACATAAAGAGCAAGTCATCATCAAGATTACAACATAACATCAAAAAAATAGCTAACGGATCTAAGAACAATGCAAAAGAAGGCAAATGGATCCTTGATCCATATAAGTCCAAGTCCGGGTTCAACAGCAAGCAAACAATCAAACTCCACGCCCTGGAATAACCTGATAACCTGAAAAGTGTACTAAGCATAATCAACACAAGGTTGGTGAGTTCGCAGCAATGGTCCATAAGAAACCATCGACAGTAATCAAAATATACTATTAGAGGCGAAACATGACTTACAGTGAGCCTTTATGAAAAACACAACAACATCCACCACAAGATTACACACAACAAACAAAACGCGTAATAAACATTATACCCAAGTAACGCACATAACATCAATTCCAAAACAGATATCATATCCTCTTCAGTGGGATTGATACACATCATAAGTCATATCCTCTTCAGTGGGATCTAAACACTACAGGAGCTCACATCCTCTTCAGTGGGATTTATACACTACATATGTCATATCCTCTTCAGTGGGATCTAAACATTACATATGCTCGCATCCTCTTCAGTGGGTTTTATACGATACATATGCATCAACCAACATCCATACATCACAAGTCCATCAATCATCAAACATCAAACTAAAGTAACTATACGTACATACACTTAGGAGGATTCTACTTTCTTCGAATCCTAGATGCTTATATATAGGGTCACCCGCAGCCTTCCCACCACATCTAGAATTCTTTGAAAGCACAACCGACTTCCATGTATGCAGGTCTATCCTATGTAGTAATAATAATAATAATAATAATAGTAATATAAACATATCACAACCCTTTACGAAAATCAATCAGACGTGTCCAACAACTCATCATTTAACCATTCAGTCAAGCATTCAATCGACGACCAATAATTCATAAATTCATCAATACAACGATAAAAGTATGAATAAGTGCGTATCACACAAGTCAAGTATATCAAGGCATTCATGTCTATCTCAAATGTAATCCCAAAGTCCATCATTTACTCTAAACAACGCGTACATACACTTCGGAGGATTTTACTTTCATCGAGTTCTAGATGCTTATGTATAGGGTCACCCGCAGCCTTCCCACCACATCTAGAATCCTTTGAAAGCACAACCGACTTCCATGTATGCAGGTCTATCCTATGTAGTAATAATAATAATAATAATAATAATAGTAATATAAACATATCACAACCCTTTACGAAAATCAATCAGACGTGTCCAACAACTCATCATTTAACCATTCAGTCAAGCATTCAATCGACGACCAATAATTCATAAATTCATCAATACAACGATAAAAGTATGAATAAGTGCGTATCACACAAGTCAAGTATATCAAGGCATTCATGTCTATCTCAAATGTAATCCCAAAGTCCATCATTTACTCTAAACAACGCGTACATACACTTCGGAGGATTTTACTTTCATCGAGTTCTAGATGCTTATGTATAGGGTCACCCGCAGCCTTCCCACCACATCTAGAATTCTTTGAAAGCACAACCGACTTCCATGTATGCAGGTCTATCCTATGTAGTAATAATAATAATAATAATAATAGTAATATAAACATATCACAACCCTTTACGAAAATCAATCAGACGTGTCCAACAACTCATCATTTAACCATTCAGTCAAGCATTCAATCGACGACCAATAATTCATAAATTCATCAATACAACGATAAAAGTATGAATAAGTGCGTATCACACAAGTCAAGTATATCAAGGCATTCATGTCTATCTCAAATGTAATCCCAAAGTCCATCATTTACTCTAAACAACGCGTACATACACTTCGGAGGATTTTACTTTCATCGAGTTCTAGATGCTTATGTATAGGGTCACCCGCAGCCTTCCCACCACATCTAAAACCTTTTGAAAGTAAAACCAACCTCTATGTATACACTACTATCCTAATTTATTTAACAATATCACAATCTCATACAAACCCATCAAACACTAAAGCAAAACTATCCATCATTCATCCAATGTCACCAACTAGACATTTTGTACGTGAGTAAAATCGAACAACACCAACAATCATTTACAAACACAAATAAACAAGTAATCACATAAGTTTACACTTTTCAGCCCGAATCTCAAGCGAGTAGGGAACTACGGAACTCACCTTGATTTCCAAGCAACCGACAAGTTAATATTGAGCTATAAATGTCCAACGACCGCCACGTGCCCACAACCTATCAATATATATCATGGTGTCATCAAAATCAACTCTATAACCCTACACAAGTTGGTTAAGTAAGTTTGAGTCGCGCCAAAATCCCACAACGCCTTAATGACTCTCCCGAGCATGAACTATAACACTTTGACCCGACATTTTTAGAAATGGAAAAGGATTCAGATCAAAAGGACTTTACCATGAGAAAGTATACTCTCTCACGATTCCAACGATAGGTCATATGACTTATTTGGAGTTACGGATCAAAAGTTATTAACGTTTGAAAACTGATGTGCAAAACAGGTGAAACTCGCGGCGCGAGGAGAAGGAGCTCGCGGCGCGAGGAGCAGGAAAGCTCGCGGCGCGAGGCGGGACGCGAGAAAGTCACTGACTTCGACTGGACACGGGCTCGCGGCGCGACTGGGCTCAGACCTGGAGATTTTTGAGTACAAAATGCGATCCAACTTCACCCAAACCCCATTTTCGACCCCTAAATCGACTAGCGATGATCCAAGACCCATTTTGAAGCTTAAACAAACATGTTTTAACATAAATAAACATAACCCCTATCTTAGTTTCGATTCAAAACATCAAAATCACATCCAAACCCTTCAAACCCTAATTAAACCCTAGTTTGACCCAAATCAAGATTTAAGCCGATTTAGGACTTGCAAACTTTCAAGATGACTAGAAATGCATAAACAAACATAAGTAGGTACAAAAGGGATGAATTAGACTTACCGAAACTCCTCCTTGAGCTAGAACCCGAAATTAGGTCAAAATGGGTAAAATGCAAGAACTTGGCTTTTGATTCTTCAATATGACGAAAGTGAGATGAAGATGGCTATGATTTTTATGTTATAACCGTTCCAACACTAATTTGATGCAAGAAGAGGATGAAGAATGAATTGGTTTTCTTTTGTTTGAGAGAAATAGAGAAGGAGATAGATAGATAGAAATGAGAATGAGAGGGGGAGAAAGGGATAAGGGGGGAAATGGGTCTTGGGGGCTGGTGGGTCATGGACTACCCACGGGCCGACCCGTTTCCCTTCACAAACCACAACACAAACGCTACACGTTTAAATATCGACTAACCCATATTATCGACCCGAATATACCACATCGCCATTTAACTCACAAAACGACCCAATTAATTCATTAACTTAAATTGTTAGTCATACTACACGTAAAGTCAACGGGTCAAAATTCACGGATGTTACATTAAATCTGTACATTAGCCTGATTTTCAGCTGGATACCATTTATCTTGTGATATGATGAAACAAAAACATGCATGCTTCTGAAGTATGATCTAACTTTAACTCATCGTATTAAGAATATTTCCGGTCGCTGGGGACTGATAATGAGTCGGTTATCGTTTTTTCGTATTAAGAATATATGTGAGAATAATGTGATATAATGTTTGAAGTGGTCTTATACTCGTTTATTTCTTATGTTTACTTGTCGCGATCGTATTACAATGTAACGAAACTATTGAGTAGTGAAAAGAAGTTGTGAACTTAAAGGAGTGCACCTTGAAAGTGTGTTCGAGCATATTTTAACTATGGTTACGAACTTAAGAGATTTATTAAAAGATAGATATTTGGACCGTTTATATCATCAAGTTAATTAATATGTCATGTTTTACACATGATTACGTTTTCACTAGCTTAAAGGGTATATTCTTTTTGAACATACTTGAAGGGAATATATAAAGGGTTTTGTTAAACGAAACTCTAAGGGCTTTCGTTAAGGTGCATTAAATAGTTGTACACTTACCATAAAATACAAGGGTGAACTTTTAGTATAGAAAAGTACAATTTTTAGCACTTTAAGTGAAGCTTTATAGATTTTCCATATATATAAATGAATTTTTCTGGAAGGATTAAATGAAGTTAAAATTTCATTATAAAATCTGAAAACATAATCAATTTAATGAACATTAAATAAGTTAATGCATATATTTTATGAATATGCTATATCTTCCTACTAATTAATTTAGTTTCATTAAACAAGGTTCACCAGTGATAACTATACTATTTCTATGATATAGTTTAAGATTGTCAATAGTATCTAATTAATTTTGTAGAAATAAAAATTAGTTATAGTTGATAAGTTTAGAACGTTATAGATTTAGATATAAAGTACCACTGTAATAACATATTGACACTAACTTTTAAGGCTCTTATTAGCAACATCTTATATATCAGCAAAATCTTATATATATTTCTTATATATAAAAGAAAACCGTTTAATTAATACTACATAATACACCAAAGGAAATAAACCGTGAATCAATGTCATAAATTTGAAAAACCTCGTGTTCATTTTTGGTTAAATATATGCAATAAAACAAAATCTAATATATTTAACTAAACTACTCATACTTTTAATGCTTAGCTGTAATAACTAAATAGAGTTAATTACAGAAATCGTCCCTGTCGTGGTACCCTACTTGCAGCTTTCGTTCCTAACTTTTAAAAATTACAGTTTTAGTCAATATATTTTTGCTCCGTCAACACTTTTAGTCCTAGCTACTAACGTCCGTTTAAAAACCCATCATGTGCCAGTCACGTGATGGATATTTTAGTCTTTTACTTACCACAAAGTCTCTTTGCTTTTCTTCCCCATATTTTTGTTCCCTCTCCGGCGCCCCCTTCCAGGGGACTTGGGCCCGGTCCGCCGCTGAGGACGCTTCTCCAGACTACAATTCGGACAGCAAAGCAATCCGATTTTCAAGCTGGGCTGTTCCCGGTTCGCTCGCCGTTACTAAGGGAATCCTTGTAAGTTTCTTTTCCTCCGCTTATTACTCATATTTTCATTCCATTTCTTATCTCAAATATTCATTCCATTCATAAACATAACCCAAAATTCAAACACAAACATTCATATACAAAACCTAAAAATCACATCTACGAAAAACCAAAAACACATGAAACTGAAAATCCATTTAATTTTTTTGTATAATCTCAAATGTATATATATTATTTTTGGCATTGTCCCAGATTTGTGAATAATTTGTGTGTTGATATTGGAAGACGGCGAGCAACATTGAAAGTCCAAGCATCCAGAACACAAAAATGCAACATTAATTGTGATGTTCAAATGTGGGAAATTGAGATTAGAAGTCGGTGAATAGTTTACACACCCAAAGCCCAAAATTGCAACCAATAAAACAACCACCACCATGTTTCTCCCATCCGACCACCAATAAAATGCAGCAATCCTGACGT
>CM067168.1:133071629-133189102 GCA_034093135.1 Erigeron breviscapus | reverse complement strand
ATTAAGTATATATATAAATATATACTTAAAAACTGCCGTTAACGATTGTTATTAAAACTGTTACAAAACAAGTCCATTTTCTGACGACCATTATAGACCGTTAGATTTTCTGACACTTTCAGTCCTAATCGTTAGATTTTCTGACAGTTTTGGTCCTAACCGTTAAAACTGTTGATTTAAACATGTTAATGATTTAAATTGTTTAATAATAAAAAGAAATACATTTTTAAATGTATTTACAAAAGTTGATGGATAATAAATCACTCAATAAAACCTTAGTATAAATTATGTGTTAATTATACTTGATATGTTTTAGATTAACTTATCACGAGGATTATCTGCTGTTGTTACTTGCCACTACAACTAATGTGAGTTTCCATATTCCCCTTTTCAAACTCTTTTATATATTGGGGCTGAGATACATGCAAATAAAACTGTTTGTTATACTTATATGTATATTTACAAAATTATATATATTATATATATTTTGTAACTCCACTTTATTTATTTTACCTTCGGGGTAGAATATAAACTCTTTACTGTTATGATGAATACAAGTACTCCAGAAATGTATATATGGTTGATTCTAAGTTGCTCTGTTCACTCAAAGTCCTCACTATCATGAACGATTAATTATGGAAACATAAACGTGGGTATATTGAATAGTACTATTGGGGTAGGCACCCCCATCCGTGTTGGTCATACCAACTGGATACGGATGCATATATATTTGGAAAGCTTAGAGTACCCTGAACAAGGTACCTACTCTGGAGGCAAACAAACACACACTTGTCTAGTTTCGGTTCATGAGCTTAGAACTTTGTATATATACAGTTTCAACTCTTGCTTATGTTTGATCCATTGTGTGATCAAATGGTTACTTAAATCTTGTGGTTCATACTCTGTATTTTGATTAAAAACATATGATACTCTTTGCTGATATTGTATCATAACTACTTGATATTGCGGTAAGGCAATGATCACACTGAACTCTGGCATTTTTTTGGAAACTATATTTTCTATATGAAAAACTTATGGAACTCACCAACTTTATGTTGACATATTTTAGCATGTATTCTCAGGTAACTAGATGATACACTGTGTATGGGACTACTTTCCGCTGCATACTATATACTGGACTATGGTCTACCCTCAGACTTTAGTAAAGACTCGTCAATTTGCTAAAGACTCTCTATCTACTGTTTAATATTGAATAAATGTTTTGAAAACAATTTGTATTATAAACGATGCAAATCATGTTATGTATAAATGTATTTTAAAACGACAACATTTTGTGTCGTTCAGTATATCTTGTGTTGTGAATCCATGTACGTCATGCCCCGTCTGGGGCGGGTGTGACAGCTGGGTCAGCTTGCGATGGCACAACTTATACAAGAACAACTTGGGAGGACTTCCTTTTCTTTTCAGCTTTCTTAACTTTTTCAAATCCAACATCCTTCCTTATATCTCCCATTTCAACATCAACAGTCTCCCCCTTAGTTGTATCACTCTCCTTTTCAGCCTCTTCATTCATTTTTCCAACATTTTCACCACCAGACTCAGATTCTGGTATTTTTATCTCTTCTACAGTTTCCTTCTCACCTTCCACCCTAGAACCATGCACAACCATTCTTCTATCATTGGCTGCCTCCTCAGCTCTGGCCTTATTCTGTCTTTCTTTCAGTTTATCAAAATATTCTTCAATTTCCTTGTCAACCTGAGCTTGTTATCTTTCTCTTTCTAGCTCCATTTCAATATCACTCATAGCACTCTTTTTCTTAGTAGCATTCTTCTCCCCCTTTTTGTCATCATCAGCAGGGAAAGATCTCACTGGAGTGGCAAAGAAGCCTTTAAGATCCTGGTTGATCAAGTCAATCTTGATATTAGTGAGACAGCAGGCTCTTCTTAGCTCAACATAATCCTCATGGAGGAGTCCAATTTTAGATTTAACACCCTTAGAAACTTCAATCAGATCATTCTTGAAATCTGCTTGTGACTTGTTTGCAGATCGAAGTTCTATGGTGACTTCCCTTGTAAACTTGGTTGCAGCATTCTCAATCTGACTCAGAGTACTCTTGTTTCTTTCCATCTCTTCAATGATTGCCTTTGTAATACCATCAAGAGACTCTGTCAGCTTGCTCTGGTTCTGCTGCATCAAATCAACTGCTTTTATCACACTTTCTTTCAATGCAGTCTGATCATGACTCAGCTTATACACCTTCTTGTCCGTCAATTCCTAATCCTTTTGGATCTTTTCCAAGCATTTGGTCAGCTGTAAGCTCTCAACCCTAGAGGTTGAAATGAACTCAGTGAGCTGACCCACCACATCTGAAAATGAGATAGTGGCAGCTTGGGAAGAACTTGCAGTTGGCTTAAAAGCCACTGACTCTGGAAAGAGCAGCCTGCAATCCTTAATATCAGGGTCATTGGGCTCATATAGAAGGGGGTGGAGGATTAAGGAGTTTTGGTGAATTTGCTCATGAGAGTGAGTCTCATGAGTAGATTTGTCAGAAATGATGATGAGTTGGTCAGCATGAGAAAGATTAACGTTTGGTTCAGGCTGAGGGCCAGTGGGAATGTGTTGATCTTGATTTTGATCAACTCCTCCACTAGCACCTTCCATCAGAGCATCCCTTGAGGATGGATGGGCAAACTCATCATCGAATGAAGAATCACTTTCGGAGATAGTGATCATATTCTCATTGACATCGTGAGGACCATCAATGGTTCCCTTTGCTGCACAAGGGCTGACATAACTGCCTTAAAAACAGCCATGTAACCTACAGAATCCCTCTGTCCAAGGACAGATGCAGACACAGACTCTGCAGGTGTAATGTCTTGTGTATTTGATTGCCCTTCAACAGAGGTGTGTTGTTGCACCAAAGTATCCTTAGGGAGAATTGAGGCCCTCCTAGTGACATAGAAGGGGCATTGACAGCCTGTGCAGACTCAGAGTGTAAGAGAGAAGGAGTCTGATCAGCTTGGGGAGGAGAAGCAGTGTCACCAATGCGTTCGATACTTCTCTCCTTTGGCTGACCATCCTCAGAAATAATGTGCAAAGACTCTGACTCATTTTGGATCTGCGCTAGATCCTCTGTTATCCGTTTAATGATATCATCAACCTTTTGAGAGGCTGATGATGGCGATTTAGGTGCAGACACAGTATGACCTTTGGAGGAGGTCTTTCTTTCAATACCTTCACCCTGTTTGGAGGGTTGGGTAGCAGTAGGTGTTCCCTTTAACTCGTCTACACTCTTTTGGGAGAGTGCATATGGGTGTGGCAATTTCGGCTTGTCAGCTTGGGTGGCAGGGACAGCTTTGGAACGTTCCTTAGCTTCCACTGCACCTTGGGGGATCTCAAAATTGGATGTTGCAATATCAACCCCAGAAGCTGACACAGATTTCCTTTGCGGTCTTTTCTTTTTAGCCTTGTGAGGTACTAAGTCCTCAACAATTGGTCTTTTAGATGCGGATTTTGAATGAGTGGATGAGGGTGTGGCTAGGGTGGCTGATGTTTTGGCCAACCCTTCACCCTCTTTTGAAGGAGAAGAAGATTGAATAGATTGAGAAGAGTTTGAGGGTTTAGAAGCATGTGTACCTGGGTCCCCCTGATTGGCAGATTGAGTGTCAGACTCAGATCGCGTCGAAGAAGGGACAACTTCCTTAAGTGCTTCTTATTCCCTTTCTCTTTGCCTGCAAAAATCAAGGTAGATCTGCATTGCTCGGGTCAGACCCTGCACAGATACCTTGGGACTATTGAAAATGTTATTGTTGATAGACTTGCATTCCACAGTCTGACCAGTTGCCAGACTGTAATCATTGTCAAGTATTGCTTCAATGATGAGAGCAAGAATCCTACCATAAGGTATGGTAAGGCTCTTCTTATGAACACGATCAACTAAGTCGTTAAAAATTAAGCCAGCAAAATCTATTCTGGTCATAGTGACCATTGCATGAAAAATCTGCAATTCTAAAACATTAGGTTGATCAAAGCTGTCTGCCTTTACTTGTAAAGTTTTAGAAATTGTGCTCAGTAAATAGTTCCAAATGCCAGTTAAATATTTCATTTTAACCACTGAAGCCAATGGACCAGTATATCCAACTTCTTGTAAAATATTTTTGGCTTCAGTTTGAGACACAACATTTTCATAATCATCTTCAGGCATATAAGACAGCTCAAATGCAGACCTAATCCTCTCATAAGAAATATATACCTTTTTCTTACCATTGAGGATTGTGCCATAGATTGCAGCATCTCCTTTCTTGTTCTGTCCCACAAAACAGCTCGCCCAAATTCGCAAAGGAGATCTTGAAACACCCAGTCTGGCTTCTCAATCATCACCTTGCCGAATGGATGATACCATAAGAAAGCCACAATCTCATCATATCCTTTTGCCCATGAAGGAGGATGAATATTCGCATGAACCAGACTGCCAATCTTGATTTTACCAGTATCAAGATCAGCCGGAACCACTACTACATTACTTCCCACCACATAAGGTGAAAGCTTATAAGCGCTTATTGGAGCTGGGTATAGACTTTCAGCTTCAGATGAAGAACTAGATTTAGAATCATTAGTATGAAGAGAAACAGATGATGATGCCATTTGAAAACAATTTTTATAAGAAATTTAAATACAATAATAAAACAGTAATCAGATTTGAGAGGAAAAAAAATTGATTTAAGAAAATATGAACAAGTGATTTTGGATTTAGGTTAAATCGATATTATATACAAGATTCAAAATATCCCGTTTGAAAAAGTTGGAGAGAGAAAGATTATGATTGGAGGATGAACAAGTAGTGGAGGTACTTTTTCAGTAACCGGCTGTTACCACTACACGTGTCACACTCCAATAGGATCAACAAGTAAGCTTAAACAAAATAATGAAAGTAATAAAACGCACTGAGATATTTAATAACAGAAATAACCACGAATCTGTGTCAAACTCAGCTTACCCTCTTTTACTTGGAAATGCACCAATTATGAAAGGGTAGTCTGGGTTAGACACAGCTTACCCTCAAAAATTTAGAATAACTCTAAGGGGTCAGATTTGTTATTACTTAGCTCACTACATTTTACAAATTAAACATACCTAGCTTACTTATGAGATAGTTGAACCTTGATTCATCCAATGGCTTTGTGAACAAGTCAGCAAGCTGATTATCTGTTGGAATGAAGTGGAGTTCAACATCTTCTTTCATTACATGATCCCTGATGAAATGATATCTTATATCAATGTGCTTGGTCCTTGAATGAAGTACAGGATTGTTTGAAATTGCTATGGCACTGGTACTGTCACAAAAGATTGGAGTTTTTGATGCAGTGACACCATAGTCTTGAAGCTGATATTGCATCCAAAGAATTTGAGAGCAACAACTTCCTGCAGCAACATATTCAGCTTCTGCAGTGGATATAGAAACTGAATGCTGCTTTTTGCTGGACCAGCTTACAAGTCTATTGCCAAGCAATTGACAAGCTCCTGAAGTACTTTTTCTGTCAATCTTACAGCCTGCAAAGTCAGAATCTGAATAGCCAATTAGATCAAATCCTGAGTCTTTGGGATACCAAAGACCCAGATTGGGACTACCTTTAAGGTATCTAAAGATTCTTTTCACAGCCTTAAGATGAGATTCCTTAGGACTAGCTTGATATCTTGGACAAAGACATGTAGCAAACATAATATCTGGTCTACTAGCAGTCAAGTAAAGTAATGATCCTATCATACCCCTATAAGCTGTGGTGTCAACAGATTTGCCATTTTTATCTTCACCCAGCTTATCACCAGTTCCCATAGGAGTTTTCATAGGTGAGCAATCACTAAAACCAAATTTGTTTAAGAGATCTTTAACATATTTTCCTTGGTTTATAAAAATTCCATTTTTAGTCTGTTTAACTTGTAAACCCAGAAAATAGTTTAGTTCTCCCATCATGCTCATTTCATACTTTTTAGACATTAGTTCAAAAAACTTTTTGCAAAGTCTTTCACTGCTAGACCCAAATATTATATCATTTACATAAATTTGTACAAGTAGGATATCACCATTATACTTTCTCACAAACAAAGTCTTGTCAACATTACCTCTTTTGAAGTTGTTAGCCAATAAGAATTTAGACAAAGTGTCATACCATGCCCTTGGAGCTTGCTTCAACCCATATAGAGCCTTGTCAAGCTTGAACACATGGTCAGGAAAATTTGAATTTTCAAAACCAGGAGGCTGTTCAACATAGACTTCTTCTTCCAATTTTCCATTCAGAAATGCACTCTTCACATCCATTTGGTAGACTTTGAAACCTTTGTGAGCAGAGAAGGCCAAGAACAGTCTGATTGCCTCTAATCTTGCCACTGGTGCAAAAGTCTCATCATAATCAATTCCATCCTCTTGTCTGTAACCAAGAGCTACCAATCTTGCTTTATTTCTGGTCACAACTCCCCTTTCATCCATTTTGTTTCTGTAGACCCACTTGGTTCCAATCACAGTCTTGTGATGAGGTCTTGGAACAAGTTCCCAAACCTTGTTTCTTTCAAACTGTATTAACTCATCTTGCATTGCATTTACCCAAGAAGGATCTGCCAGTGCTTCATTAACCTCAGTTGGTTCCATCTTGCTTACAAAATTGACAAACATGCAGAAATTGCCTATTGCCTTTCTTCTTGTTTTAACACCAGAGAGAGGATCACCAATGATTTGGTTAATTGGATGACTTTTTGTCCATCTGTTAACTGGGACAATGGACTGATTCAGATTAGATGGTCCAGCATGATCAGCTTGAGGAAGATGCTGATCAGCTTGGACTGGAATGGGGGAATCTGAACCAGTTTGAGAGTCATTTAATGGATTCTGAATAATTTCTTCAGTAGGAGTAGGATCAGCTTGTGCATTTTCAAATATTGGAACACCTTCTTCTTCTTATATAAGTTGCTCCCCCTGAGTTTGAGCATTATCAGCTCCAACTGGAGGATTAGTTGGAGGCTCATTCTAGGTACAGCTAGTTCTTCAAAATTGAAATCTTCATCTTCAGGAGGAGAGCAATCTGGCTTAGAACAACCTTCATCTATGCTTACATTAACAGAGTTCTCAATTGTTTTAGTTCTCTTGTTGTAAACTCTGTAGGCCTTCATCATTGTTGCATATCCAAGTAGGATACCTTCATCTGATTTCTCATCAAACTTTCCAAGATGGTCTTTCTGATTCAGAATGTAACAAGGACTCCCAAACATTCTTAGGAAACCAATCTCAGGTTTTCTCCCCCTAAGAAGTTCATATGCAGTCTTCTGGTGTCTTTTCACAATAAGGGATATGTTCTGGGTAAAGCAAGCTGTGTGTACTGCTTCAGCCCAGAAATGAGACTTGACATTGTTTTGAGCCATCATGGATCTGGCAGCTTCAATAAGAGTTCTGTTTCTTCTTTCTGCAATACCATTTTGTTGAGAAGTTCTAGCAGCTGAGTAGACTTGTGAAATTCCTTTTTCACTGCAAAAAGAATTAAGAGTGATATTCTTAAATTCAGTGCCATTATCACTCCTTAATTGCCTAACAGGCCTTTTGTAGAGAATTTCAGCTTGCTTAATGAAATGAATAATGCTGTCAGCAGCTTCACTCTTGTGTTTTAGAAAGAAAACCTAGGTGTATCTTGAATACTCATCAACAATTACCAAGGAGTACCTCATTCCAGTGAATGATGGAGTACTAATTGGTCCAAATAAGTCCATATGAAGCAGATCCAAACAATTATCAATGGTTGAGCATGTTTTAGACTTAAAAGAGGCTTTGTGTTGCTTGCCTTTCTCACAAGCACCACACAGCTTGTCCTTCTCATAATTTATCACTGGAAGACCATACACCAACTCTTTCTTACACAGCTTTTTGATGTCTTTGAAATTCATATGAGACAACCTTTTATGCCACAACCAATTCAGCTCATCTTGAGTCTTTGACATGAAACAGACTTCTCTTGTGACAGTTGGATTTCTCATGTCAAAAGAATACAAAGACTCATCCCTCTTTGCAATAAGAACCACATTGCCTTCTAAATCAAGAACAATACCCTTATCAGACCTGAATCTCACTTCATAACCAGCATCACACAACTGACTCACACTGATCAGATTGTGCTTCAAACCATTTACATATGAGACCCTTCTGAAAGTAAGAGGACCATTTGAAAGTATACCAAATCCTTCAGTCTTTCCTTGAGAGTCATCTCCAAAAGTAACATTAGGACCAACGCGAATCCTAAAGCTACATAGCAGGGACTTACATCCGGTCATATGCTTGGAACATCCACTGTCCAAGTGCCAGGTATTATCGTCATGACCGCCCTCAGGTGGAGCAGTCTGACTGGTAGATGCCTGGTGAGCTGACTCAGATTGCTGTTGTATTTTCACCAGATCTTCAGCAAATCTTTGAGTAGCTTCTTTAGCCATGAAACACTTGGCATCTTTATACAGCTCATCATCAGATGATGTGGCACTTTCAGCCCATTCTTTGGCTACCAGACTCTTTTCACTTTTGTTCACCTTCTCAGTCAGCTCAGCTACTTGTGCTTTCAAGGCTTTGTACTTAGTCTTGAGGTTTGAGTATTTTTCACCTCTTCCACCTTTGGCTGGCACAGCTTGAGTAGATTCTTTAGATCTGCAATCTCCAGCCATATGTCCAGTCTTGCCACACTTGTAACAAGTGAATTTGGACATGTCAAATGGCTTCTTGGTCTTGTCAGCTTGGCCACCTTTTCCTTTTCCTTTAAACTTATTAAAGGATCTCCTTCTGATCCTTTCAGCCAACATAGCTACTTCATTAGCTAGTTCATCACCATCAGATTCATCACATTCAGATTCAGCACAAACAGAGTTAAATTAGACATATCAGGAATATCATCATTAACACAAGGAATGATCTCATTACTAATTGAACTAGGGTGTTCAGTCATAGAAGCAACAAGTGCAGCAGCAGGCTGACTATAAGAATCACCCATAGCAATTAACTTTTCAGCCTCTGAACATTCTTGGTTATGAAGCAAACCAAAAAGTCCAGGGAGATCAAGATCATGATAAACAGAACTTAATTTAACAGAAAAATATAGTTGTTCCATTTAGGTGGTAATGAATCAAGAAATTTACTCTTTAAAACCTCATTTTTCTTAACAATTCCAACAGCAGCTAAATCATTTACCAAAGCATTAAAGCGGGTATGAGTGTCAGTCAAGGATTCATTTCTCAAAGAGAAAAATCTCTCATACCTCCTGGTCAATGTAGTAATTGTGGATTCCATGGAAGTAGAGCAACCCTCAAACATGACAGTCAATGTACCCCACATTTTCTTAGCTGTAGAACACATTTTAATAGAATGGTAAAGGTCTTTGGTCACAGCTTGGACAATGAAATTTCTAGCCTTCACATCCAAGTTTGCCAACCTCCTATCTTCATCCCCCCAATCTGCCTTGTCCTTAACAATAGACTTGACTGTGGCAGGAATGGTTGGTTGACCTTCCCTGACCACAGCTTCTACCACAACAGTTTGTGTAGGAACATAAGGACCATCCACAAGGATGTCAGGCATATTGTTATCGATGGATTCAAGGAACAAAGACATTCGACCTTTCCACCCACTGAAATCATCTTTATAAAACATGGGTGGTCGGGTTGAAGAACCATTATCAATATAGGATGTCATAATGCTTTACTATTAAGGGAAATATGCAAGGATCAAGTCAAGTTAATTCTTAACCCCTGCTCTGATACCAATTGATGCGTCCCAAGGTGTATCAATATACCAAAATATATTGTACACAGAACAGTTGTAGAGGGGGGGTGAATACAACTTTCCTTAATCTTTACAAACTTTTAAATAAAAACGTTTTAAGATTTAGTTTATATATATTAAGCAAGTAAGTAAAGAGCAGGAATCATTAAAACAGTAAAGAAGTAAAGAAACAAAGACAATCTTGAACACAAATTGTGGTTTTCAAAGTAATCCTTTATTAAGAAATAATCTATACAAAGAATTACAAGGTTGTTGCGGAATAAAGATAGCCTATAGATATCTAAACAACCTCTGAAATGACAAACTACAATCAATAAGTTCTAGCTCAAGAGAATCAGCCCAAGCTGATCTCGTACAGACTAAGCTGTGTATAAGAGCAGAGAAACTTGTGTGAAGAATGATTCTCAGGAAATGCCACACATATGCAATCCATGAATGAGGCTTTTATAGGCGAAAGCGCTCCTTCACTTGGTGTCCGTTGCAGCCACGTATTCTTCATCCAGTGGATGATAAAGGAATAATCAATCGTGCATTTCATAGTACTTGTGGTCCCCACGTACTGACGCACATTCTTCATCAACCAATAAGAGTATGGACACGCATATGTAAAACCAACCATGTAAGTCCCCTGGTACGGATCGTCAATAGCTTGATCCAGTTATCTTGAGGTGCGAAATCCCTCACAATAACTTGGTGATCAACAAAAAGCCCCTAGATCATCTGCGGCCTCGCAGATCTTCTTCGGGCTAGCGGAACAACCTTTAACGACTATAACCTGCAATACCTGCTTGATATTTTGACAAATGTTTAACCCTAAACTCTCTTAGGGTTCGGTTTATATAGGTAACACCCGACATGGGCTTCAGCACATCGGCCTCGTAAACCCAGTCCAGCCCGTCACTAATGCGAGGTCGCATTCTGTGATTGGCCTCGTATTTGTCCCTGCAAATACGGGGGCGTATTACCTATATGACTAACCTCGTACTTAACCCTGTAAATACGGGGTCGCATATCCTTTGTGAATTGCGAACTCGCAATTCACACTTAGCAGATTTACTATACATTCAATACTTTAACTTAATCTAGTATTCTATGCATAATACTAAGTTCATTAATGACAATCACATTACAAAGACATATAACAATGTAAGCCCAAACAATCTAGACTGCTATTGACATAGACGTGCACTTACAGACTCCCCCTTGGCAATAGCTTCTAGACGTTAACATACCTATGTCTTCGTCTTGTCTTTGTCATCAATCTACTTCCTCTGCTTCTTCTTCTTGCTCCTGCTCTGCTCCTTCTCAGTCTCAGTCTCAGTCTCGAAATCAGAATCTGACTCTGACTATGAAGGAGTATGAGTTAACCCTAACCTTCTCTTCTCTTGATCCCTCAAAGATCCTGGATCATAATAATAATCCGCAATCTCTGCTCTAGCTCTCATATGAGCATGTGGATCATATCCCAACCTCTTCTCCAGTCTATGCATAATAATTGGATGCAAATCTGACTCGGTAGAAGTATTATTGGTAGAGTCGGTCTTGGTAGACTCACTATCCTGAGCACTAGCATTATCAGCATCAACAGCAATAGCATCAGATTGCCCTACCAAATCCTTACCCTTGTCTAATCGATCAACGTCAACATCTTCTGTAAGGGGTTTGGTTTGAGGTGCCTCGAGCTCAACTACCATGTTTATCTCTGTATACATCTGTTCTTGAGCTTGTGGAGCTTCTGAGGTTGCCTTGCTAGCAATACCAGCCTGGCTAGACTCTCCTTGAGTCTCTTATCTGAACACAGAACTCCCTCCTAGCTCTTGAGTAGCTCTAGCAAAATCTGGATCTTCATTCTGATCATCATCATGCCTTGCTTTAGCCAGCTCATCACCTCTGCAACCTAAGCTATCTCTCTCAGCTCTAACTTTGAGATAGTTATCGATGAGATCATGCAGTTTTTCTTTGGCGATCTTGACTCCCTTTTTCAATGCATCTTCCATCCTGATAACCTTCTCATCTAAAGCCACATACTTCTTATACATACTGGACACTACCACCTCAGCCTTGCCCAACTTGTCTTCAAGAAATGTGTTCTTGTCACTAACAACCTTCAAATCATCAGTCAAACGAGTAATCAAACTTCTCATCTCATTCATCTATCTCTACAGATTACTAAGATTGGTTTCTTCACTTGTTTGTAACTGTGGTTGTGTAGTCTCAGGAACAACAATCCTTGGCACACTATCAGACACACCAGCAGCAGCAGAAGTCTCTTGTTCCCTGACAAGTCTAGTTCTCTTTGGCATAGGCTGCTCTGGCACCCAGTCTTCATCTGTTTCTCTTCTTCTTCTTCCTTAAACTGCCTCAATAGGTTTAGGAACCATCTTAGATCCAACTCTAATGAATGCATGAGATCTATAAGGATCTTCATCACCATCACTGTTGGAATCATCATCATAATGGATAGAAGGCTGTCTGTCTGCTTGAACATCAGCAACAGCCTTTCCTCTACCTTCAGCATTCATACCAGATCCACTAGCTTGACCCGCTCTTGACCCACTAGCTTCTACAGTACCTGACCCACTAGCTTTAACTGCTTCAGAACCAACTGCAGCTTCAGCTACATAATCATCTATGTCCCGGTCAAGGTCCACATCTACTAGGTCATCAACATTAGCATTGTACCTTTGCACTTGAGCAATATCACCCTCTGGATCAGCCATTTGCTCTAATAGATCATCTACAATCTCAGGATTGGCTCCAGGTTGGTTTATCACATCATCTGCAACCTGTACAACAACTTCAGGCTCTTCTGGTGCATCTACCTGAACCACTACATCATGTAACTGCTCAACATTCTCAGCAGCTTCATCACCCTCTGGCTGAGGCCCTTCATAAGCTGATATGACCCCATCGGTAGGTGCTATGTAGTTGGCATTTACGATTGCACTAAATAATGCTACATCTTGAGCATTTGGATCATTATGGTATCGAGACACAAACTCATCATAACCACGTCGGATGATCGAGCTCACTTGCTTCACTTCTCCTACAGCAGGTAGATTTGGAAGTCGAGCAATGATTATCATCATCACGAACCGAGGATACATCAAAAACCTCCTCTTTCCCGTGGCTGTGATCTGTTTCTTCATATCATCGAAGAAGAATTTTGAGAAACTATACGGCTTGTTAAATACCAAGCCCACCATCTGTGCTTGGGCTTCCTGGTTCAACGTATCATAACCAGACTTCTTGTTGCTTAAACTAACCAGCAACACATGCGCAAGATACCTCCACCTGCCATAAAAACCCTTCTTGAACAGAGTTTTACTTGACATATCTGCAGCAAACCCCATTCTTCTGAAAGCACCTTGAATAACTTCATGTCTGAACTTGGTGAGACCTGTAGCACCACCTTCTTGTTCAATTGTGCCCAGATTAAGAATGTTAATGAGGTCAGCAGCTGTGAACTGTATCTGCTGCCCAGCAACTATGGTATGAAATATGTACACATCTCCTGCCTTAACACAGTTAGCATTATTCCAGAAATCTCTGAGATAATCTAAATATATGATTGGAGAATGTGTAAGAACATGATGAATCCTTGATCTTCTGAAGAAAGCGAATATCTCATGATAATACGCAGTTCCCTCCTGATTATCATCGAAGTTCATCACATAATTATGACCTGCTACAAATTCTCTTGCCTTTTCTGTAATCAATAACAAATAATTAATTACTCAAATAGACATAAAAATTCATATGCAGTACATACAATTAACTTTAATTATCCCTGTAATAAAGTTAACACAACAAATAACTTAAATTATCCCTGTAATTAAGTTAAAGATAAATTAACTCATTTTCAAATTTTTATAAAAATAAACTTTTGAAAATCTGTTAAATTAACTTAAATTATCCCTGTAATTAAGTTAAAGATAAATTAACTCATTTTCAAATTTTTATAAAAATAAACTTTTGAAAATCTGTTAAGTCAAAAACACGAGGTCGTATCCCTGTACGAGGTCGTATTTCAAGGTCAAAATACGGTCAACCAAACTCTAAAATACGAGGTCGTATTTTCCAATTTGGCATCGTAATTGATCAGGTCGTAAATCGGCATCGTATTTCGAAAGTCAAACCAGTCAAAATAAATTGACATTTACGAGATCGGAAATCTGGGCTAGCAAAAACCCAAATGCGAGTCCGTCGCACTGTTCGTCTTCCCCAACGCGATTTCGCAATTTACCCAACCAAAACTGGTAAAAATTGTTTCTTTGTACTCGTATTCAAACGATAAAGATACCCCAACCCTTAGTTTTACCCAGAAAACATCAAAATCGAAGAAACTAAGGAAACCTAATTCAAAAATTTTGAAACCCTTTTTCTTGATTTTCTTGTTGCATGGATAACTATATTACGATTAGATAGTATACCTAGATTCAGAATTTTGAGATGAACACAAAAATATCAATCAAAAACTCTCGATCTAATTGTATCTATCAAATCAAAATCGGGGTAGCAAAGTAGTATATTCGGGGTCGTAAAGCTCTATTTTGATAAAATAAAATGTGAGGTCGTGTTTGGCTAAAATGGGTTTATATACCCATTTGTCCCGAATGAATCTGGGTCAACCCGGCCCAATTACGAGGTCGTATCTGCACAAGGCCCAATCGACCAATTACGAGGTCGTATTCTGCCTCTTGCTAATTACGAGGTCGTATTTCAAGGTCAAAATACGGTCAACCAAACTCTAAAATACGAGGTCGTATCTGCACAAGGCCCATCGACAATTACGAGGTCGTATCTGCACCCTCGACCAATTACGAGGTCGTATCTGCCATCGCATTACGAGGTCGTATTTCAAGGTCAAAATACGGTCAACCAAACTCTAAAATACGAGGTCGTATTTCAAGGTCAAAATACGGTCAACCAAACTCTAAAATACGAGGTCGTATTTCAAGGTCAAAATACGGTCAACCAAACTCTAAAATACGAGGTCGTATTTTCCAATTTGGTCATACGGTCAACCCCCCAATTACGAGGTCGTATCTGCACAAGGCCCAATCAACCAATTACGAGGTCGTAAATACCTCCTGCACACTTTAAAATCAAAATTTCGTCAAAGTTTCTGAATAATTGATCAACGATTACCACGAACTTCCTGGAAATATGAAAATTTAAAAGATCAAACCTGTAAGCATCAAATTTTCATCTTTTCCTCGATCTTCGTCTTAACCTGAAAAGTTAATAAACTTACAGAAAATTCTTTAACTTTTCAACGATCAATCTTTCCAAAACTTTCTCGAATTTAGCTTTCCCGAATCTGTACCACTTGCAACAATCCATATTTCTAACCAGTTATAAAATTGATTCTTCATTCTTATACCTCCCCTCAATTTTATGACTAAGGATTTATTTAACCTTCTACATTCACATTAAGTCTATGTCTAAGATCTTAATAATCTTCTACATTCACTTGATGTCTATGTCTAAGGTTTTACAAGTATGAAGTTGATAATCTTTCATATTAAAATAAAATTATTTCTATATCTAAGATCTTCAACTAGAAAAACATTTCTATCATCATCTTGTAAATACTATAAATAGTAAAAACCTGATGATCTTAGCATTGTCTTGAATACTTCAGTCTTTTGCTTAGAAACCCTTCCTTTAGATTGACTTCTCTGCAAATACACTGAAAAAGAATTTCGAGACAACAAAATTTTAATTGCTATACCCAAAACTCGATCTTCTGAAACTTCAGATTTGAAAGACAAACTTCAAACTCTCTGTATCGTCATAAAAATCAACTAATGCACCAAATCTTGTTGTTGTTCTCCCCCTCAACGATAAATCCCTCCGAATTAAGCATATGCAATCTTCCTTCTTGGATATATTGCTCGAGTCCTTGCTCGCCTTGCATAACCGGCATGTGATAGAGAGGTAAAATTTCCAACAATCAATCCTGAACTAGTTGACTCCCATGAAAACCAGAAACTTTGAAACTTGAATCACAAACTTCAGGAACATGGAACCTATTTCAAAAGCAATTCTTTGTCTCCAAAAATGTTTCTTCTGATTATGATCAACATCTTCAGACAAAACATATAAAATACAGCTTACTGACATGTATTCCCTGCACAAGAAGCTGTTTAACAAAACACATAAACGAGATAAAAATGATAATGTTATTCTTCATTATTTCATCACTATAATATACGATAGTAACGACTTAATCTAGAACTACATTCTTCATTTTCTTCTCCAAATTTATTATTCTTCAATATCATAAGTCATAAACATATGACATTATCTTAGTCTAGAACTACAAATCTTCAAGAACTTGAACCAGACTAAAACCTTATAGGGTTTAGTTTTATCTAGATTATAAGGATTTAAAAGTAAGAATCTTAAGATCTCTGTCTTATCATTCTACGGATACTTATCACAAATTCTAGAATCTTAAGAACCCTGTCTTATCATTCTACGGATACTTATCACAAATTCTAGAATCTTAAGAACCCTGTCTTATCATTCTACGGATACTTATCACAAATTTAGAATCTTAAGAACCCTGTCTTATTATTCTATGGATAACCTAATCTAAGGTCTTCCAACAAAATATCCTTCATTATGCAAACTTATAGATTCAGTTTCCAAAGTCACTTGTCTTTAACTCAGCAAAGACATCTAACTGAAACCTAATCGTCTATACTTTTGCATATGAGATCTATCTATATAAGTTTGCATAAGAAAATTTATACCAAATGTAATACTTCTATGATTCCCTCATCATACTAGTATACATCTTGGTTTCTCATTGAGTAACCTATACCATCTCTGTGTATTTGTCTTTCTTGCACTTTAACTTCACAACCTACAGAAAACTTATCTGTTCGTTGTCCTGTTAATCTGCACATCTCAACAAAAAGCATCAAATCTTCTCAAAGTAATAACATACAATCTGAAGAATTGAATAACATTTACAAGATAAAATGAATATACTTAGCAATCTATTATTAGTGTGATTTAGGCTAATAATCACTGCAAGCACTTTCAATCTTCGCACATAACATATCAAAATTATTTAGAATCTCTGTTCCAAATCTTTTTGATTCAAAAATCTTTCAAAGATTAAATTCAAAACTATGAACAACTCAGTGTTCATTCTTAAGAAAATCTTCTTTCTAAGATATAAAATGATTCTTTTAAAGATAAAATTCAAAACTATGAACATCTCTGTGTTCATTCTTAAGAAAATCTTCTTTCTAAAAATCAATGCAAAAGCATTAACTCAATATCCGTTTATTGAAATCAACAACTCTGTGTTCTTTTCCTTAAAATCATATTCTGTTAATGTGACATACTTTCTTTTAGCTTTTGATCACAACACTATTGCTTAACTACCCTACTCGTTTATTCATTGTTCCATAAGAACGTAGTTGAGTCCTCTTGGAAACTAGATTCTATTCTGACTCTGTCTCTCGTGCAATAGGAACTTTTATTTAAACAATACAAAAACAAAAGTTAAACATTTCACGAAAAACATAATACACACACACACACACACATACACTAAACATAAACGAATAACATAGTTACAAGAGCTAAAGTTACTGCTGATTAGATCAGATTAGCATGTTACATAAGCCTACTAGCGAGAAATAATTCTCTTATTATTAGTTATGAACAGTGATCCATCAACGATTACCAATATGTTTGTCCTCTTAAACACTCGGTACTTCCAGTCTCCTTTTTGGTTTGTGACACTTTCGACATACCCTGGCCAAGGACAGTCACCATGTAACCCGAGTAGCCTAATATGTCACTTAATCATGTTTGCGAACTTATGTGCCCCATATTCAGATACACTCTCATAATCGACACAAGCACTAAGATTAAGACATTTGGTGAATAAAGTGAGAAAGTCTTTAAGAATCAAGTCAGCGGTGACAGGTCGGTGATTCCTCACGCGCAAAGCGACTTAACTTGACTCACGTACGGAAATATACTCAACATTGCATAATGCCAAGTACTTGCATATTTGTGACATTATTTTAAGTACTTATGAAAACCCGTGACTTTCGATGAGACCCGTGTAGCGAACTTTCTGACAACCTATCCCAAGTTGGAAGCTTTAGGTAGGCTAGGTATACAAAGACACCCCAAGGACTTACTTGTTCGAATCTCAAAGGCCACATTAGCTTCATATTTTCAACAGATTTAGTTTTATTAGATATTTGCATATCTTGTCACAAATATACATCCGAAGAAGCAATACATACACATATATGTACCCGAGACCTTCTATATAAAGACCAAATATTCATAATTACAATGCAAGATCTTTCATAAGATTTAAAGGACTTGTCTATTTTAAGAACAAGCATTCTCAGCCATATATCTGAATACGTTTCCCATAAGAACATTGTATACATTTAAGTTCAGATTATAAGGAAACTTTGGTACTTTGTGCCTATCGATACATCATATAATGGTATCACTGAACTGAGCAATTTAAAGTACAATTAAGTAGGCTTAAAAGTTAAAGTATCGTCACGTCTAATCGTCTTGATGCAGTGACCTTACTCCTTTTATTATTTTCTTTTTCTTTTCTGATTTTTCTGATTTTTATTTTGTTTTTCTGACACTATATGACACACATACATTACGACACAAACACTGACTCATTTTACAAAGTTCCTTTTGAGAGACACTGTCACTATAGATTTCTCATTCCAATCAATTGGACTAACAACTCGAAACGAGTTCGGTCGAAAGCCTTAGTGAACAGATCAGCTAAATTAAAGTCACTCGGCACTTTTTCAAGGACTATTAATTTCTTTTCAGCACAATCACGAATAAAATGAAACCTTATGTCTATGTGCTTAGTCCTACTGTGCTTAACAGGATTATTGGTAATGGATAAGTTGGATTTACAATCTGTCTTTATGAGAGTACAAAGGAAAACCTAACCGTGATAGCCAGAGCCGGTGAATGAGTATTCACTTGCTGTTCTGTAATCCAATCTCTCCCCTAAGACAAACATCCACTGATGTCTTCTTCCTCAAGAACACCAATTTCTTCATCCCTGTGATTAAACTAGTGCACTTCTGGAATTGACATATATCATAACCAACAACAAAAATAAAGCATAAAGTATGATAATCTGTACTATAGATAATCATCTAAACATGATCTTCTATAGTACTTTGTTTATTATAAAATAAATTTACAAAACAGACATAGGATCCTTTAACAGAAGTAAACTTCGTTAATAATCCCTTGTCTTCCATAATGTGCTTGGAGCTTCCGCTATTGACAAACCATAAACCTGCGGTCTTCCTTAGCAGCTCCTGCACATTCAAAAACAATTAGTTTTTCAAAGGACCCTTAGCCCTGTTGGCTTTGGGTCGATCATTCTCTTCATTCGAAACTATATCCGCCCAAGATTCACCAGTAGGCACCCAAACCTTAGTTGAATTAACAGTTGAGCTGTCAGCAGGCCTTCTGCTAGGTGAAATTCGTGAATTTCTTTCAGCACTAAGCCTACGACTGGGGGAACCACTGGACCTCCTTTGATCAAAACCCTTAGAATTCTTTTGAAATCTTGACATTTTCTCAGGAGATGATGAAGACATTCTCCTAGGACTATGTCGCTGAAATAAATAACTAGAATTCGATTTAGCTTCAGCCATTAATCTTTCATAGTAAGCACTGTTGGGTTTATCTCTTAATTTACTAGACTGATTCGAACTACTAGAACCTTTTCGAGATGAGACATTTTTAGGCTTATTACTACTTGTCTTAGCTCTATTCTCAATCTCCTTTTGTAAGACACTTCTAGATTGTACAGACTTATCTCTAGGTGAGATACTTCTAGACTTCTCAGATATGTCTTTTTCAAATTCTCTAAATCTTAAGTAGTTCTTAACAGCTAGACTATCAGGATTTCTCTCAGCATATTCCTCATAATATTTATTCTTGTAATCTTTCATGGACATGCTGTGCACAGACCTACTACTTTCACTAGAATCCTTACCACCTCTAGATTTTTCAAGTGACACCCTAGATTTATTCTTCTTATAAGGACAACAGCTTGACACGTGACCTACCTCACGACACTTAAAGCATGACCTTTTAGAAGCCTTCTTTGATAAATCACCATGAATAATCTCAGGCACTGGAACCCCATGACCTCTTAATTCATCTATATGTTCAAGGGCTGCATAAGCCTCTTCCCAAGAAGTCGGAGCTTGTATGGGAGGTTCATACCGTTTCACAGTTTGAATCTTTGGATCAATGGATAACATTTCTTTAATTTTCCTTTCAGCAAATTGTTCAGGTGTTTCAGATTGAACACTCAAACCTTCTGCATTAATTGTAGAAGTTTGAACAAAACCTTTCTTGAAAACTGTATCTTTAAAGTTCTTGCTTTTAACAGGTTTTGGCAAATGTTCAGATTTTACGGGTTCATCAAGACTCCATATTTGATCAATATTTTCAGGATATTTACCGTTTAAATCTGACTCCTTTGCTGAAAACACTTTATCATTACCTTTCAAAGTAAAGTAAACAATTGTTTCCATTTCAACTTCTTTTTCAATTTCTTTTAGTTTATTATCCATTGTCCGTTTGGCTTCACTTGGGTCTGAGTGAGCCAAAGATTCACTAGTCTTGTTCCCAGATCCCTCTGACTTAGACATCTCAGGGATAAGAACATCACTAGTTTTGGTCTCTGAAGGGGTAGTCTTGGGTACATATTCAGGACTTGATTTTTCAGATTCTTCTAAAGTAAGCTTCTGAAAACTATCATAATTGTGACTAAAAGGTGGCGGAACTGTATTATATTTCTGGACAAGACTAGGTTGTTCACCTTTAACTTTTGCATCTCTAAGGTGACCCATCATAGTTCCTATGTCTCTCATTTTATTTAGTTTGCCACTTAGTTCAACAATCTGTACCCTAGAATCTGCTAATTCTTTGTCCTTTTTAGCACTTTCTTTCACTACCCTTTCTAAATCCTCTTCTAGCATTTGTTTTCTGCCTTGTAACTGAGCATATTCTACCCTAAGTGACTCAAATCTATCTTCTTCAGATTTAATCCGATTAAGATATTCTTTGGCATGACCTTTAAATACCATGACATCAGTAGATAACTTACTTCTATCACTAGTGGCATCATTTAAAAGAGTCTTGGTAGAATCAAGTTCCTTTATAAGGACAGTTACTTCACTAGACAAACCTATGCTACTTTTACAAACAGAAATAAGTGAATGTAGAGAAAGACTTACCTGTTGTTCTGGTGCCTCAAGATTGGCCACGAAATTCACGAGCCCTTCTGTACTCAGATCATCAGGTATCTCAATCTTTACATCCTTATCCTTTTTCTCAGTTTTCACAATTTCAATGGCTTCAGTGAAAACCTCTTCATTCTCAGCTCTTACTGGTTCTGACGGTTCAGATTCCTCTTCTACCTTCTGATGAAAACTATCATGATCATCCGTGCTGGCATATAATGTATAATCGAATGAATTATCAACAAGATCATTCATTCCTCCATCAAAGTCATGAATTTCTGCCAAGAATGCATGATTCTGATCATCGGTACTAGTCGAACCCCAATTATATGTACCATCAGATTGAACAACTAAGGCTCTTGAGTTGTCCGCTTCTCCTGAGCTTTGGTTCCCAGTATTAGCATACTGATGTCCAGAATTCTGACTCACTATAGAACCACTTTGATTGAAGTTCTGACGGCCGATAGCTGAATTGTTATCCCGTCTTGGCCTCTGACACTCTCTTGCAAAATGTTCAAAACCATCACAATTATAACACTTCACCTTGGTCTTGTCAAACCCTACTTTGCCATTTACAACCTTCCTTCCGGTTCTATCTGTGAAACGCTGAACTCTCAATGTTAACATAGCTAATTGCCAGTTCAGATCCATTTCTTCCAAGTCATCTGGATCAACTTGCTTGTAATCCTCCCTAACCAAATCAGGATCAGTTAGTTTTCCTCCAATTAACTTTTCATGAGCAGACACAAATGAAGCGAGCATGCCCAATTGTCCCTCAGCAGATCTTATGCTCATCGGCATCCCTGTGTAACCCGAACTTGGAGAACTACTATTCTGAACCCCATTATGCACTATAATGGCCGATTCTGGAGAAGTTACATACATCAAGTTGCTATCAGAATCCGTTGACATCTTCATCTTGTCCTCATCTCCACTATAGAAGGCAGTAATCCCTCCATTTGAAGATTTTGCAGAAGAAACGCTTGATTTGCTATGATAGAGTTCAGGACGCTGAACAAAATCACTGCTACCTGCTTCCTTCGACTTTCATTTCATGTCTTGACCTCTCAGCTTTCGAATGATCTGATCCAAAGTCCATGTGCTAAATTCAGGATTTTGTTGGATTGAAGTTACAAACCCTTCCCACTTAACTGGAAGTGCTTCCAACAACTTCTCGATGACATCTTCTGGATCAGGTTTGTACCCAAAATATGCAAGCTCAACCAGCAGATGACTGTAACGAATCAAAATCTCATCAAGAGGTTCATCTTTGAAGCTAGTAAAGACATAATACTGCTTCTTCAGCAAATCCTTCCTTCTCTTCTTGAGATCATCATCACCTTCACAATGCTCTTTGAGTGCATCCCATAAGCCTTTTGCACTATCATACATTTCAAACAAGTGCAAGAATTCCCCTTGGAGAGCCATTCGGAGTGATCCTAAAGCTTTACTTTCTGCTTCGTAATCTTTCTTTTGATCAACAGTCATTTGCTCATACGAAGCTGCTTTTCCACCACCTGAACCAGTAGGTTCTTTGTCATTTTGCACAGTGGGATGAACATAATCATTAACAATACATATCCACATCCTCACATCCATTAACCTGCAATATGACTCGAATCTGCCCTTCCAACTGAAATATCTATCAAGGCTTATCAACTTGGGCGGTGAGTTGGTCTTTCCGGTTTCGTGATCCTTCAAAATTAGTTGATTCAGCAAAGATTGATAATTTGCGGGTAATTGAGACGTCATTTTCTCCGAGCTAGCAAAATTCATGAACTGTTTATAAAAAAAACGAGGTCGTGAAGAAAAACAAGGTCGCAATTAACTACTCGAGGTCGTAATTGAACTGACGAGGTCTTAAAGAGCTCACAAGGTCGCAAACGAAACACGAAGTCCCAATTGAACTGGCGAGGTCATAATTAGCTACCCAGGTCGCAATACGAGCTGGATGAGGTAATACGAGCCCACGAGGTCGCAAAATCTGCTGGAATCCTTAGATATCTTGAATTCGAAACCCTAAACACCAACAATAACACCTTCGACTGCTGCAAATACAAATCGAGGTCACAAACAAGATTTTCGGTCGTAAACTCGTGAAAGAATCACGTCTAAACGACCCTAAATCAATATTGTCTATCACCAACAAGCTATAACCTTCTGGTATTAAACCAAGAGGCTCTGATACCAATTGTAAGTCCCCTGGTACGGATCGTCAATAGCTTGATCCAGTTATCTTGAGGTGCGGAATCCCTCACAATAACTTGGTGATCAACAAAAAGCCCCTAGATCATCTGCGGCCTCGCAGATCTTCTTCGGGCTAGCGGAACAACCTTTGACGACTATAACCTGCAATACCTGCTTGATATTTCGACAAATGTTCAACCCTAAACTCTGTTAGGGTTCGGTTTATATAGGTAACACCCGACATGGGCTTCAGCACATCAGCCTCGTAAACCCAGCCCAGCCCGTCACTAATGCGAGGTCGCATTCTGTGATTGGCCTCGTATTTGTCCCTGCAAATACGGGGTCATATTACCTATATGACTAACCTCGTATTTAACCCTGTAAATACGGGGTCGCATATCCTTTGTGAATTGCGACCTCGCAATTCACACTTAGCAGATTTACTATACATTCAATACTTAAACTTAATCTAGTATTCTATGCATAATACTAAGTTCATTAATGACAATCACATTACAAAGACATATAACAATGTAAGCCCAAACAATCTAGACTGCTATTGACATAGACGTGCACTTACAAACCACCAACCTAGATCCTAGGATTCTTCCTAGTCATGTCATTTGTATTTATCTTCAATCCAGGTTGTTATCTTCACTTAATTGTCAGACACAGATTGGGTCGTTTGTCAAAGCACCAATCTGCCTAAGTGTTTCCAAGCTGACTGCTAATCCCAAGCTGTCTTCCACTAACAAGTTGGTCTTCTATCTTCAATCCTCCTCTTTGACTTGGAATGAATGCTAACACATTGTTGATGCAGCTTGAATAACACTTGCTTCCATAAGATTTTACAATTACAAAGTATGAAGCATGATCTGGGTCAGTTACAGATCGCAAGCTGTGTCAGCTTAGTCTGACCCAGATCAGATTACAAGAACCAAAATATTACTAAGTGTTTATAGGTCAGATTTGTCATCATTAATTTTACAATTAACATTGGGACTCAACAGATGTCAAAAGTGCATTCTTGAATGGTGAATTGGAAGAAGTTGTGTATGTGTATCAGCCACCAGGGTTCATAAATGAAGAAAGACCTCATTGGGTGTACAGACTGAACAAAGCATTATATGGTCTGAGACAAGCACCTAGAGCCTGGTATGATACTCTTACTAAACATCTTCTGAAAAATGGTTTTAAAAGGGGTGCAATAGATAACACTTTGTTCATTTTACATGATAAGAGTGATATCTTACTTGTACAAATTTATGTCGATGATATTGTATTTGGGTCTACAAATAACAAAATGTGTGAACAGTTTTCTGAAATAATGTCATCTGAGTATGAAATGAGTATGATAGGGTGAACTGACATATTTTCTGGGTCTTCAAGTGAAACAAACCAGTGATGGTATTTTTATAAATCAAGAAAAATATGTCAGAGATTTATTAAAGAAATATCAATTTGATTCAGTCTCATCAAAAGATACTCCATTTCTGCACCTTTAACTTTGGACTCAGATCCCAATGGAAAACAAGTGGATCCCACAAAATATCGTAGTATGGTGGGATCCCTCATGTACTTAACTGCTAGTAGACCTGACATAATGTTTGCAACATGCCTTTGTGCAAGATTTCAGTCTGATCCCAGAGAAGCACACGCAAATGCTGTAAAAAGAATTTTCAGATACCTTAAAGGTGTCCCCATACTTGGTCTTTGGTATCCCAAAGGCTCAAGTCTAGATCTAATGGGTTATTCAGATTCTGATCATGCAGGTTGTAAAATAGATAGGAAAAGTACCACAGGTGGTTGTCATTTCCTAGGTGGCAAATTGGTCAGTTGGACAAGTAAGAAGCAGACTGCAGTATCACTCTCCACAGCTGAAGCTGAATACATTTCTGCAGCCAGTTGCTGCGCTCAGATTTTGTGGATGAAGAACCAACTAACTGATTATGGTGTTAAGTATACAAAGACTCCAATATTTTGTGATAACACCAGTGCCATTGCCATCTCTCACAATCCTGTCATGCACTCCAAAACCAAGCATATCGACCTCAGGTATCATTTTATTAGAGATCACATTATTAAAGGTGATATTGAACTTCATTTCATTCCCACTGATAAACAACTCGCTGATGTTTTTACAAAACCCTTGGATGTCAAAACATTTAAACATCTCATCAGTGAGTTAGGTATGCTAAATCCTGCATAGCATCACCTCAGGGGGAAGTGTCAAATATTTTTATGTTTAAAAGAATTTTTCTCTAAGGGGAAACTTTGCTTTCAGAAAAATATTTTGACTGAAATGCTTCAGAATTTCTGAAATGATTTCAGAATAAGTGTGAAAACTGAGATGGTTCAGATTCCTTAAATCTGATCATGCTCAGATTTAAATAAGTTATTTCTGAAATAAGTTAGTCCTTTATAATGTCTTTTAGATACTTGGTCATTGTGTGAACACGTGACAGTTACTGTATAACGTTTGAATAATGATGTTTTCTGCTGACGTGTCACACAAGTTGCGCCGTAAATGAAAAGTAATGATCACTTTTTCTTTAAAGTGTTGAAAAGTTTTGTGAAAATGTGGGGTCATAACCGTCGTTGCATTAAATGCGGACGTATACCCAAAATTATTTTCGGACTTCAAACCCGATCAAAATTGATTTCATTAAAATAATATTTTTTTTTGTGGGTTTGAATTTCAAAATCAATTTTATTTTATTTATTTTGGAAACACCCTTTGTATTCCATCATAAATATAAATACCTTTTCAAAAACAATTCCTTCATTTACTTCTCTTTACATTTACTCCCAATCATCATTCTCTCTCATTTTCTCATTCCTTCATAATTCCAAAACCCTAAATTCATCTTCCATATTCAGTTTTCCCTTGTAGAAACAATGATTAAACCTGCTTCTCAAGCCAAATCACTAATAGCTTTCGAATACAAACCATCAAAAGTAGTTAAGGCCAGTGCACAATGGCCAAAAGGGTTCGATCCATTGACCCTTAGGTTCAATATGAACAATTTCGTGGCCGCACTGAATGCCAAAGGCAAAACCTTAATGGGGAGGATTAATAAATTTCTTGAACGATCCCCTCTCCATTATGCCTTGACTGCAGATCCTCAAGTATTGTATCATAGATACTTACTTGAATTCTGGTATACTGCCACTTTAAGCAAGGATGAAAAATCCATTGCTTTTTCTTTGAAAGAAGGTACAAAAGCAGTATATCCTTTCACTTGATGGGTTTCGGGAGGCCCTTCATCTGAACTACCTTCCTTCTCCTTCAGCCTATGCAAAAAGGCTTAAGGGAGTTAATTTCAGGGAGGTACTGCACGCCATGGGTCATGATGACATGGTCGATGCTGAGCATAATCTGAGAACATCTGGACATATCTTCCTGTCTGGATTTGGAAACTGTTGGAGGTATTTTTGGACTCAGATTGTGGAGTGCCCAGGAGGAAACTGGGGTGGATTGGACCAGATTTCATTATCACAAGTAGAAATCGGGTACTATTTATGGCATGGGATTGAGGTGGACTTCGCTGAGATTCTCTTCTCTCAGTTGGTGACAAAGTTAAAAGGCAAGAGAAGTCCACATATCTCATTTCCCAGATTTCTGAGCATTTGCTTCATGAACATGCTTGGTGATGCGTATCACATGGAGGGACTTGAGTCTTCAGCAACAGAGTTATGCAGGGACATTTCAAGGGCATCAACTTCAGACCCTGAACCAGAACTTCCCGCTGCAATGCTTCAAGTAATAAATAAAACTGAAACAGCACGACCGGCTGGCTCAGAAAGGTCACCGAGCGGGTCGCAAATGTTGAAGTTGCTTAAAACCCCAGCAACTTCATCTACCCAACCACCAATTCCCTCCTCCACTGACCAACCTGAGGATCTCCCAAAAGATCCCTCAGGATCTCCAAAGGGCTTATTAAAACGTCGTAAATATAAGCAGTCCTCACAGCCCAAGGACATTAGTACCGAAGCAAACCCCTCTGGATCTTCCCAACAAGAACCAGAGGAATCGAGTCCAAAGGGAAACCCACAAGCAGCCATCTCCAAAACTTCATTAGGAGGAGATGGTGAAGATAATACAAGTGTGTCAGCCCAGCACACATTAGAGTCCGTGTCTACACGTGCACCCCCTGAAACTTCACATATCTTACACTCTTCTGATGCACGAATTGATGAAGTCTTTGGTGTGACACCACCTGAGACTGAGATTCCAGACTCTACGGCCGATGAAGTGACTCTTGATGATGGTACGAGAGTCATTAAGGCAACCCCCGTGTCTACTGTCTCTGGCGATGAAGCTATGGCTGAGCCAACCCATAAATCTGGTGACGATGCATCTGCAGCAACAGTTGTTGAACCAAGAGCAGGTTCAGGTACCAGTGATCTGAACCTGGGCATATCTGATCAGACTACAGTTTTGACTGACCTCTGGGATGAAGATGAGCCAACTCAAGGGAATCTTGATTCCTTTGCTGATTTTGAGTTTGATGAGGGCTTACTGGAGAGAATCAGTCTTCTGATTCTGAGCCAACCTTCAGCCTCACAAACGTTCCTCCTCCCCCAGAAATCCAAAATATACTTGTTGAACAACCATATCGCCAACCACAAACTTCTCATGAACATCCATATTTTCCACCAGGCTCAACTCCTGCCTATGTTACTTCACCAATTTTTCAACCACAACTACAACACCTTCACCCCCAAATTCACAATGTTCCAAGGCCAAGGAATTTTGATGAGCCAAAGCAAAAGGAGATGGACTCTGAAACTGAATCTGGGGGTCCATCTGAAGCTCAATTGGAAAAGACTCTGGCTGGCCTTAGAACTCTTCCCTTCATTGCTTCTGCTTCTACACAACCACCTCCTCCTTTGAGTGTGGAAGCACAGTTAGAGAAATCAAATGCTGAAGTCCAAAACCTTCTTGTTCAGGTTGAGGGCTTAACAAAGTCTCTAACTGCCAACACTAAGTCCCTGGCTGATATGAAAGGTGCTCAGTTGTTTCTTGGAACTGAGTTGACCAAAGTTGCTGGTAATGAGGGATTAGTGGCTGGGAAGCTGAATGAATTAGTGTATACTTGCAACCACATCAGTGCAACAATAAGGGAAGCCTTCAAACTGACAAAGAGGGAGGTTCAAGCTTCTGTTGTGGCGAACTTGACTTCCTCAGTTCAATTAATACAGCAAGATGTTATGTCAGTTGGGAAGGAAGTGAATGAGTTGGTTAAGAAGCCCAGTGTTAACGAAAAAGAACTTGGGTCTTCTATAAGTGTTGAAATCATTGAGAAGATGAAGTCTGAGCTCTCTCAGGAATTTGTTGCTCAGATTTCAGCTTCAGTGGCTGAAAAGGTGGAAGAGAATGTCAGAAAAATGGTCGATGAACTTACAAGAGACACTCATAAAAGAGTTGACAAGGCTGTTGAAACTGTTCAGAAGTCTGTGTCTACTCTTGATGAAACTGTAAAGGGTCAATCGAAACAACTTGATGAAATTCTGACCTTGCTAAAGAAAGAACATGTTGTTGCTCCTCCTCCTCCTGCTTCATTTTCTGAGGAAGATCGAAAAATGCTGAAAGATTTAACTGAAAAAGAGGCTCTGAACCTTAACTCATCATTCAGATTAAGGGCTCAGTTCTCTACAATGGCAAAGTGTATTTCTGATTGTCTTCAGCAGCAGAGTTGGGAACCTCTGAAGGCCATCCAGACAGCTATTGATTTATATGCCAAGATGCCTTCTGAGGTCCCCAAAGGGGGAAAAGATGTGCCTATTGGTCTGCTTTCAAGTACTCAAGAATTGATAGAAGCAACCAAGAAGCAAGCTGAGGTGCAATCTCATAGTGCCTCAGTTCAGGGGGAACAAGTTCAGAAATTTAAAGTCCAAGTTTCTGAACCAGTCATGAAGGATAAGGGCAAGGCCCCAGTGGTGGATGAACCTAAGAAGAAAAATGCTAAGGGTTCTGGGCTAGTTGTTGGTGAAAATGTAGATGAGCATGGTTATCCCTTGCCTGATCTTGATGCTGATGGCAAGAAATTAGAGGCTCTGCAGAAGCAAGTCTCTAATCAATACATAATGTGGAGGGAAAACAAGGAAAGAGAAAGGGCACAACATCTTTCGATGGGGACCCTTGATCATGTGGATGCTGCAGCTCTTGGTCTTTCACTGGAAAGATATCAGAAGATCAAGAATGATCCAAGAGTGCAGAAGGCCTTAGTGGAAATGGGTGAATATGAATATGGGATGAAGTATTCTCCCTTAGAACAAAAGCTGGATCATCTCACTTTTAAGTTGTCCATTGAGGACTTGGTGAAAAATAGAGAAAAAGATATGGTGATTAAAAAGAAAGAAATTCTGGCTGGAGTTCTGAAGGTTGAAAAAGAGTTGTCAAGGCCACCCACAAAGCCCAAAGTGACTGGACCTAGATCCTCAAGAAAGAATATTCGTGATGCTGATCTTTCCACTTTTCAGCCAATTTCTGATGATGCTGCTGAGATCCAAAGGAAACATGAAAAGGATCAGTATGATCATTATATGAAGCATCGATCCCATCCAGCTAAAATAATTGACATAGAAGTAACAAAAGCTGATGGATTGAAGCTCTTTGATTTGGTTGTCAAAAGAGAAGGAAGGGCAGCTGAAGAATACAATCAGGTTTCAGTGCACGAATTTGGGATTTTTGAGCATAGAGAGATGATCCAGATTCTGAGGGGGAAGCCAAAATCTGCTCTGATTGGCGCATGGTTATCAAGAATACAACAAAAGATGCAAGCCAAGGTGGAAATGGAAGGCAGATTATTTGGAAAGAAGGATCCCTCCCATCTGAAGAGAAAAACTACTGAAGCACCTTCTGGCTCGAGGCCTGCGAAGAAGTAGTTTTCCTTTCAGATTATCATTTACTTGTATATTTATTTACAAATGTAACAAACACTTCAGTTTATATATATGTTACATATTGTAGCTAACAAGTAGATGATAGGTTTAAATTAGAAAAATCACAAGTAAAATTCTGAGACATCAATGATCTATAAGATGTACTTAGAAAATTTTTACAACTTAAACAAAAACTTGCATTTCAGACTTACAAACATGTATAGATAGAAGTCTGAGATGCATGCACTATTTCAGAACAAATAGGGGGAATTTGTTGGGTCGAAAATCGACCAAGTATAATTTGTTCAGAAATAGCTGAAGCTCAGTGAAGAATACTTGTACAGAATTCTGAAGCCGTTCAGAATTAGTTCACTGAAGCTTCACTTCAGTTCAGATCAACGTATCAGAATACCATTCAGCTAGTCAAAGACTGAAGACTGAAAAAAGAGAATCAGCTCAAATGTGGAGCTCAGAAGTTGATTCTACCTGATCGAAGACTGAAGCATCTCAGTGTAAAGTACTTACAACACTTTACACTGATTACGAGGAAGCCTTTTTTACTTTACACGCCTTTACCCAGTTAATAGATTTATCTATTAATAAAGTACAATGTTAAGTAAAAGGTTGGGAATAAAGTATGAAATGTCACATCAATTGACTTTCATACTTTACCTTAAAATATATGCATACAGGAATTATCTTTAATTTCTTAAATGCTCCCAACCATATTTGTACGGCCAGGTCCACATCAGCATGAACCTTGCCTATAAATATAAGGCTTCTCACAACTTGCAAATGGCTTGAAACTTTAGCATTGCAACTTGTGAGATATACTCTAAGTAATTCTTAAGAGTACTTCCAAGTTATTAGATCACTTGTATTTCAGGATTGTTTAGATATTTACACTTTGGTGTTTATCTTTGTTCCGCAACAATCCTTGTATTTGTTTATATCAATAAATCAAATATATTGAAAAAGTACATCGTGTCTCAATGCTACATACTTGAAATATACATATTATTTATATAGTTTCAGCACTTATTGTTTCTTACATTTACTTTCAGTACCTTTACTTTATTGTTTATCCATATCTGGATCGTATTCTGAACTGGTCTACTTACAGTTAGAATTACTTGTCAGTCGGGTTTTAATCATCTATATTTAGGACTTACATTAATGTAATATGGTTTTGATGGATTATTGAATGTTGAAAGTTGAAAATGTTATTTACTTTATAATACTTCTTATAAATATCTAACAATTGTAATTTTAAAAAATCTCAAGTTATTTTCAAGCTTTTATCATTATAATGAAAGCTTATTTTATAAAAGCTCTTATCATGAGAGATGCTCTAATTTTCACAGATGATACGGATACACTGATACAGATAAGCCTGATAAGTGGTTGACAAAGAAACCCAGGAAACACACAGCACCACCACTGCAACGGCAGCTCACCGTCGTTTTTCAACCGGAACCACCCCACTATGTAACCACCATATCTTTCACTATTTATATTTACTTCCACTATTTACATACTAATTATAGATTCCTTTTAGTAATTTCCTTCATTTCATCACTGTAAAGTACATCATCACACTTCACTCTTATTTATTTTTACAGCTAGGGCTAATTTGCAAGAACCATTTTACCAAAAAATGAATCAAAAATCATCTTTAATATATCAATACATATCGGTATAAAACATACCGTAATATTCGGTTATTATAATCATTATTTTGCAGTTAGAGTGAAAGCTGAGACATGTTTTTTTCAAAATGCAGCGTTTTTGCAAATGCAAAATCTTTTTTGAAAACGCAATCCCAAACGCCTCCAAAAGTAGTAATGCTATCTTGTATTGTTTCTTGTTGTTGTTTGTATGAACTTAGTTCATTAGAAGTTATGGATTATAGGCAAAATGAAGTTGAAAGTTCTGTTTTAATTAGGAGTTTGAAGTTCGTTTGAAATGTTATAATTTTGATAAATAAATCGTGGATTTGTATGCGCAGAGTTTACTAGAGAGGCTGGAGATAAAAAGAATTCAAAGTTCAAAATTGTGTTGAATTAGATTTTTATGTATAGGGCATCACTGGCTGCTATGATGGTTTTCACATCGTCTAATTTAGCAGGATAAGTTTATCGATTGCATAGTTAGGTTCTTAAAGTGATACTGATTATACTATTCTTTAGTTTAGGTGAGATTTCTTAACTCCAAGTGCCATCAATATATTATATATGGTCTTGCTTTATGCACCTAAGTTTTTCCGTTTTCAATTGTTTGATTTCTGTAAGTTATGATATGAACTTGTACTCTGCTTGTATGTATCTTCATTACCATAGATGCTAAGTAATCTTGGCTTCTGTCATTTTCTTGATTATGTTTTTTACTTGTTCAGTTCTAGTTGCTGAGAATCTCGAGTGGAGGAGATAGGCTGTAGATATACCAACTAACTGCTTCTGCACAATCTCTGCCTCCTGAGATTATGGACAACTTTTCATTTGGTTCTGCATCCACGCATTACTGCTCTACTTTTTCTGGAAAGCCGTACCCCGTTTCCGCCACTACGCTACCATTATACCCAATTACCGCTTGCTCACATGACTCTGAAACCCCTACCACCACCACCACTTCGTCATATCTCCGCCGTCCCACTAATAACAAACCCTTAAAACCCATCACCAACTCCCCCATAAATCCGCAACCTCCTAAACCCAAAAGCCACAACAACAATCCCCTTCAAAAACTCCTCAATCCCACTTCTAAAAAAAATCCGATTGATAACAACTCAGGAACCCTAACAGAGAAGCTCTGGTTAACCAGAAAACTCGCTCCGCCGCCGCCACCTCCTCCTCCAGCACCGCCACAACCAGCACCACATATTGATGAAACTGAGAATATTAGTTTGGATAGTTCAGGTGTCTCGGGATCCAAACGAATTGAGTACAGAGAGAAAGGGAAAATATTTGTGGGGAACCTTCCTCTATGGATAAAGAAAAATGAGCTCACCGAATTCTTTAGACAGTTTGGTCCCATAAAGAATGTGATACTGATAAAGGGTTACAATGATACAGAAAAAAACATGGGATTTGGTTTTGTAATATATGGGGGTGCAACAGCTGAAAAGTCGGCAATGAAGGCTGTGGAGTTTGATGGTATGGAGTTTCATGGGAGGGTGTTAACTGTGAAACTTGATGATGGGAGGAGAATGAAGGAGAAGTCTGCGGATAGGGCTAGGTGGATCGAAGGGGATGACAGTGTAGATTACAAGTCAAAATGGCAAGAAGAGAGAGAGGGTTCACGAACAGAGCTTAAGAAGGTGTTGGAAACTCAACCAGAGAACTGGCAGGCTGTTATCACAGCTTTTCAAAGGATTAAGAAGGTAATCACACATACACGCACATATGTCGAAATTGTCAGCTCGATTAAGTGGACCAATAACCTTTCTAGTACTCTTTAAATTAAGTGCTTTTCTAATAGTCGAAACTTGTAGCCTTCCAGGAAAGAGTTTGGGTTGATGGTCAACTATTATGCTAGACGAGGAGATATGCATCGTGCAAGAGAAACTTTCGAGAGTATGCGGGCCAGGGGAATTGAGCCAAACACACATGTCTTTACCAAGTAAGGGACCCCTGATGAATTAATCTATTTATTTTTCTGGAAGTTTCATTTGCCTTTTCCCTCCTATTGACTAAAAGGTTTCTCAATTTTTGTTCTTGGATAAAGAAAAGTTGCACATCTAAACACACCAAGCTGACCAAAGGAAAAGTTATTACTATAACTTGTATAAGTTTTGGATTCTCATTTTTGTTTTATCTTTTTTGTTATTAATGGGTCCATTTTCCAGCATTAAAGTAACTCATTTTATGCAGCCTAATTCACGCTTATTCAGTAGGTAGAGATATGGAAGAGGCACTTTCTTGTGTAAGGAAAATGAAAGACGAGGGGATTGAAATGACTTTGGTGACCTACAGTGTTCTTGTGGGAGGATTCGCTAAAATTGGCGATGTGAAGTAAGTAAAGCGCATAATACCATGTAATTAAGTACAGCTTTGCACCATGTTTGTTAAAATTGTTGCAATGACAACTTACGACAGCCTCACACTCTAATTTGTCACTATCTACTGTCTTTCTTGCAATTATGCATTGGTTATTTTTATCAGTTGTGCTTAACTTGATTATTTGCGTCGTTTACTTTGGAAGTGCTGCAGATAAGTGGTTCAAGGAGGCCAAAGATACACAGACAACTCTGAATGCCATTATATACGGAAGCATAATTTATGCTCATTGGTGAGTCTTTCATGTTTAGCATATGTTAAGGGCGAAAATAAACTTTCTAATATGCTTGGAAGTCAATAATTCCAAGAAATTATGTGACCTACATAGTCATGTCTTTCTAAGCTTAGTAGATTACAAGTTGATATTTCCAAGAAGTTGGATTGGTGCTTGAAAGGCGGTCACCTTTTTATAAATGTTGTTCCTTTATAGTAATTATTATTATATATACATTTCCCGTGGAGTTCTGGCACTGTAGCTACAGTAATATATTTTTTTTAATACAGACTAACATATATATTTAGTTTACGAATACTCAAACAAGAAGGCCTTTGGTGGGGTGGTCCGCGCGTCGCTTTCTGTGTGAGAGGTCGGGGGTTCGAAACCCGCCTCCCCTCTTTTTCCTTTTTGGGTTTTTTTTTTGGATTTTGTAATTTACACTTTGCCCCCTCATAAGTTTTAAATTTCCCCCCTCCAGTTTGTTTTCTTGCTTCCTGCCCCCTCCTGTTTTCTATTGTTTTTTTGTTTCACTTTTATTCTTCTTTGTGTATATTTTGTATTTTGTAATATATATTTTTTATTTTTCTTTTTTTTTAACTTTTGTAATATTTTGTTAATTTTGTATTTTGTAATATATATTTTTTCTTTTTTCTTTTTTTTTAACTTTTGTAATATTTTGTTTTTAACATCTTTCTTTTCCTTTTAGTTTTTTGAGTTAATTGCATTTTTGGTCCCTGTGGTTTGTATGCTTTTGCAGGTTGAGGACCTTTTCAGGTTTCATTGCATTTTTGGTCCCTATTTTTGAAACCTTTTGCAAAATTGGTACTAATTAACGATGGCCGTTAAATGGAGTCGTTAAGTCATCCACGTGCTCCCCATGTGAGGGGTATTTATGTCCATTTCCATTCTAAAGGACAAATAATAATTTCTTTTTCCCTTCCATTTTCTTCTTCATACAAACATTATACCCCTAACCACCACCAAACAGATCTAAATACAGATCTGGTTTGTGTGTGTATATATACATTCAGGTATACATCCAGTTTGTTACATCCTATATAAATTTCCAACCAAGAACTTGAACTTAACATTATTCCTTACGGTCTAACAATTCAATCAAAGACAACTAACCAATTAACAACCGATGATCCAGATCTTGAAGTTGAACAATCACAAACAAACACATATACTCACTCAACAAGAAATGAATTAGATGGCTGAAAAAAGAACCATTGGTCGTAAAACCGAACCACCGCTACAACTTCCGGCACCACTTCGTCAGCACCACTTCCGGCAGCCACCATCTCCATCGGCACCACCACCTCTGCTAGCCTCATCTATCTATCGAAAACCACCACTACAAATACAACTAAATTCGGCCACCACCACCACTAAAATAAAAACGACCACCACAGCTCCTAAATCCAATCCTATTGCTTTTGAAATCAAACTGTAGACACCATATCCACCGACCATGGTTTTTGCAACAAAATCTGCCCACTACTATACTAGCATATATGATATATAGATCGAGATATATAACTATATATACAAGACATATAGATAAGAGATATGATATATAGATCGGAAATGTTGTAAATGAAAGAAAGACGACGATGGTGGCCATTTTCACGGAAGATGGTGGTGAGGGTGGTGCTCTGGTGGCCATTTTACGGGCGACGAATAGGGTTTGTGGTGGTAGTGGAGTGGTAGGTGGGGGGTTTTTTGGGAGAGGTGATTGTGTGTGTGTGTGTGTGAGAGAGAGAGAGAAAGGGGGGGAGGGAGAAGGGAGAGACATATATTAAAAGATTTTATCTTTGGCTAAAAATAAATAAAAGATTTTAAAAAAATGGCAAGAATGGTCCCTAACATATGTAAAAAGATGATATTGCCCCTCATGTGGGGAGCACGTGGATGACTTAACGACTCAATTTAACGGTCATCGTTAATTTGTACCAAATTTGCAAAAGGTTTCCAAAATAGGGACCAAAAATGCAATGAAACCTGAAAAGGTCCTCAACCTGCAAAAACATACAAACCACAGGGACCAAAAATGCAATTAACTCTAGTTTTTTTATTACTTTGCTTTTTTGGTTATATATTTTGTAACTTTTTGTTTTTTAATAACTTTTTTAAAATTGTTATTTTTCTTTTGGGTTTTTTTTATACTTTTTGTTTTAATTTTTTTTTTGCATTTGTTTTACAGATTTTTTTTTTTCATTTGCTTTCGAACTAAACAAGAACATGTCGTTGTGTTTATGGTAACACCCTTGAAAAATAAATCGAATAGCTCGACAAAAAGAGAACAGGTACCCGCGGTACCGCGCGAGAAAACCTGCTAGTTTTAACTAGATACTGTGATACAGCATATGATCTTTTTGAGTTTACTCATTTAGCACTCTGTAAATTACAGCCAAACCTTCAACATGGATCGTGCGGAAGCCTTGGTCAGGGAGATGGAGGAAGAGGGCATCGATGCTACAATGGATATTTACCACACTATGATGGATGGTTATACAATGATCAAAAACGAAAATAAATGTCTTGTGGTATTCAAGAGGCTTAAGGTAGGATTTTTTTTCTTCTTTTTTATTATGATTTATTTATCGGATTATTTACAGTGGTTTAGTTGTTGTGCTCTCAACTGTTGTAATTTGGTTATATAAACTTGATATAATGATTCAAATATTCATTTATAGGTTCTCAGCTTTTGACCCCCCTGAAATTTGATTTTCATCCATATGATTAAAACTTGTCCATTATGGAAAGAGTTACTTAGGGGGCATATCTATAGAGATATAACATACAGATGTCCGCCATGGGTTAAGACCATGGTAAGCTTATAACCTTAGTAAAAGCTTATATGATAAACACTGATAAGTTACAAAAATGCTCTATTTCGAATGTCCAACATGCTAAATAATCCAAGACTAATAAGAACACCAAAGATTCATTATCATTATAAAAGTTTAAATATAGCCATATAGGGGCTCTAGATTTGAACCTTCAGTTTAAAGTTACTGAATACATCTGGACCTGTGTTGGCATTCTCAAGTAGAGGTGATAAGATGGACAGGACAAGATGGGTAACTAGACAGAACGGGTAACTCCTTAGTGTGTGTATGCAGTAAAAGTACATTCTGGGCGACTGCTGACCCTTTTAACCACTTTGATCCATTTATAATCAAATATTCAGATGGATCAATATGCCACCTTTAACCTAAGGTTTTGGGGTTCATATAGTATTGTGTTCTTGAATATTACGGCTTTTGTGGATTAAAGATCATTTCACTGGTGTAATGCTTTGATGTAAATGTTTCTCTATTTTCTTTGATTACGCTGACCTTCAATCTAACTGTAGGAATGTGGCTTTACACCAACAATAGTTACATATGGATGCCTTATTAATCTTTACACCAAGGTAACTTCAACTGTTAATCTTTTTAAGATACTATGTTTACCTTTTTTGGAATTATGTCTGATGTAGCTGAAGTAGAGGTTGCAAATTTTTTTGGTGTGTTCAGTAGTTGTTTTAGTTTTTGATCTGTTTTTTTTATCTATATTCTTATCTGACTTATTATAGGCTTATAGCTACCATATACTCCAGATAGACCCATGCCCATTCATAAGTTGGTTGAAATTACCACTTCTATGTTGAACTATCCTAATATGGCTTATGATTAACTTTCAGATGGGAAAAGTTTCTAAAGCATTGGAGATCAGTGAAACAATGAAAACTGAAGGCGTAAAGCATAACATGAAGACATATTCAATGTTAATCAACCGATTTATAAAGTTAAAAGATTGGGCTAACGCATTTGCTATATTTGAAGATGTGGTCAAAGATGGTTTAAAGCCTGATGTTATACTGTATAATAACATCATAGGGGCATTTTGTGGCATGGGAAACATGGATCGTGCACTTCGTACTGTTGAGGAAATGCAAAAATTGAGACATAAACCCACTTCACGATCATTTATGCCCATCATTCATGGTTATGCGAGAGCCGGGGAAGCTAAAAGAGCTCTTGAGGTGTTTAATATGATGAGAATGAGCGGATGCATCCCGACTGTGCACACTTATAATGCTCTAATTCTTGGTCTAGTTGAGAAGCGCCAGGTATGATATGTGTAAGAAGTCGGATGTGGCATGTGCGTTTTAAAGTGATTATGCGATAGTATTAAATAATGAGAATCAGACTTGGTGATAGTGTTTGCATGTACTTCTGCTATGATTAGACAATCTGATGTTTTACTGGTTGTCAGTTATGAATATTAAAACTAATAAATAAAATGATCTTAAAGGATATTTTTGTGAGAAAAAGACAAGTAAAAGCCTCTCAAATTTGGTCACAGAAGAGGCGAGTAACTCGAGTTTACCTTATCTAATCACTTGTAGTTGTAGCTAGTATGAAAATTATTATCCACAACTTATAACTTGAAATATATGAAAGCAAAGTATGTATGCCCAAACATTTGAATCTAGTTATTGGAACTTTAACCTGCACTAATCAGTTTGAACATGGAGATCCAGATGTGGATTCTTTTACTTCTAAATTGATAAATTCCCTGTCTTTTACAGATGGAAAGGGCAGTAAAAGTGGTAGATGAAATGTTACTGGCGGGGGTTATCCCAAATGAGCATACGTACACCACAATAATGCATGGTTATGCATCAGTTGGTGATACTGGGAAAGCATTCGAGTATTTTGCTAAAGTTAAGAATGAGGGATTGGATCTTGATGTTTTCACATATGAGGCCCTACTTAAGGCATGTTGTAAAGCTGGGAGGATGCAAAGTGCTTTAGCAGTGACCAAAGAAATGCATGCGCAGCAAATTCCAAGAAATACATTCTTTTACAACATACTCATAGACGGGTAAGAATTGTTTCTTTATCTATTGAATATATGTACAGAGTATATCATATTCAGTGAGGAAGATGGAAAAGTAGCAATGGTTAATTTATAATTTGATGTTATTGATTGACGATAAGAATAAATATTTAAATCATTTAGATGAATAACGTATTAATATTTGTGTCAAGAAACTGAATTGCTTAATGTGAAATTTGTAATAAGCAACAAATTACAAATATATGATCATATATCCTTATAATTAACCAAATTTGAGTTGGTAGTTAAAATACTGACTAGATCTAAACATATGGATACAGAGAGATTCAAGATACATACCCATCACTTAATTCTTATTTTATTTTTTTTATTTTCTTTTCTTTTCTTTCAAGTAATGTTCTTTTTTCTTGTAGATGGGCTCGAAGGGGTGATGTTTGGGAAGCAGCTGACTTGATGCAACAAATGAAGCAAGAAGGGGTCCAACCTGACATCCGGACTTACACATCTTTAGTTAACGCTTGTTGTAAAGCTGGGGATATGCTTGTATGCCTTCTTCTTCCTTGTTACCCTTTTTTTTTAAAAAAATTTAGGTGAGTGGAAAAAGGTATATGAACCTCATGGGATCCGGTTGTTAAATACCCACTAAGATGGTGTTTGGATGTGCGTTTTGAAAATTATATTATGATATTAAGTACCTGGAATCACATAAAAGTGGATGTAAGAGATAGTGTTTAGAGTGCTTTTGTTGTTTGCGGTTTGTGGTTATCGGATAATTTGATGCCCAAGAGTTTGATATTCTTTATAAGAGTTGATGAATAAAATGACCACCTTAAACCTTTTCGTGAACATACGAGAGATATCCGTAAGATATGAGAGGGGTAAATTGACAATGTCTTGTCCTTTTGTTACGGTTCACATGAACTGATTACGCAACCTGAAGCTGAATCTGCTTACCAAAACATTATAATCCGATTATTTAATGTGCAGCGAGCAGCAAAAACGGTTAAAGAGATGGAGGCTGCAGGATTAAAGCCAAATCTTAAAACATACACGACATTGATACATGGCTGGGCTCGTGCTTCACTTCCTGAGAAAGCTTTAAGATGCTTCGAAGACATGAAGCGGGCAGGATTAAAACCAGACCGAGCTGTGTACCACTGCTTGATGACATCATTGCTGTCACGAGCTTCTATAGCCGAAGACTACATTTACTCAGGCATCGAGCAAATATGTGCGGAAATGGTGGACTCAGGTTTGACCGTTGACATGGGGACTGCTGTCCACTGGGCTCGGTGTTTACGCAAGATTGAAAGGGGCGGTGGAGATATTACTGAAGCACTTCAGAAAACATTTCCACCTGATTGGAATTCACAGAACACGCTTGATGAAATTTCGGGGGTGGAGTGGAATGACGACGACAATGATGATGATGATGGTGATGGGTTGAGTTATGATCGTGATTCTGATAGTGATTTTGATGAGGTTTGATTAGATGCCTTCGATAATAGATGTATATTTTGTAAAAGCTTTAAAAGAATTTTGCTATATTAGTTTTACACCGCTGCAACGAAAGCTGTACATGGTCTTGATTTGTTAACTTTGAGCCCATTGATGAGAGCCTCACTTGTTTAGTTCTAGTTGATATCATTCTTCTTTTTATAGATGTAAATATCTGGTAAATGCTTCATCTGCTGATTCTGTTCAAGTTTTTTCCTTGTGGGATGGAGCTCCAGGTTTCTATAAAAAAACCCTAGTTTTGCTGAAATGCTCTTTGAAGATAAACTGTTACGTATCGCAACAAAAAGCAAGTCAAACCATTCAATGTCACGATAATATGTTTTCATGTCAAAAGCTGCAGCCTCCCGTCTCAACGATGTTTGCATACAACCTTCTCAGAATAATTTCTGCAGGTCTTTTGACTTCCTTCGGTTTAAGGTATGGTTCTGTGTTCAAGTCTAGGTATGTCAAAAGTAGTCTCTGTTAGGTTTCATAAGGCTCAAAAATCCTGTTGAAGGTAGAGATGCTATGATTTTGTTCAACAGAGTACATGTTTAAGATTGCACTAATGCAGGGTGCGTGTGGTACTAGCAAAAACTGGTTTATGCTTGGAATCTTGTTGCATCCAAGATTCCATACGTCCAAGTGAAGAGAATCAAAGCTGTTTTAAATCTTTACCGTGTTACAGAATTATGTGAACTGTTTAAACGTATTTCGTCGTCTAATTGCTAGGGGGTGAACTTGCTAAAGGAGGGTCAGAAGAAGGTTGATTATGTTTATTGGCGGTTCCCTATTGGTGATAGATGTTACTCCACACCACTAAAATAATCAGAGCAAAGTGTGTAAGTGTGTGAAAACATGATCCTCCAATGAATGATTGAGAGGAGTATTTATAGAGGCTGAGGAGACAAGGTCTGAGTACTTGTCTCCTATGACGTTTTGGTACGGTTTGGAGCCCGTTGGGAACGTACCTTCCTCAACGGTGATTGGCTTAGTATTACGTCATTCTGTCAGGTTGGTCGGCCACGTGTTATTCACATGACATTCTATTCGTTCTATTGTGTTGGATCCGGAGCTTGGTCCGGATCGTGTGATTATTTCTATTCGGGAGCTACGCTGCTTTATGTGGCTTTGACCAAGTCCTAACTAGGATGGTGCACTATCAAGCCCCCCCAGCTTGGCATTGTAATATTTAGAATGCTAAGTTAAAAAAGAAAAAGAGTGACTAAAAAATATATTCTTTCCGGAACGTGTTTCAGGGATGTGGATATCGGTCTGGAGTGTGTATCATACTCTACCCTTCCTCCTTTTGAAAACAACAGAAAGTGAAAGCTATCCCAGATTGCTCCAAATATTTTTAGCTAATATAACAAATGTAAATTCGTATTTATTATTTACTTATGTGTTTTATATTTATTTGTTATTTTATTTATTATTATTTTATTTTTTTGGAAGGTATTGTGCTTCGATCCGAGTTTCCTGACAAGTATCCTAGTATCCTACTTGATTTGTGAAACGTCCCATCGAGGAGAGACAATAGCTTACCTTTTTGTGTATATAAAGGATAGGGGCTCTCATTTATCTTCCTCTTCCTTTTTTTTTATCTTTCTCTCCCAAAAACTTTTTTATTCCCGAATTTCGGTCCATGCCATATATCTCGAACTGTGTATCGATCAGTGGCCATCACTTGACTTCCGGATATTGGAGCGCCGATCCGGAACCTCCTTTTGGTTCCCGGAGTCTAAATCACCGATCCGGCACCACTATTTGATTCCCGATCCGGAGCCTCACTTGGTTTCCGGAACCTACTTCGATTTCCGGAGCATACATTATCGATCCGGGATCTTCTTTGAGTTCCGAAGCTTCACCGCCGATCCGGGATCTTATTTTGGTTCCCGGAGTCTAAATCACCGATCCGGCACCACTATTTGATTCCCGATCCGGAACCTCCTTTTGGTTCCCGGAGTCTAAATCACCGATCCGGCACCACTATTTGATTCCCGATCCGGGATCTTCTTTGAGTTCCGAAGCTTCACCGCCGATCCGGGATCTTCTTTGACTTCCGGAGCTTCACCGCCGATCCGGAACCTCCTTTTGGTTCCCGGAGTCTAAATCACCGATCCGGCACCACTATTTGATTCCCGATCCGGAACCTCCTTTTGGTTCCCGGAGTCTAAATCACCGATCCGGCACCACTATTTGATTCCCGATCCGGAGCCTCACTTGGTTTCCGGAACCTACTTCGATTTCCGGAGCATAAGCCACCTAATCCGGAACCTATTTTGATTTCTGGAGCATACTCCACCGATTCGGGAGCATACACTGCCGAAACCGGAGCGTAAGTCACCGATCCATAGCGCCTTTTTTTTAGGTTTGTCCCACCATTTTACCTTATCTTTATGGCAAAAAATGATTTGAAAAGGAAAACATGTAGCTTGAGCCTTGACGAGTTAGGGTCCTTTTTATCGACATATAGGTTTCCACCTGGGTTGGGATATATGCTTCCGGAGCCGCACCATATAGCTACTAGGGCTCCGACAGGAAAAATTACTCTTTGTTGTACTGTTTTTGAGAAGGGTAACATTCGGCTTCCTTTCACCGATTTCTATTGTAAAGTCCTTAACCATTTCAAAGTTCATGTTTCTCAAGTGAATCCCTATGGTAACATTAGGGTGGGTATGTTTGAGCTTTGTTGCCGAGCTCATGGAGGGGAGCCTACTGTTACTTTATTTAGGAGGTTTTTTAGGTTAGCTAAGTCTGGTGTTGGTATACTTTTGAGAAACGTCCTGAAGATGAGGTGGGTGACTGTGTAACCGGGGTGCCGGGTTCCATTAAAGGTTGGAAGTCTCGGTTCTTTTATGTCGATGAGTATGTGATACCTTCTAAATATCCTTTTGCTCGGACACTACGAAAAAAGTCCCGAGGAAAAATGTCTTTTGAGCTTCCGGATAGCGGATTCGACATGTCTTTGCTTGTCGATATGACTGAGCATCCATTGCGATATCGGGTGGTTCCGGAGCCTATCCTTTATCTCGCGGCCTATCCAAGTTATGGTCCCATCATCCTGCTGTTCCGATGATAGCCGTTGGAGGGCGGGGTATGGCTCCGAATTACTTTCATTGGATCTTTATTCATTTTATTGTTGTCTCATTATTCTTCATTGCTTTTGTTTCTATTACTTATTCGCACATATATATTTTTGCTAACTTTAACTTTCTTTTTGTAGCGATGGGGCTTAGAAAATTTCTTAAAGGTGGTTACAACAACGGTTCCTTTACTCCAATCCTCCCAACACTGAGGCTGTTCCTCTCAAGAAGTTTACTGGCGAGATAACTATTGCATCCGGGGGGATGATTTTATGGAAGCTGCTTCGGATCTACCTTCCGATACTGAGGTTGCAGCCTCTCTTCCTACTTCGGGTGTTGACCCCGATGTTCCCTTTGGTACAGTGGTTGCACCAAAGAAGCAAAGGAAGCTTGTTAGTCATGCTCCCTCTAGCTCACAGGTTCCATCGACCCATGATGAAGGTACTAGCTCTGCTGCTCCTAAGCAATCTATTACACGAGCATTCACGGGTACCCATCCTAATCCACCTAACCGTGGCATCATACTTGTAGATGGTGGTAAGCCGTTGCCTTCCTTAAGCGAGCCTAGTAAAGGTAAAGGGCGTAAAGCTTTAGAAGAGTTAAGTGCAGAGGTTGCTGCTGAAGAGGTGCCCAAGGCCAAGAGGCATGTTGCTTTATCTTCTGGTGAAGACGTTAGCGTGACGGGTAATAGGAAAGGGAAGGGGGAGGAGGAAGGTGAGGATCCTCCTTTAGGCGATTTTGAGGGTATATTCATTCCACAGTTTGCTCGGGTTAAGCATATGAGTACTCTTGAGGACGGTGATGACCGCATTGACTATATCTGGAACATTATGGTGCCTCATCGGGTGCGGGAGGCTGATAAGATGCATAGGGATGACTTTATAGATTTTGCTAATGGAGCTGCGGTTGACATTATCACTGCTTTGGTACATCCTTCTCTTCTTTTCTTCTCTTTTTGTTATTATACATTTGTGTTTACTTATGCATGCTCCCTTATTATTAACTTGTTACGTGGTTTTGCTATCTCATAGTCAGGATATATGAAACGTCTCGCTCTTACTGATGATGACCGATGCAAGCTCAAGAGACAGAATACCAAGTTGAAAGATAAAATGAAGTTGTTAGAAGGTTCCAAAGTGGATGACCGTCAGCATGCTACTCTTGAGGCTCTCCATAAGGAGCTTTCTTTGAAAGATCGGGAGAAAAAGGATTTGCAGGAGGAGCTGAATAGGGTTCGAATGGAGGTAGAATGGTTGAATGCTATGTCTGTTGAAAGGGATTTGTGGAAGACTAGGTATGATGAAGCTAAACAACAGTCTGAGAGTTTTGCTACGGATCGCGTGAACCAAGAGAATAGGATGACCAAGCTTCAAGAGAGTTAAGCGTGTCAAAGAAGCTGCAGCGGCTGTTTCCAAAAGGAAGCTACTTGTGGAAAATTTGTCTTTGTTGTTTAAGAAGTTCTTGAAAAGTGATGAATTTAGTCGGGAGCTCAGCATAGTGCAATCCCATGCCATGGATGCGGGTGGTCATAGGGCTCTTCACGACCTTCCTCGCCAGCTTCCGGAGGTCGACCCTACTACATTGACTGGATATGACCCGACTGCTCTTGAGACTCTCTTTACTGCTGCCTCTAAGATGGAGGATATGGACTTTCCCTACATTACCACATTGGCTTCCAGCTCTAAGCTTACTACTGATGAGATCCTTTCCATTGACCCGGAGGTGATTCCAGAGGAGGAGTGATCGCTGCCACCTATCTTTAGTATTAGTTATGTTTCGGCCCTGCGCGGCTTTGTTGATGCCCTTGTTGGCAATGTTTAAACACTTTTACTTTCTTTTGTTCCGTATGTGTACCCGGAGGTTACTATGGTTGTGATGTGTTAGGAGTAATTGACTTCGCTTTCCTTTATCACTTTATTCATGCTACTTGTTAGTTACTTGCCATGCTTTGTGAATGTGCTACTTGTTTTACTAGCATACAATTTCTTATTATAAAGTGATCGTGTAGCATGGTGTGCTTTTTCACTATGAGATTTTATTGATGTAGTACGGGAGTATGATATTGGTTCTTATCTTGAAGTTCCATCAATATGTGATGGAGCGCGATGTTGGTTTTACATCGAAGCTCTACTAGCATTTGACGGAGCATGCTATTTGGTTTTGATAGAATTCTCATCGATATGTGATGGGACATGTTACTTAGTTTTTCTCTGAAAATTGTTAGAATGTGATGGAGCATGCTATGTAGTTTTGATAGAATTCTCATCGATATGTGATGGAACATGTTACTTAGTTTTTCTTTGAAAATTGTTAGAATGTGATGGAGCATGCTTATTTAATATTGATAAATGAGCATGTGATGAAGCATGTTATTGAGCCTTGATAAAGGAGCATGTTATAGAGCATGCTTATATAGTATTGAACTATTGATAAGGGAGCATGTGATGGAACATGTTATTGAGCCTCGATAAAGGAGCATGTTATGGAGCATGTTATTGCGCCTTGATAAAGGAGCATGTTATGGAGCATGCTTATATAGTATTGAACTATTGATAAGGGAGCATGTGATGGAACATGCTATTGAACTATTGTTTCAAAACTCTTAGTTATTTTTTATTTCTACGTAAGCGTAAGTACGCTGTTTGTTTCAGGCTGCCGTTCAGGAACGAGCTTACGTAACTCCAGTTTTCGCTCCATACTGCACATTTAATGAGCGTGATCATTACGAACTTATTGTTGTAAATCGTTTTGCGCTCATACTGTTAGTTTTAAGACGAGTATATAAAAATTAGCTGTTTAGCTGCAGCTTTTTCATTAAAAAATTTTGGCCGCAACCACGCTCCAACCCGCTATGATAGTCGGGCTTGATTACAAAAAACATGTGGCCGGAGCCTACATGGAGCGTTTAACTTGTTATATTTACACAAAATGGGCAAAATAAGAGAATTTTTCTAAACGGGAACTTTTCTTTCACTGCTTCGAAAATTTAGGCTGTGTCTGCTTCTTTTTATCTTCTCACAAGTAACATCTTTTCAGTTGGGATCCATTCCAGGTTCTGGGAAGGCCTTCTCCCTCCATAGTGGCTAGCTTGTATGCTCCATTTCCACATGCTTCAATCACGATGTAAGGACCTTCCCACTGAGGCCCCAATTTTCCAAGGTTTTCTGCTTTGCTTGCTTCATTGTTGCGGAAGACGAATTCTCCTGGGAGAAAACTCTCTCTACGAACTCTATTATCATAGTATCTTTTCATTTGGCTCTTGTGCTGAGCTTCTCTAATCGTTGCAATTTCTCTTCGTTCTTCTAAAAGATCCAAATTTGCTAGAAGTTGCTGCTCATTTTCTTCATTACTTAGGAATCTTCTTCTCGTGGGGACACTTACTTCTGGTGGGATCATTGCTTCGGTACCGTACACCAAGCTGAACGGTGTGACTCCGTTACTTGTCTTTGGTGTTGTTCTGTGTGCCCATAACACTTGATGAAGCTCCTCCACCCAACCGGAATGGCTTCTTCCCAATCTTGCTTTTATTCCTTGCACGATTGTTTTGTTAGTTACTTCTACTTGACCGTTGGCTTGCGGGTGTGCCACGGAAGTGAAAGATTGCTCGATCTCTAGGTTTTCACAAAATGTTCGGAAGACTCCTTCACAAAATTGCTTCCCATTGTCACTCACAATCGTCTTTGGTATTCCAAATCTTGTGACAATATGCTCCCATACGAATTTTTCCATGTGCTTTCCTGAAATTACCGCCAGTGGTTTAGCTTCTACCCACTTTGTAAAATAATCTATGGCTACCACTAAAAACTTCAATCTTCCTGGAGCTGGCGGGAAAGGACCAACTATGTCAATCCCCCACTTAGAGAATGGCCATGCTGAGGACACTGGTATCATATTGTTCATGGGAGCCTTTGAAACAGATGAATGTATTTGACACGAATCACAGTTCCGAAGTTCTGCTTCCACATCTTGGTACATTGATGGCCAATAGTATCCCATCGTTCCTATTTTAGCTATCACCATTCTTGGTCCAGCATGCAGGCCACAGGATCCTCTATGCACTTCTTGTATTATTCCTCTAGCTTGGTTTGGACCTACGCATCTGAGTAGGGGTCCCATATATGACCTCTTGTATAATCCTTCTTCTCGAAGTTCATATTGGGGTGCTTTTACTCTTATCTTTCGGGCCTGGTCTCTGTCTGCTGGAAGCAAGTCACTGGTAAGGTACTCTATCATAGGTGTCATCCATGTTGGTCCCTCTTCTTCTATAGCATTCACTTCTGGCTCTTCTTCAGTTGATCTTTTTTCCAATACTTCTACCAGGACCTCTTTTGTTAAGTGAGCAAAGGAGGTGGATGCTATCTTACTTAAGGCATCTGCTATTTTGTTTTTGTTTCGGCTGATGTTCGATATCCAGAATGATCGAAACTTCTCTTTTATCTCTTTGACTTTTTCCAGATATGTTTTCATTAATGGCTCCTTTGCTTCATATGTACCATTTACTTGGAAGGCTACAATTTGGGAGTCTACATGAGCATGGACATGCTTCACGCCCATTGCTTTTGCTATTCGAAGGCCTTCCAGTAATGCTTTGTATCCTGCCGCGTTGTTTGAGGCTTTGAAATTGAATCTTAAAGCATAAGTGATTTCTTTTCCATCTAGATTGGTCAGGATAAGTCCGGCTCCGGACCCATCTGCATTTGAAGCTCCATCAGTGAAAAGCTTCCATACAGGGTCCTCGGAGCTTGATTCTGCATCTTCTGGGTATGTTACTTCTGGTTCTTTTCGCTTCTTTTTGGCATTTCTAACTGGTGTTTCGGCTATGAAATCTGCTAACACTTGTCCTTTAATGGAACTTCTTGGGCGGAATTCAATTTCATGCTCCCCCAATTCTATGGCCCACTTTGCTAGCCTTCCCGAAGCTTCCGGCCTTGCCAACACTTGCTTGATAGGCTTATTTGTTAACACTTGGATGGTGTGAGCTTGAAAATACCTTCTCAGCCTTCTTGCCGCATGTATGAGTGCCAATGCCAGTTTCTCTATCTCTGAGTATCTAGTCTCGGGTCCTTGGAGCACCCTACTTACATAATATACTGGCATCTGGTTGTCTTTTACATTCGCCATCAACACTGCACTCACATCTTCTTCCGATGTTGCTAGATACATCTGGAGCACTTCTCCCTTTTCTGGAGCCACCATGGTTGGGAGGTGGTCCAAGTATTCTTTTAGCTCCACAAAAGCCTTTTCTGCTTTAGATGTCCAGTGGAAGCTTTGTTTGTTTGTGCATCCTTTTAGGGTTTTGAAGAAAGGGAGGGACCGATCTGCTGATTTTGATAAGAAGCGGTGAAGTGCTGCTAGCTTCCCGTTCAGACTTTGCACTTCCTTCAGTGTTCTTGGGGATTTCATATTTTTAATTTCCTTCACCTTCTCTGGGTCTGGGCGTATACCCTGCTTTGTTTTTACATGACCCAAGAACTGCCCTTTTTCCATGCCGAAATGACACTTCTTTGGGTTAAGTTTCATTCCTATGGACCTTAATGTTTCAAAAGTCTCTTGAATGTCCCATAGCATATCTTCCTTTGTTCTACTTTTTATGACCATTTCATCCACGTACGCTTCTAGGTTCCTACCTATTTGGCCACTAAAAGCTTTGTCAATAAGTCTTTGATACGTTGCTCCATCATTCTTGAAACCGAATGGCATCTTCTTAAAGCAATATATTCCTTCTCCGGTATAGAACGCTGTTTTTTCCTCATCAACTTTATGCATTTGAATCTGGTGGTATCCCTTATATGCATCCAGAAAACACTTCAACTTGAAACCCATCAAGGACTCGACCTTCCAGTCTATTTCAGGTAGTGAGTAACAATCTTTCGGGCAGGCTTTGTTTATATCAGTGAAGTCTACACACATTCTCCAACCTCCATCATGCTTCTTTACCATTACTGGGTTTGCTACCCAGCTTTGGTATTTGACCTCCCGGAGTATGCCTGCTTTAACTAGATCCGACACTTGTTCTTGTGCTGCTCGTGCCCGGTCCGGAGCTAGGCTCCTTCTTTTCTGTTTGATGGGTTCAACGTGTGGGCGAACATTTAACCTATGCTGCGTATCGAACACTTAATCTCTAAACTTAAGTTGCCTTGGTACCCCTGTCATATCTGAAGGAGCCCATGCAAATAAATCTTTATTCAATCGGAGCATGTCTTTAAGCTGCTTCTTAACCTCTGTTCGTAGCTGCTTCCCTATGGAGATAGATTGGTCTGGATACTGGGGATTAATAAATATCTTTTCTGCTTCGTTACTTAGTTCCAGCTTCTTTGGTTCTGGTGCTTCACTTGTTGGGGCTTCAACTTGCGCACAATGGTGAGGCTTCTTATATTCGGAACGTACACATCCAATTCCATTTCTTGTCGGGAACATGGCTAAAGCGTGAAGCGGGGAAGGTATTATTCCCATTCGGCGCATGGCCGTTCGGCCCAGTATCACATTGTAAGGAGATTCTGCTCTGATGATTATGAACGTCAGTTACTCCATTCTTGTTCTTGGGTGTTCTCCAATTACCACTTTAAGATTTATTTCTCCCAAAGGCCAAGACTTCTCTCCAGAAAATTCTACTAATGCATTTCCCGAATCTCTTCTCCGCATCCGCAGGGCGGATCTGAGCTTTAAGAAGCAGTGTTCATACATTATTTCGCAACCGCTTCCAGTATCTAAATGGACTCTATTCACTGGATGGTTCCCTATAATTGCTTTTATCAGGATTGGCCCTTCTGCTCCTTCATCTGGAGGTAGCATCGGGAAGGTTATAGTTGTTTGCTCCCACCTTTGCCTTTCTCTTTCTGGAACGTGCCTTTCTCTTTTCTCTTGCATACTCCACCATCATAATGGGTTCATCCAGGGGTTCCTGCTTTGGGCCCATAGGTTCTACAACATTCTGCTTCCTTTGATCATTTTTTGCACGCTGCTCCTTCAACCCCCTTATCAAGTTGCTTAATCTTCCTGTCTTCATAGCTTCCTCCATTTTTATTTTCAGTATGCAACAATCGTTTGTATCGTGCCCATGGTCATTGTGGAATTCACAAAATTTTGTGAGGTCCTTCGCCTTTCCTTTACTACGATCTCTTGGTGGTAACCTTTCTGTCGCCAAAACATCTCTTTGGTGTCTCGGGGGAGTGAATAACGTTCCCCTATTCGGTGGGGGTCCTCTGGAAAGCGGCGGGTATGGAGAGTGTTTGTGTCTGTCTACTCTTTCATTTCTGTATACCCTCCCCCTTCTGCTGCCGGACCCTGGACCTCCTCCCCACGGTGGTCTCCCATCCGGAGCATGTGCACCATGGACCTCTCCAGCTGTTTCTTTCGCTCGTAAGGAATGTGTATGTTTTGTCCATAACACTTGTATATGTTCCCGGAAGATCCTGCGACAAAAATTCTACCAAGGGGCGGTATCGGAGGCCGTGAACGAAGCCGGATATTTTTTGATCTTCATTCAATCCTTTGATAAGGGATGTTTCTTCTGTGTACCTTGTGATGAATTGACGTATACTTTCACTATCTTTTCTCTTAATGTTATGTGCTTCCAGATGGATCTTCTTATACTTTCTCTACTGACTGAAAAAGGACCTGAACTTTGCCTTGAGATCTTCAAAGTTGGCAAACCATCTAACCATGCTCGAGCAGTGTCTTTCAAGGTAAGTGCGAAAATATGGCATGCTACCGGAACTGTCCACCTCTCCATCCGAATTATGGCATTAAAGTGCTTCAAATGGTTATCTGGATCATCTTTTCCATCATACATTTCTGCTCCTTTCGGCAGGCGGGCTCCCTGAGGTAAGGGGTATTCTTCGATCCATTGAGTAAAAGGACCTGGTTCTGTTTGCACCAACATATCCTTTTCGTTTGGAGCCCACTGTTGGTTCATGGTTGGCACTGCCGTGTTATATTGGAGAATTACTTGCTCCTGGCTTATCCCGGGTGTTTGCCAGTAGGACGGGAAGGTATTTTGAGCGCTTAGCCTTGGTTGCGGAGGTGACACTTGTGTGAAGTTCGGTGTTGGCGTGTTGTACTGCTGGGTGGGAGTAACATATTGGGTGTTACCTTGAGGTACTGGGTTGACAAAATGTGTGCTTGGTGTTGCCATGTAGGGTCCATATTGGTACCCATGTGCCTGAGGGAGAGCAGCTTGTGCGTACTGTACTTGTGGCATATTAGTGTACACGTGATAGATTGGGTTATATGTTTGCCCTGTTTGCTGAACTTGTGCTGCTGCGAGAGGAGGTAAATGACTTGGTTGCTCCGGTATTGCCATGCTTGTTCCGCTTCCTACTATGTGCGGCATCGCTTCCGGAGCTACATTAGTGGGGATGGACCCCTGCTGAGTTCTGGGTCCGGATTGGCGTACTGGTGGAGCTTCAGCTTCTATCTCTTCATCTACCTCTTCACTTTCACCATCAAAGTTCAACTGTGTTTGAACATCTCTTAGTAATGGTTCAATAGCCTCCACCTGCCTTTGAGTCGGCCGTAGGGTGGTCCGGATTGATGATGAGATCTCACTGTTTCCGGAACCGCTTCCGGAAAGGTTGTCGAACCCGGGGGGTGGTCCGGATTGATGATGAGATCTCACTGTTTCCGGAACCGCTTCCGGAAGGGTTGTCGAACCCGGGGGGTGGTCCCGGATTCTCTTCTGCTGACATTGTAGCCTCCGTCACAAGCTCTTCGGAGTAGAGTGCGGATGGCGCCACTTGTTTAAACGTATTTCGTCGTTTAATTGCTAGGGGGTGAACTTGCTAAAGGAGGGTCAGAAGAAGGTTGATTATGTTTATTGGCAGTTCCCTATTGGTGATGGATGTTACTCCACGCCACTAAAATAATCAGAGCAAAGTGTGTAAGTGTGTGAAAACATGATCCTCCAATGAATGATTGAGAGGAGTATTTATAGAGGTGAGGAGACAAGGTCTGAGTACTTGTCTCTTATGACGTTTTGGTACGGTTTGGAGCCCGTTGGGAACGTACCTTCCTCAACGGTGATTGGCTTAGTATTACGTCATTCTGTCAGGTTGGTCGGCCACGTGTTATTCACATGACATTCTATTCGTTCTATTGTGTTGGATCCAGAGCTTGGTCCGGATCGTGTGATTATTTCTATTCGGGAGCTACACTGCTGTATGTTGCTTTGACCAAGTCATAGTGCTAACTAGGATGGGGCACTATTGATGTGCAAAATCGAGTCTTAAATTTATAAACAAGAAATACCGATTTTACTACCTAATGCACACTCTCGGGCAGTGGACCCGTTCATGTATAGTATAGATAAAAGATGGGGGGTTGGTTTAATGACCCAACGTCAGTTTTGAAAGCAGTTAGTAAATAGAGCAAGTTAGTAATTCCGAAGAATTAATCTGAAAGAGCTAGTTATAAACAAAAATATTAAAAGGTCATCTACCTCGAATCCATGACACTACAAATTCAGGTTGCACTTAATTGAAGAACTAATTCAAATATGTTGACTTATAACCGAGAACTAAACAAAGACTCACCCCGTACCCGTCAAGTTCGTTACTTTATTTAATCCCCTTAATTAACTAGTTCCATTACTAAGACCGGTACCCCGAGACGCCTTTCATAACTTTCCTAATCAATTAATTGTTTTGGTTATCTTTATATATACTAAAAGACAACTGACCTAATAGTTTATTGACCAATCATAGCTTTCGATTCTATCAAATTGAAAATTGATGATGTCATAATTAATTTTACATTATATTTATAAATCCTAATATAATATAAGACTAATATGATATATGAATTATTACGGCTAATATATTAATTAATTCAATACAATTTTAATTCAAAATAAAATAGTTAATGTATATCTACATCGTGACTATTACAAACTTTGAATTCTATTCTAAACGAAATACTTCGAATGATAATGTTATCCTAAACTTTTGAGCAGATAATTTATATTATTTTGTTTTTTTGGTAAATAATCAAATTGCTAACATATAGGTACCTATGGGGTGATTTCTGGTTTCTTCTTCAGTCTCTCACCTTATTTGTTTGATCTTTTTCTTAATTTTTTTGTATTCTTTTTAATGGAAAGAGATGAGGAGAGAATGGTAAAACAATCCTTCCTTTTAGGGAGGGGATGATGAGGGATGAAAAAAATGATGAGGAATGATGAAGCACTTCCTCCACCCTTGTATTTACAAGATAACTATTAGCTTATTACTGTACAAAATATTAAAATTGAAAGCTATAAATGTGGTATATTGTTGACATACAATATATCAAGTAATCTACACTTTTTTTTATTTACAATCACCAATTTACATTTTTTAACCATTAGTTTTAATATAATAAAATAATATATATATATAATAGCTAATATATACCTTAATAGGACGTTTTATATTTATAAATACAAAACTGATTAATTAAATATAAATATGAATTAATGTGAATACAATAAAATTTAATGAAATTTTAACTTTATTTTAATAGTACGACTTTTGTGATGAACTTATTTTAGTTTTGTTTACCTCTAGAATATTTATATAATCTCGTATATTATACGGGTCTAAAATCTAGTTTAGATAACAATTGTGTCTATTGATTGTACCCAACCATTAACTCGTTAACTCTTATTAACTATTAATTACTTTCTACCGTACCCGTCATAGAAACAATCGCTTCTAACCAAGCAATCAAAATAACTTCTACACAACCTAAGTTACCACTGAGATCATGCAAAAACTATCCGCAATCAAAAGTTAAATAACAAAGAATCAATAAGCTAAGATCTCGACACAATGTGAAATCAAATCAACTTGAATTATAAAAATAATGCAACCATCATCCATCATATCACTTCATCTAAGTAGATGATAAAACACTTAGCTACTCATGATTAAACAATTAAACACCATGACAATTATCAATATAATTGAATTCATAATGATATGGAGTAACTAATAATAACAGCAAGAGTAAAAGAGTCGAACAGTGATATTGAAATCGAATAACGAGAAAACCAAAGTGAAATCCTCCTCTGCGGCTGCTTTTCACAAACGAACAAAAACCAAAAGAAAGACAAAAGCCTCTTTGGCTTTTTGCGGCTCCAACCTTCTGCCGACTCTCCCCTCCTATTAATTGTCAACTCCCAATTAATTGTGATGTCAATGTCAATGTATATATTATTTATATATAAATAAATGCATATTTGACTTGATGAATAAGCTAGCTATTCCTCCACCGCCTCTTTTGCTCTCTCTCGGCTCTCTTTATTTTCGGCCCACATCATTCTAAAATTTTAGATGTAAATGTCCATTTGATGTTTGGGTTTCCTAGCCGTGATTCATAAAACAAGTGGGCCAAATTCGACTTGTGTTCTTTTCAGCCAAATCCAAATAACGATTGGATCATTAGTCTTCTGTCCAATATTCTTCATGTAGCACATAGACTAATATTCTGTACATTTCCCGCTTTTGAGCTCCAATCTTTATTTCTTCATAGATAATCCTTATTTAGCTTACTTTCAACATAATCCATCTCATAGACCTTCAATTAAAGAAAAACACACATTAAATATAAAGGTCTATAATAATACGCAAAAAAATAACTATGAAATAAATGATATCGCGTAAAATAAATATGTATAAAATAGGCGATATCAACTATCATGAACATTATCTTAGTAACCCGTTTTTAGTTAGTTACAAGCGTACTCATCAGTTCCTCGAGGAGGTAGGTATCAAGGCAAATTTTTGTCTCGTTGGTGTAGGTCTTCTACCATTGCAACTCTTATTGATGACTCTCAAATTCTATTGTAGAAGCTTAAAAGAAAACTAGAAGTTTAAATTTGTTTTCTGATAAACTAAATGAAAATTGTGGTCCGATAAGGCGATAAGAAAGTTTTTCATGGTTCAAAGTGAAGTCCCAAAGGCCAAAGAAGTTTGATTATTCATCAAAATCGAAAAAGGAAAATGTTCTATCAAAGTATCAAGCGAAGAACCAGAAAAAAAAAGACTCTAAGCTAATGAGCCATAAAGTGAAAAAAATCAAAAAGACTCAAATGTTGATGAAAACAACAAAAAATCGAAAATGAATTTACAGATTGGTAATACGAATAAACCCGAATACACTTTTGGTTTTACAGATGAGTAGTTAGAAGGAGATTTTGAATAGGATGACTCGAACGTTTGGCATAATGTATCTTTGCAAAAGTTGTGCTAGCTAGCATGAGTTCATCCAATGAGCTTTTGATATGGTGGTCGAAGAAAACTCTCCAAATTAAGATTGTAAAAGGGAGTGAAAGACTTTGCCTCTCTGGAAAACCTGGGTGCAAATTCAGCAATTGCGGTCTTAATTACTAATTTGGAAAAAACTAACTATTGATAATTAACATTTACCGTTAATAAAAAAAAGGCTAGCAAGAGTTTAGGACTTAGCTTTGCTTTGTATTAGCTCGTCGAGTCTTGTTTTTGCATTGTATGTTATATGTACCATATAATTCAAGTGTTTGTATGTTGGTAATCACAATATAATTTGGTATAGTTTTTATACTTAATTACAATTACAATATATATTAACCGTTCAAAAAAATGTTCTGTTTGACCTTTGGCGATGCAAAATCTGATGAACTCATATACAGTGTACTATATGAAGAAGATATATATTAAATTTTGGTAAGAAGAATCTTATGATTTGCACATCAAATTCAACCCTCGATTGATGCAGTGAACCTAAAAATTCCTAAAGGATATATATAATTACAGCAGTGCCTAAATATATAATTACATTGTTTTTTAAATGTTCAATAAAAGCTATACTATTTTATATCTCAAGTTCTTTGATGAATATTCCTTTCCTTTTCCCTCTTCTTGAAAGCTATAATATTAATAGTATTATTTAGCATATTTCGCTAAACGATAGAAATTTTCATTTCATTGAATAGTGGTTTAGAATTATTTGATATTGATTGATTTACTGTAGTTTGTCAAACAATTTTAAATATATCATTTTGGGGATAAATAAAAAAATATTTTTATTTAGTAATACAAAGACAAAAAGCGTGTAGCAAATCCCAATACAAAACTTGGCGTATCAAAGATTTTGGAGGCAGATGTCTTTTCATCCATTGGAGTTGTAATTGTCAAATGGACATGGATTAAAGTAAGGATTTATTCGCATGTTCCCATGGATACATTATTCATTTTTGTGATCGATCATGCACGATATGATCATGGATAAATAAATAAAAGTTTAGAAAATATATATAAACATATACTCTACGGAAGAAAATATAAACAAATACTTCATGGGGTAAAATACAAAAAAGCACATTAATTGGTTGAGAACCTGGATTTGTCAAGAAATGAAGATGAATTCCCACATTTGTGGAGGTGGATTAATAGGGTTTTTTTGAGAGTAATGATTTCTAAATATATGTGTAATTTAGAAGTAGGAGTAGGATATAATGTCGTTCAAAAAAAAAAAAAACTTACCATCATCTAAATAGACCATTTTAAATTATAAACTTTGATTTAACTCTTGCATAAATTAATTAGTCATTAAGCTGCATTGGTTTGATGTAGGCCGATTAGGATTGTCGAAAAATCAACCCTTAGAATATATATAGTGACCAAATGAAGTAATCATCAGCTAGGCTAACTCAAACCCTAAACCAAATGAAGTTCTCACAGGCATATTTCAAATCACTTTAACATAAAATAAAAAATAAAAAAAACTTAAAATGGTAATTGTAGCAATTAGTAGTTAGAATCATACTAACTGAAATCTCAATGTTTATAACCATCCAGAATACTAACCACATATACACTAGTACCATAGCTACATTCTTTTAATCACAATATGTACCGTAGCTACATTCTTTTAATCACAATATATTAAAATAAAGATTTCTAACAAATTACTAGATGCCCAAAAGGTACAATAACAAAAACAAGTACATTTACTCTATCTAGATCTAAACAAATCAACTCGATCATAGATATTTTTTGAGGATTGGACTGCGAGAATTACAAAAAAAGTGGTCAAAAAAACCGTATCAATTATGTGACCGAGATACGAGAAAAACCCTCGTCAAACGGAGACCAAGCCATCGATTTTTACTCCGCGAAGGTTTTTGTGTAATCCCATATAATTCCATTGCTACATATTTATTTGATGCCCCGTCTTTGAATTTATTTTTTTTTTGTTTCTTGTTATTTGTATTTATACATGTATATTTGTTTGGGATGTTAAAATTTAAAAATGTTTACCTTTTGATTTATAAATTAAGATAATCATTAAAGTTAAGAAAAATAAATAATAATCAAAGTCTAACATAATCAAAAAGATCTTTGTCTTGATGTAAGTTGTTTGCAAGGGACAAACCATAGAAGGCATGAAGTATTACTTCTTTTGTGTCCACTAACTATATATGATTGGATGATAATGAAATTGTTAATGACATTTGACATCATATGCACATGTTAATTCATTGACTTTGTTGATGCTTAGAACCTAAATTTGACTTTGTCATAAAAGTAAATATATTGCGATCTCTTGAGATAAAGAACCCTTTCAAGCTTATATGAGTGAATTGTAATTAAATGTGGTGTATGCAAGTCATGTTATTTAATAAATGTATGCTAAATGCTAAAATATTATAATTAGCGTGTTGAAGCCTAACTAATTGGCTCACTAATATTGGCACTACTAATTAGCTTTTTGTTATAAACAATATTATAGTTAACTAGTTCCGTATAATAGTGTTTGATATTCTTTAGTTTTTCAGTATTAATCGTAAGTAAAGTTGTATTAATAAAATTAGTTATTAATAAAATTAATAGTGTTTGATTATTAAGAAGTTTGTCAGAGATATTTAACTCAAGTCATTTTTGAGCATTGACTCATTCGATATATATGATAACCTATCAACCTATAGGTCGTGTTACAATTTCATACTCTTCGTAAATAATTTGTAAATTTATAAAAAAATTGTGTTAAATTGTTTAGTTGCTTTCGAAACACGAGTAAACTACAAGTATACGTAGTTAATTAACATTGCTCTGTAAACATGCTTTGTTTTAGTAAATGTATATTATTGAAAGGAAAAATTCTCGATATATAATTTGTGGCCTCTCCGATCCCCTCTCCTCTTTGTTTTGAGGGAACCCAAACCCACCCAACCGTACATTGAAACGAAAAGGAATATGTACGTTAACATATGATCAAAGTTGACTTCGACTGACAATCACACAAATTACCTTGTATTAATGATAGTAATAATATATGTTGTGCAACTATATATATTCTCTCGTAGCCTTAGACTAACTAGCTTTAATTTGTCATGGAAAACATATGAGAATAGAATATATATGATTGTCTCAATATAGGTTGTACAACAAAGATAAATAGATAATACTCGTAATAAGGACCCATCTCATCATCATATGTTTCCTTTAATTCAAGCATTTAGTATTAGAATATATACAAGTTATATATATATGTCATGGAAAACATATGAGAATAGAATATATATGATTGTCTCAATATAGGTTGTACAACAAAGATAAATAGATAATACTCGTAATAAGGACCCATCTCATCATCATATGTTTCCTTTAATTCAAGCATTTAGTATTAGAATATATACAAGTTATATATATATACAGCACATCTATTAAACTAAAATTATATATACATTTAGCTTCTTTTTTTTCTTCATAATTTAATGAAAAATTAATATTGGTTGTCAGCTAACTTATATAAGTGTTTGTATACATTAAAGTATTGAGAACACATTAACATTGTTAAAAATCATCGATAAACTTTACTCTTTTATCTAACTGTAAGAGATACGATATATTATTTTATTACCTACCTACAAATCATCAATAAATACATAATAATAATAATATGTATCATTCATTAATTTTTTTTCTCCATTTAAAAGTAGAGATAGTTAAAAATAAGTTATGAACATATTATTGCTCAAAACAAAATATAAACGTATGATCAACATAAATTGAAATAGAAAATAGTGGAATTTATGTCAAGTGACCTATAAGTTAACGATTTCGATCAAATTTGTATGGTCCCAATCAGAGCTCTTAAAGACATAGGCAAGCAAGAGAGGTACATTTGCTTCATAAATTTCAACTCACAAGACATTTGCCTCTTATCTTCTCCAATAAGTTGATTACACTTGCTCTTTTTTTACCCTACCATTTAACTTACCACTTGGATCCTCTTCACTAAAATAAATAATTTGTAAAACTTATTTAAAAATAAAATTTGTTGAACGCACTTAAATTCTAATTACTTTTCCTTTTGGACATATATATTTTTCTTTCCTCCAAGTTTAGTTTGAACTAAATATAATAATTGTTGTTATTTATAAGTATGACATCACAATTGAGTGTCTCGTGAGGTATAAAGACACACTTCCTCTTTCATATATTTTTGATTCATTTCTGTTTTAGCTTGATATTTATTTTAACTTTATACATCAAATCAATTATTGTAGTTTTTCTTTTCAAATATGAAGTAAAAACACACACTCTCAATTTAGTATGTGGATAGGAGAGGTGCATGCATAATTGCATATATTTTACATTAAATTGACAACAAATTCCTCATGCCTCTTAGTTATTAAATACACATACCAAAGTCTTTATCACTCCATTTCCTTTCCACTTGCTCTCCCTCACTCCTTGTGATCACTATTAATATCATATACCAACTCATGAAATAAAGTAACATTAGCCAACCCCATTCTACACCAAATTTCCCATCAACAAACATGAAGCTAATTCCATCATCCCTACTTTTGTTTAACAAACACAAAGAAGCATGGCTATGGCCTGCATGTAAGAAACCTAAAACCCTATCTTTTCGAGCCAATCCTAATGATATGATGTTCAAAACCGTCAATTCTGTTTATTTCGATCCTAAGTACGCTATACATGTTGAAGCAGAAGCCGAGATTACCACCCCTGACTCCTGCTTCACTAACTCCTCGGAATCTGCAAGTATATCAACAGAATCCGAGGAGTACTTTAACACCAATGAGGACTCCTCAGTGGAGAACATTGTTCGTGGGGCCATGTCAGAGAGACTCCTTTTTGAACCTGGCCCCACGACTAGTTCAATTCTTGAGAGTAACAAACAATGTATAGACTTAAAAATTGGTGATGGTGTCACCAAGAGTGTTGACAATGTTGATAATGGTAGTATACCATATAAAGAAAGTGTGGCAATTGCCATTGATACAAATGATCCACAAGGAGACTTTAAAAAGTCAATGGAGGAGATGGTGAAGAGTCATCAACTTAAAGATTGGGAGTGTTTAGAGAAGTTATTAGGGTGGTATTTAAGGATGAATGGGAAGAACCACCATGAGTTAATTGTTGGGGCATTTCTTGATTTACTTGCCGGAATCTCTAATGATGTCACCGGAGATGCCGGGACCGGCGGCGGTGCTTCTACTTCTGATCATTCTACAGCTTCATTTACTTCCGTTGCTTCTACTTTCACATCTCCCAATTTTTCTCATATGTCTAAAGTTGGTTGTGAAAAGGAGATCATTGAGGAAGAAATGATATTAGTTCATCATTAATTTGATTCATTATTTAATTAATTATTACTATAGGTTCAATATATTCTAACATATCGACTTAGATGAAACATGTTGTGCTTGTACATATACAATCTTGTTTCAAATAAATTTTTCGATCCTCAAATTTAATTTGGTTACGTTGTTATATAAAAAGAAAGTTGGTTGCCTACTACATCTGACTGGTAAATAATTAAAAACGGATTTTCCTCTTAAACCGGAAATGAAGATGGAGTTAGTGATCTAGATCTACAAGATATTTTTTAGAACGAATTGCATTTTTGGTCCCTGTGTTATCACACATTTTGCAAGTTTGATACAAAAGTGTGAAAAGTCACGAAACTCATCCCTGTCATATCACACCTGTTGCAATTTTGGTCCAAAACTAACGTGTCGTTAGAATTCAGTCGTTAATGCCCCCATGTGCTTGTCACATGGGGGGTAGTTTCGTCCATTTATTGCTCATAGGACCATTTCTGCACACACAAAAAAAAAAAAAAATTGTATACGAGTATATCTATGAGTCTATGAAAAAGAAGTGTTTTCGGTTTGTGTTTCATTCAAGTTTGAACCCAAAGACCCAACACTACCCGAAGCAACAGCCACTTGGGATCTATCAGTCGCACCACCAGGAGCCTCCTGGTGGCTGACCGGAATCTGAACAGTAGCAGCGGCAGCCGTGGGTGGTGGGAAAGAAAATATCGGATATCCGAAATTTCGGATATCCGAATTTCATATCGATATCCGAAATTTCGGATATCCGAAATTCGGATATCCGAAATTTCGGATATCCGAATTTCGGATATCCGAAATTCATATCCGAAATTTCGGATATCCGAAATTTCGGATATCCGAAATTTCATATCCGAAATTTCGGATATCCGAAATTTCGGATATCCGAACTTCGGATATCCGAAATTTCGGATATCCGAAATTTCGGATATCCGAAATTTCGGATATTTCGGATATCCGAAATTCGGATATCCGAAATTTCGGATTTCGGATCCAAATCCACTATCCGAATTTTCGGATATCCGAAATTCGGATATCCGAATTTCGGATATCCGAATTTTCGGATATCCGAATTTCGGATATCCGAAATTTCGGATAGTGGATTTCAATATCCGAACATATATCCGAAATTTCGGATATCCGAAATTCGGATATCCGAAATTTCGGATATCCGAAATCGGATATCCGAAATCACTATCCGAATTTTCGGATATCCGAAATTCGGATATCCGAAATTTTCGGATATTTCGGATATCCGAAATCGGATATCCGAAATTTCGGATATCCGAAATTTCGGATATCGAAATTCGGATACGATTTCGGATATCTTTCGGATATCCGAAATATTCCGTATCCGAAAATCCGAAAATCCGATCCGATTTTATCCAAAAGTCGGATATCCGAAATTTCGGATATCCGAAATTTCGGATATTTCGGATATCCGAATTTCGGATATCCAAATCGGATATCCGAAATTTCGGATATCCGAAATTTCCGAAGTTTTGGATATCCGAAATTTCGGATATCCGAATTTCGGATAGTGGATTTCAATATCCGAACATATATCCGAAATTTCGGATATCCGAAATTCGGATATCCGAAATCGGATATCCGAATATCCGTATCCGAAAATCCGAAAACCCGATCCGAATTTATCCAAAAAATCGGATACCCGAAATTTCGGATATCCGAAATTTCGGATATTTCGGATATCCGAAATATCCGAAATATGTTCGGATATCCGAAATTTCGGATATCCGAAATTTCGGATATCCGAAATTTCGGAATATGTTCGGATATTGAAATCCACTATCCGAAATTTCGGATATCCGAAACATCCGAATTTCGTATCCGAAATTTCGGATATCCGAAATTCGGATATCCGAAATTTCGGATATCCGAAATTTCGGATATTTCGATATCCGAAATTCGGATATCCGAAATTCGGATATCCGAATTTCGGATATCCGAAATTTCGGATATCCGAAATTTCGGATATCCGAAATTCGGATATATATCCGAAATTTCGGATATCCGAAATTCGGATATCCGAAATTTCGGATATCCGATTTCGGATATCCGAAACATATCCGAATTTCGGATATCCGAAAGTCGGATATCCGAATTTTCGGATATCCGAATTTCGGATATCCGAAATTTCGGATAGTGGATTTCAATATCCGAACATATATCCGAAATTTCGGATATCCGAAATTCGGATATCCGAAATTTCGGATATCCGAAATTCGGATATCCGAAATTTTCGGATATCCGAAATCGGATATCCGAATATCCGAATTTTCGGATATCCGAAATTCGGATATCCGAAATTCGGATATCCGAATTTCGGATATCCAAATCGGATATCCGAAATTTCGGATATCCGAAATTTCGGATATTTCGGATATCCGAAATTTCGGATATCCGAAGTTTCGGATATCCGAAATTTCGGATATCCGAAATTTCATATCCGAAATTTCATATCCGAAATTTCGATATCCGAAATTTCGGATATCCGAACTTCGGATATCCGAAATTTCGGATATCATTTCGGATATAAATTCGGATATCATTTCGGATATCCGAAATTTCGGATATCCGAAATTCGGATATCCGAAATTTCGGATATCCGAAGTTTCGGATATCCGAAATTTCGGATAGTGGATTTCATATCCGAACATATATCCGAAATTTCGATATCCGAAATTTCGGATATCCGAACTTCGGATATCCGAAATTTCGGATATCCGAATTTCGGATATTTCGGATATCCGAAATTTCGGATATCCGAAATTTCGGATATCCGAAATTCGGATATCCGAAATTTCGGATATCCGAAATTCGGATATCCGAAATTCCAATCAAATTTCGGATATGAAATTTCGGATATCAAATTTCGGATATCCGAAGTTTCGGATATCCGAAATTTCGGATATCCGAAATTTCGGATAGTGAAATTTCACTATCCGAAATTTCGGATATCCGAAATTCGGATATCCGAAATTCGGATATCCGAAATTTCGGATATCGAATTTCGGATATCCGAAATTTCGGATATCCGAAATTTCGGATATCCGAAATTCGGATATCCGAAGTTTCGGATATCCGAAATTTCGGATATCCGAAATTTCAATCCGAAATTCATATCCGAATTTCGGATATCCGAAATTTCGGATATCCGAACTTCGGATATCCGAATTTCGGATATCCGAAATTTCGGATAGTGATTTTTAATATCCGAACATATATCCGAAATTTCGGATATCCGAAGTTCGGATATCCGAAATTTTGGATATCCGAATTTCGGATATCCGAAAATATCCGAATTTCGGATATCCGAAATTCGGATATCCGAAATTTCGGATATCCGAAATTTCGGATATGTTCGGATATTGAAATCCACTATCCGAAGTTTTGGATATCCGAAATTTCGGATATCCGAAATTTCGGATAGTGGATTTCAATATCCGAACATATATCCGAAATTTCGGATATCCGAAATTCGGATATCCGAAATTCGGATATCCGAAATCGGATATCCGAAATTCGGATATCCGAAATTTCGGATATCCGAAATTTCGGATATCCGAAATTTCATATCCGAAATTTCGGATATCCGAAATTTCGGATATCCGAAATTTCGGATATCCGATTTCGGATATCCGAAAATTTCGGATATCCGAAATTTCGGATATATGTTCGGATATTAAAAACCACTATCCGAAATTTCGGATATCCGAAATTCGGATATCCGAAACTTCGGATATCCGACTTTGAACACCCCTATAAAGATTTAGGATCAAGGCCGTCGAACTCAACATCAACTTTTTTAGATTTATTTGCACTTTTTCCACGATTTTGATTAGGTTTTTTAGGCATGGTTTGGATCGGAGTTGAAAAAGGAACAAGAGAATGAGATCAGATTGTTTATTTCGATTGTGTTTATACAAAATAATTTTTTTAGATTTATATAAAAATAATTTTTTAGATTTATACAAAATAATTTTTTTTAGATTTATACAAAATATTATTTTTTTGCAGAAATGGTCCTATGAGCAATAAATGGACGAAACTACCCCCTATGTGACAAGCACATGGGGGCATTAACGGCTGAATTCTAACGGCACGTTAGTTTTGGACCAAAATTGCAACATGTGTGATATGACAGGGATGGGTTTCGCGACTTTTCACACTTTTGTATCAAACTTGCAAAATGTGTGATAACACAGGGACCTAAAATGCAATTCGTTCTAATTATTATTTTATTTTATTTTTTTAATAGTGAGTTAGTAGTTTACACTCGAGACATCACAATAAAATAATATATCAAAGTTAGTTGTACTTGGTCCTTAATTGAACTTTAAAATGGTGTAAATACATGAATTATTCATAAATTTTTATGCTAGTGTTAAACATTAATTAAAAACTCTAATGGTTGATAGTTTAATGGTAAAGAGTCCTTTTATGAGGACTTGAATTTGGGAAGACTCGAGTTTAAGTCTAAGAAGACAAGGTTTTTCGTTAATATGTTGTCGTGTTTTTGGACGGACTATTAAGGCTCCTATTAGGTATTGGGTGAAAAAGCTCTCTAATGTGAACCAGGTTAAGACAATATATTTCAGACCCTACATTATAAAAATTTTCTAAATTTTGTTTTAGAAAATACATTAATTACGTATTCATTAATATTAATTTGTCATTGAATATCTGAATGTATTGCTTCGAGTTAAAATCAAACGTAGGTGCAAAAGGTAACACGGTAAATCTTGTATATATAACTGAGAGGTTAAAGTAATAAAGTTATGATATTTTGTATAAAGTTATTTCACTATATATGTTCAATCATTGAAAATGATATCTACATCTACATATATGATATATCTGTTAGACTATCTCCAATGAGGGTGTTTTTCAGTGCATTTAGATGCCCTTAGTTGTCTATGGATATCCTTTTCCAATGAAACTTGTCCAAAATTAAAGATTTTTTGATGTATGTTCTCACTTAAGGGCATGCCCTTAGCTAGGCTATCTCCAATCCTATTTTTTTGTTTGTATATAGATGTAAGGGTCGTAAGAGTCTGGACAAAAAACATGCGACTCGTGACTCGGTCCAAGTTCGCACGGCGCCTCGTAAGAGTCTGGACAAAAACGAGTCACCTAACGAGTCGACTCGTTTTTTGTGTAAATCGACTCGCCTCGTAAGAGTCGACTCGCCTCGCCTCGTAAGAGTCGACTCGTGACTCGTAAGAGTTTAACAACTATAGTAAGGATATATAAGGATGTTTGTATGGTTGGAGGTAAAACCAAATGATTATAAAGATGTGTAAGGATTGGAGATAGCCTTAACACTTAACACACACACACACACACACACGAAAAGTGAATATAAGGTTGTCCTATATCTAAGCTTAGGTGTGAAATCCATCACATACTAATTTTGCGGTGGTGGTATGATTATTATGTAAATGAGGTAGTGTAGTTATTTTAAGAGTTGGGTGATTTATGTTATAAATTATTTAATTAAGGATATTATTAGTATATGAGATTAGATGAAGATGTTTAAATTAATTAATCAAAGAAAATGTAATTTTTATAAAAAAGATTTTGGAGGGATAGGAAGGAGGATTGTTTTTTAATAAAAGAAAGATATACAACAGGTGCAAGAAAGAAATGTATAATTTACATAGGGGTTAAAAGTAGGATGGGGATAATTTAAATTTGTTTTCAACTTCTTTAACCCCTTATAAAAAGAATTGGATTAAGATTTTAAGCATATTTTTTTGTTCCCAAAATGTCTCTTTCAGTATATTTATGGTTCACAAAATGCCCATCCACACACTACAACACTATTTAGTGTATGTATAAATATTATATTGGTTTGTTTTTTGCTTTATTATATTAGTACACTATTTTTGTTATCAATTTGTAATTGATTCTAATTTAATTAACATTGATCTTTCTATATGGTTTTAAAACAATCGACAGAATCTCATAATCTATATTTTTGACACACTCTGTAACCAATGTATTCATCCAAAAAAATAGTTATAAAATTTCGCCGCAACGCGCAAATACTATGCTCGTTACTAGTAAAGTTTGAGACATCTTAATACTTAGATTAAAATGAAGGGTCAAAAATAAAAAAATATCTTTAAATCTTGACCTTTATATTTGATTCAAGGTTACAAATTCTCAACTTTACTAAAAAAAAAGTTGAAAACAACTTTAGAGGATCTCAATCCGTTAAAGTAATAACGTTGTAATATTTCTTTTAATGCTTTAGTGTGAAAAATCACATGTATAAATACTTGTAATAAAAAAATCGAATCGACATAAAATTATTGATAACTGACTGGTCGATATGAAATAGATTGTTTTAACTTATTATTCAATCTGCCCAATACATCCATTTTCACAATCATTGGATCACTGATTCTACAACGTTGATTTTTGTTCACAAAACTTATTCGTTAGGATTAGGATCCTTTAAAGTTGATCCAATTTTATAGGTAAAGTTGAATCAACTTTAACTATTAGATTAACTCTAATAGTCAAGATTAAAATTTGATGTTTAAATCTTGATCATTGGATTTAATTCAATGGTTAAAGTTGATCCAACTTTACGTATAAAGTTGGATCAACTTTAGAAGATCTTAATCCGTTTTGTTATGTGTCTTACATTTTACATTTTAGAATTTTGACTAATAAATAAACATCTCCATCTGATATAGATTAATCAATTATTTATAGATTGTGGCTCTAGAATATGTTTATTTCCATTCGGTATATTATCTTAATCTATCAATATCTCTATAACAAAGTGCTAAATTTATTCATAAACAAACAGGAACCTTTGGATGGATTCCATCTTTAATTTAGAACCATTAGATCATATTTAATTATTTCATCTTTTATAAATGACAATATTAATACTTATACTTTATATAATTTGTTAAAATATACCCTTAACATTAAAAATAATATGAGATAACATTCCTTAATTATATATACACGTAAATTTATAAGTTAATATATAAAACAAAATTAGCTAACTTAGGAACCTTCCTAAATTTATATAAACGTAAATCTATAAATCTATATATAAAATAAAATTAGCTAATCTTAAAAATAGATGTTATAGTATTTGAGTTATTTCTTAAATATATCTATACTCTATTCAGCTTTTTAGCCGGGAACCTTTTGTTTAACGGAAAATGTTAGATATTAATGTTTGTAACCCTAGCAGTGACACCCAAGTTGGATAATGTTTGATCAAATAATCGCACTATGGTTCAACCGAAGGTGTGAGAGGGGGATTTGGGTGTTTTGACGGCGATTACCTTCCGGTCAGAGGGCCGTAGGCCGCTTTACGCCTAAAGGTTGTTTATTCCCGGCCGATTATGAGGCTGAGGGTTTATGTGTTATGATTAGGGTTTTTTAGGGATCGAATGTATTGATGATGGTGTGCCGTATGGCACCTCCTCTCTTTATATAGAGGGTAAAGCCTTGGGGAGGAAGATATGAATTTAGGGTAAATCCCTTCCTCTTTTCGTGATATCTTCTAAGTATGGAAGATATATCTTAGGACTCTTAAACCGCGTCCTTGTTTATAGGAGTGTTTGATTTCATTCCCTTTTCGGGAGGTCGGATAAGCATGGAAAGAATTCATGTGTATCCGTTTATTATTTATGATTATCTTTGGGAGCTCCGGAATTACGGAGGTATACATCGTAGCTTCGACTACGGACATGTTCGCTTAGTACAATATGTTAGTACTTTTGCTGCTTACGAAGGGTCCTTCGTATTCATTCTTTTATACGGAGGTAGAGCTCCGTATACGGTATATCATCAAGCCCCCCAGTCTGATGGGAGAGTCTATCTGTAGAGTATCGCATTAGACTTCATAAATAATCCAAAGGAAAAATAAATAAATAATAGCGTACCTTTATAACCGGAGCTCGAAGGAGCGTTAGGTTTTGGATGCTTCGTTGCTTCTCCGGAGCTCTTGTTAAGGGTAAAATTGTCATTTTACCGTGCCGCGTATGTATCCCATCAGAAATTGATTTGAGCGCGCTTATCCCAAGAAAGAAAACTGATCGACGGTTGGGTAGGTTGTGCGCCGGTTTTCAAACCATCCGTTTTGTCTCCTATTTATTCTTTGACGGCTTCGAAGAGTCTTCTTTTTCACTCTCCCTACTCTCTTCTCTTCATTATCATCAAAAAATATCCGCTCCCCCCATTTCAGTCTTCTTCATACTATGGATCGTAATCATTTTCGTGTTATTAGTACCACGTATTCAGAGATGACTGAGGAAGATGTCGCATGGTTCCGCCGGTGCTTTTGCTACCCTAATGATCCTGAAATTAGGGTTCCGGGATGATCGGAATCGATTCTAGATGCGCCGACTGGATTCATAGGTATGTATACCGCTCCTTTTCCCGGTGGCAATCTTAGGTTCCCTTCGTCCCCTTGGTTATTAGGGTTACTTGATTACTACGATCTGTATTTATCTGTAGTGCACCCTTTAGCGATTACTATGATAATGTCGTTTATCGTTATTTGTCGTGCTTATGAGATAGAGCCATCGATGAGTGTGTTTCGGTATTTCTTCAAACTGGGTATTCGTGATGGTTGGGTTATGGTTGAGGAGAGGCCTGGCAGGTTGTTTTTTGATATTGGTGATTCTGATATGTTGAACTGGAGACCAGGGTTTTTGTTTTTCAGTGAGGAGTATGTTCATCCGCTGTTTAGGGGTTTGTTGAATACGGATAGGTTGGTGTCGTGTATGTCTTTTGAGGATAATGTGCATGATTGGGTCACTCTTGATAATCCATTGGTCCATCAGGTGCGTAGGTCTCCTTTTAAGTTGGTTACCTATCCCTCTGTGATTTTGTATCTTTGTGGCATTACGATGTCATGGGAGGGTTCTCCTGATGAGCCGGTCTTGATATGGTGTTGTGAAGGTACCATTCTTGTTGCTACCTTTTTCTGCGTTTTCTTCATATTTGTTTTCATCTTATTCTTTTACGTTGCTTTTGTAGAGTTGACACTTAGAGAGGTTGTTACCATGAATCCTCGGGGCATGGTTGTTTTTTGATATTGGTGATTCTAATATGTTGAACTGGAGACCAGGGTTTTTGTTTTTCAGTGAGGAGTATGTTCATCCGCTGTTTAGGGGTTTGTTGAATACGGATAGGTTGGTGTCGTGTATGTCTTTTGAGGATAATGTGCATGATTGGGTCACTCTTGATAATCCATTGGTCCATCAGGTGCGTAGGTCTCCTTTTAAGTTGGTTACCTATCCCTCTGTGATTTTGTATCTTTGTGGCATTACGATGTCATGGGAGGGTTCTCCTGATGAGCCGGTCTTGATATGGTGTTGTGAAGGTACCATTCTTGTTGCTACCTTTTTCTGCGTTTTCTTCATATTTGTTTTCATCTTATTCTTTTACGTTGCTTTTGTAGAGTTGACACTTAGAGAGGTTGTTACCATGAATCCTCGGGGCATGGTTGTTGGTATAAGGCCTCTGCCTCCTTCTGATGATGAGGATGGGAAGGGTCCCCTTTTTGCTGGTGTCGTTGTTTCTGGCCTCCTCCGAAGAGGCAGAGGGTGGTGGGTGGTCCATCCGGTGCAGCGGACCCTATGGCCGCAGGTCCTTCTATCATTATTCTTGATTCTTCTCCGGTGAGGGACGAAGTTGCTGCTACTACTGCACCGGCTTCTAATGTTGGTCAGGGTACGTCTGCTTTCCCTTGATTTTGTTCCTTATGTCTTCATAAATCTGATGTGTGTGTATTTCCTTCTTTTAGCCGGCACTTCTGAACCTGGGCGTAGGCCTGGGAAAGAGCCTGTTGAAGAAACTGGAGCTACCACAACTGGTAAGTGGCTTTAGATTATGTACATTTTTCTTCAACTGTTGTTTTCCCTTTTATATTTATGACCGATCCTCTTCATGTTTTAGGGATTCCTCTTCAGAGTGAATTGCCTGATCCACAGCTTTGTCGAATGAGTCTGGATATGCTGGTTCCTGACCACTTGAGAAATATGTTGGATACCATGCCGGCTCAAAAGCTTGCTGAGATGACCAATCAGGCTCTTTTTGCTGCTCGTATGATTGGTTCGGCTAGCAGTGCTAGAGTGCACTTTCTGGAAGAAGACCTACGGAGGCATGGGGTAGAGTTGACCTCTTTAAGGGCATCCCAGTCTGGCGGAGGTGATGCTTCTTTAGTGAATTCTCTGCGGAGGGAGCTTGCTGATGCCCAGGAGGCTTTGTCCCTGACTACACAGAGTTTGGATGCTGCTCATGAGCGGATTGCCACTCGTACTGTTGCCGGTCCTTATGCGGTGATCAACAGTTTGGAGGAGAGGGTGTCAGCTCGGGAATTGGAGTTGGAGAATAGGACGAACTCCATGCGTCAGGTGATTTCTGGTGTTATTCCTCATGTTTTTCGTATGCTGATGGCGAGCCCTAAATTCGATCAGAGCCTTGATGAACTTATCGAGGCTAATCGGGCCGATGCGAGAGCCTTGTTACTTTTTCGTATGGAGCGTCGTGGGTAAGTTGTCTTGAGGGGGAGAGAGAGGCTTCTTGGCACTGAGGAGAGGATCGTTGCTGCTGAAGAGGCCTTAAGGAATATTTCTTTTCGTTATATCCAGCAGGTTTCTGCAAATCCTAATGCTTCGGTAGCTGATCTTTATAATATTAGGCCTTGATGAGCGTCCATATTGTGATAAAAACCCCTATCAAAAGGCTTTATTTCAATGTCTAAATGAGTTAATATTCCGGAACTATTGGTACTTAATGGAGTCGTATGTTTATGCAGGTTCACGGAAGATGCGAGAGAGGGTAAATGACATCAAGTGACTCAAGAATGAAGCCTATGAAGTTACAAGACACAAGGAACTGATTCGGGAGTCAAACGAAGATGCACGAGATGAAACAGCAGCCCCCAGCGCCGCTGGCCAAGAAGCAGCGCCGCTCCCGAAGACCCAGCGCCGCTGGCCCAGTCCCAGCGCCGCTGGCAAGCCCAGCCAGCGCCGCTGGGCGGCCCAGATCAGCAACCGACTTAAATCACTATTTAAGCCGAACTAATTCTCAAAACCCTAAGAGAGAGCCGATTCAGCAGCCCTAGCCACCGAGATCAAACCCTAGTTCGTAGTTACAGATTTCCAGAAGGTTTTGGAGCTTCTAACACCTTCCGATCTTCATCCGCAGTCTAGATTTACTTTTCTATTTTACTTTCTTTTGGTGAACAATGTCTTTCATCTTTTCAGACTTTGTTATTCCTTTAATAATGTCAGCGCTAGTAGGCTGAATACTTGTTTGGATCAATGTGATCATGTAGACGTTTATTGTTTTACTTTATTTGTTAGAATCTGTTGAAGTGTGTTTTACTGTTTATCGTAGATCCATGTTTTACTAGTTCTTCATATTATTATTGGTTCTATATCTGAATATATTAGTTTAATTCTGATGGTTGTCTATGATCATACACTAGAACTAATATGCTAGGATGGAAAACACTAGTCGGTCTATAACTAGTTGTAAAAGGTGATTCACTTGTAACCGAGGGATCCAGAACCATAGTAATTAGGACAAATTGAACATGATGCTTAACAATGTCAGACGCGATCCTTTGACTTGGTCACCGGAGATAATTATTATCTTGTCATGGCTTAAGAGCCGGGTAACTAAAAGATGAATTAGTAACACAAACTTTAGGTCAATAATGCTTAAACAATGAATCTAACGAGAATTTGTTTATAGGTTAGTGTGAGTCTAGCGACAGCACTAGTAATTAGGCAAAGTGAATCTAACGAGAATCTGAGCCGTGATTAAGTTTCCAACATTCTAGCAAGTAGGTAGAATAGTATTTGGTCGTACCATGAGATCGGAGATGCCAAACAAGTATTTTAATTTAATTACTGTTATTTGCTTTTTCAAACTATTTTCAGACTAAGCCTCTCGCTGAATAAGCGGTTGCGGCTTCTATTTACTTTTCAGTATTTTAATTAGTTTAATAGGAAATCGTGACAACCCACAACCGCTAGAATTACACATATTATTAGATTAGGTAGTGCAAGCGTCCCTGCGAACGATCCTGTAACTTATCACTTAAACTATACTACACTGATCGGGTTCTCTGCTCGTAAGTGTGTGTGTTTTCAGATAATTACTTGTACAACATTTTATAAATTTAAAAGCAAAAATAAAACCACCATCAGGCCTCAGGGAATGTGAACTGTTGATCCTCTGCACTCTGTGCGTATATATTTTTTGATGCAGTGATTTTTTCTTGTATATTCTTTGATGTTTTGATTTTTGCTCATTGCTCCTTGTCTTTGTTTCTGTTGTGATTGTTTCACTGTTCTTCAGAGCTTTTCATTCTTCCGTAAGGAAGTAATATCTTCTCTCTTTTTTTTATTATGCTTATACACTCTTAAAAGAGTCTCTTATGCATTTATGCTTATGCACTTCAATCATAAGGAAGGAGTGACTTATGCATTTTTTTCATGGGTTTTTACCTCATGATTATGTTGAAAAGTCTTATGGGCGTCCCCTTGACAATTCAAATTAAGGATTTTTATGCGCATTTAGAAAATTATTACGATCGTTTTATATAATTTCTTGGGAGCTTGTAAGTACATGGCAGGAGGAAGTTACAATTTCTTTGTATTGTTCCTAGCTGCTACTTTTATGCTGCCTTATTTGCTCCGTTAATCTGGCTTATCCCGAGGGCAAATTATGCTCCAACCGGTCTTGATGCCTATCAGAGTCTTTAGTATGTGGGTTTCTTTTTCCCTTGTTGTTCCGTATGGTTCTGGCCATTCTTCTGCGAAGGATCCTTCTTCTGCGATTTCCAGCTGTCCCCTGGGTCCTTTCTGAATTTTTCTTCTGTTGCGTTTGTACCACGGTACGGAGCTCTTTCCCTTTATATCTTCAGTAGAGTATTGTTTGCACCCCCCCGTGAGATTTGTACTGTACGCAACCATGTATTGTTGATGCTATCATATGGAATTTCTTCATTCCTTCTCTGCCCAGGAGCATGTCATAAGGCGAGTTTGCTTTTATCACGATTGTCAGGATCCTTGCTGTTCTCCGCCAGGGGTATCCTCCGATAGTGGCGTCCAGCCATATTTCTCCTAATGGGCGGATGCGTTCACTGGCGAATCCTACCACTTCCGTGTCCAGTGGCGTGATTGTTTCTCGGAGTTTCTTTGGCAGTCGGAAGAAACTTTTCTCGTAGATTATGTCTCGCCCGCTTCCTGTGTCTACCTGCGTATTCTTCAGGCATACGCTGCCTATGTTTACTTTTATTAGCACCGGGTCTGACGATACCTTGTCATCCAGTTCACCAAAGTGATAGTGTTGTGGCCCTTTCTGGATTATGGTGTTCGACAGTATCCTCCTCCGGTGCTCTCCTGGCTCTGCTTCGTCGAAGCTTGGCCTGCTCCTTTTTACTAGGTGCGCTAATTTGTTTTCTCTGGCTGCGCTGTCTATCTGCCTTAATAACTCCCTACAGTAATCTGTACTATGCCCATATCCGTTGTGGAAACAACAGAATTTGTCTAAGTTTCTGGTTTCCCTTCCGGATAACGGCAGTGGTCTGACGAATGTTTTCGCTACTTCTTCTGATGACAGGATTTCTGACGGAGTTTTCCGGAGATTGCCTATTGTTCTTTTGTAGCTGTTCGTCCTACTGCATGTGGGAGGGAACTCATCAGTCGCTATATCCTCCATTATCTCAGTTTGCTTCTCATTCTGTTTTATCATGGACTTCCATTTAGCCATAGCTTTTTCGGTTATTTCTTCTGCACTCCTCCACTCGTGGAATTTCTCCATCAGTTCCAGGTAGCTCCTTGGTTTGCCAAGGCACAGATGTCGTATTAGATCTCCTAACCGGAGACCATGTATGGCTCCGGATATCCTTTCTTCTTCTAATATACGCACCAAGTTTCGAGTGTTGTCCCCATATCGTTTCAAAAAATCTTCTGCCTCCTCATCCTCTTCCTGCTTGATGCCATGTGCCAATAGATGGGAGCCGAACTCTTCCTTCAGTTTGGATTTGAAGTCTTTGACACCGTATATACTCTCTTCGGGTAAGCTTTCGAGCCACCTCCTTGTCTTTCCGTGTAAGAGGTAAAGGATGACATGACAAGTTACTGGACCGCTCCATCCTTCCGCCTTGGCTGTTTCATCGACACTCCTCAGGAATTCCTCGACATCGGAGGTGTCGTCGTACCAAGGTAGGTCTTGGATTTCCAGCATCTTCACCGGAGGTACATGTTGGCGTAAATCTTTGATGAATTACGCGCATGACCCCTTGTATTTAGGCTCTTTTTCCTTTTGTTCAACCTTGTCTTTTTCGACTCTGGTTGTTGAGCTTGCCTTAAGATACTGTGGGGTTGCGATATTGTATGGGTAATACCATGATGCCTGCATATGCCCTGGGTAGCTTCCACCGAAGCATGGTGTCCCCATGTACTGGACATACGGTCCTCCGTAGGGATAAAGATATCCTCCAGAGTAGTACGGTGGATATGCACTCGATGCTTGGTATGTCCCTAGCCTAGGCGCTGTCTGCACAACATCTGCTGCAGTCATCCCAACTGGGATTCCCTGATAGATCGGGTACGGTGGGCATACTGGCATTGGGCTTTTTACTGTCCTTGAGTCATCTTTATTTTTGCTTCCTGCTTCCTTCTTTTTGTTCAGATCTCTTTTGGCCAGCTGCTGGCCGATTTCATCTGTTGCAGTTGGATTGTTTTCTGTATCTTGAATCTGATTTCTGTCCTCTTTCCTGCGCTCCTACACTACTGGTGACGGGATACCTTGTGTCGTGCACCCAGGGTGCGGCACAGTACCTTCCTCTGGATCTGGAGCTGTATCTTCTTCGAAGTTACTCTCCCTTATGTCGAGACCGCCGTCTGTTGCTTTGCTTAGTGCCATTATTTGGCAGGTCAACCGACCTGCTGCCTGGTCATCTGACGACTGCTGGCCCGCTCTGGTTCTTTGTTCGTCTGGGGAGCTGGGGTTTTTGACTGGGAGAGTCTCACCGTTGCCTACTTCTTGATTGTGGACAATATCTGACCCGTGTTGTCCCGGAAAGGAGTTAAGGTTTGACATAATGTTTTTTTGATCGTGGATGGATTCGAATTTAAGAGCAAAGGTCCCACGGATGGCGCCAATTTGTTTGATCAAATAATCGCACTATGGTTCAACCGAAGTTGTGAGAGGGGGATTTGGGTGTTTTGTCGGCGATTCCCTTCCGGTCAGAGTGCCGTAGGCCGCTTTACGCCTAAAGGTTGTTTATTCCCGGCCGATTATGAGGCTGAGGGTTTATGTGTTATGATTAGGGTTTTTTAGGGATCGAATGTATTGATGATGGTGTGCCGTATGGCACCTCCTCTCTTTATATAGAGGGTAAAGCCTTGGGGAGGAAGATATGAATTTAGGGTAAATCCCTTCCTCTTTTCGTGATATCTTCTAAGTATGGAAGATATATCTTAGGACTCTTAAACCGTGTCCTTGTTTATAGGAGTGTTTGATTTCATTCCCTTTTTGGGAGGTCGGATAAGCATGGAAAGAATTCATGTGTATCCGTTTATTATTTATGATTATCTTTGGGAGCTCCGGAATTACGGAGGTATACATCGTAGCTTTGGCTACGGACATGTTCGCTTAGTACAATATGTTAGTACTTTCGCTGCTTACGAAGGGTCCTTCGTATTCATTCTTTTATACGGAGGTAGAGCTCCGTATACGGTGTATCATCAGATAATATGCTGAAAGTTGGAACTCACACACTCTTACAGAACATGAGTGATAACACGTAAGCTCATAGACTCAAGTGACAAATGCCTAAAACTATGGGAAATCAAGATTTACTCTTGGGTCTACAAGCCAATATCCTTTCCGCCAGTTGCTCATAAGAGGGTCTCAGCTGACCATTTGATCCAAGACCAAGTGGTTTATTAATCGGGAATCTAACCTCTCTTTTTTTCAGAAAAACATATTAACCTACCCAAACTATCTCTATCATTTAACTTATTTAAATATTTTCACCTAATATATCTATAATACCTTTAATGAAATTATTTGTAACATATATCAATCAACCCTTAAAATAACTACATCACTGATGAGCGTCCATTTTGTGTTTATTTCCCATATCATTAGGCCGTGTTTTAATGCTTAAATGAGTTTAGAAATGTGAACTTTTGGTACTTAATTGGATGACATGTTATGACAGGTTCACAAGGCGTGCAAGTGAAGGCAAACGTCTCTACTCAACTTAACACGAAGCCACAAGACTTTTGGACGAAGACTAGCAAGCGGAACATGAAGAATTTGAGGCCAACATGAAGCAAATGACCATGTGTTAGCATTTTGGGCATAACTTCTTCATACGGACTCCGTTTCTGACGAGAAAGCTATCCACGGAAAGGCGAGAGAAAGATCTACAACTTTCGTGTTGATGTCGAAGACCAGCGCCGCTGGAAGTGATCCTGAAGCTCACCAGCGCCGCTCCCACATCATGAGCGCCTCTGGGACTTCACAAGCGCCGCTCCCACATCATGAGCGCCTCTGGGACTTCACAAGCGCCTCTGGACTTCACCAGCGCCGCTCCCACCTCACGAGCGCCGCTGGGACTTCACCAGCGCCGCTGGTAAAGTCGATTCAGATCTAGAACTTTCTGAAAACCTATAAATACCCCGCTAAACCCTAAGAGCCGCAACTTACTTCCTCTAGACGACTTTGGGGGTTGTTCTAGGGTATTTTCTTCAGATCTAAACCCTCGTAACACCTCCATATCATCCGGAAGATCAAGCATCGATTCTCTACAACAATTATTATTCAACAAATAATTATTAGGTCAAATTAGTTAGGGTTTTGGTGTGAGGTTCGAAGGAGCGACCAAGAAGGATAAGGACTGCGTGACTTCGATATCCCTATTATTAGTTTGATCTTTCTTTTACTCTTTTTATTATTTTTAGCTAACTTTATTGAAAGACTATTTGTTTGACAATTATTTTTATGGATTTATTTATATTATAATTGTTAGGGTTATTTGTTTTGCCATGAGTAGCTAAGTAGTTTTGCGTCTATTTGGATAATGTGATCATGCCATGGCATATTTTATACTAGATTGTTGAACCATTTCTATGCTTGTCGCAGATCCATGGTTATTGAGTCAGATAAATGTTATTAGTTTTCATATACAAACTGATTTGTTGATTTGTTTGGGAGGATTTGATTCGGTCTCCTTAGAGTCACTAGTCTGTTTTGCGAAACATTAATCGGTCTATAATTAATGTGGTCTCTTGACTTATAACTGAGCGGGGGATGGTTAATTAATAATTTGGCTCAACTGAACATGTGTTTTATTAGGTTATTCTAGTTGATCTGGCGAACGGAAACCGGATCCGGGTGACTAGAGTAATCAGTGTCTTTTGAATTTAACAAGGATTTAGACTTACATAAAAGATAAAGTCATAGTTACAAAACGAACGGGTGAATTAATTGCTTTTCTTATTTTAGTTTCATTTAAATTGTGACAACCCCAAATCCTAGAATTACTTAGTCTAGCTTAGTTCTTAAACATAGTCCCTGCGAACGAACATGGTCTTACCTATTTACTATACTACAAACGAACGGGTCCACTGCCCGTGAGTGTGTGTGTTTAGTTTGGTATTTTCTTGACTTATAAATTTAAAACTTGACTGATTTTAATTATACACAAACGACACATCAATCACCCCCTTCTACATCAGTTATTTTACATTAATAAGTTAATGTCTACAACGCTACTACCGCCACCGCCACCACCTATCGTCACCGCCACCACCACCTATCGTCACCGCCACCACATTCCCCACCGACCGTCATTGTTGACGTCGCCACCACCACTATCCACCGTCGTCACTACACCTCTACATCATTTATTCTTAGATATATTTATATCCTTTTTGATGAACAAACTGATGTCATAAATTAAATAAACTTCCGACTTAATAATAGTAATACATAAATATATTTAGCAAGTAATATATTTGATCAGCTTAACACTTAGATTTTTCGATTTTAATAGCCCAAGTATTATTTAAATATATAAATTGAATAAATAAAGTTAATATATGTTTTAAATTATATATCCTAATAATATTAAAATTTACATCATCATTATTATTATATAAAGATATAACAAACATATCGAACGAAACATATACCATAAAAGCCATTGTCAAATATAATATCCTCATTTTCAGCAGGTAGTCACTTCATTTAACTTTACAACGTCATTAAATCTCTCTTTCTTTATAAAAATTCAAACACCCCATCCTTCTTGAAAGGGAAGGATAATTGTGCAATAGCTTTTGTTTATTAAGTCAAGAAACAAATATATTTGATTGACTTAATGAATTAAGGCAATTAAGATTAAGTAATGACTTTTTAATTAAGACATTACCAAACACTACCTAATAGTACTTCCCATTTAGATTATGCTATAAGAAAGTTAGTTCGGAAATGAGACAATTGTCCTTAATGAACCCCCAATGGAAAGAGTTATTATAGATTACCTAATTCGTTATTAATGAACTAATTTACACCCTAAACCACCTACATCACTCGATACTGTCACCACCACCAATATTAACCGCCATTACCACCCGTCGCCGCCACCATATCCGCATTACATGGTACCGTGTTATGAAGATATAACATAAATATCTTACTAACCATTTTTGATACAAAACATTTTTTGAATGATAATATCATCAAATTTTAACATGTTTTATCCATAACTACTTGATTATGTTATAATGAATATTTAATATGTTTATCTCGCGTATTACGCGGGAAAATAATCTAGTATATACTTTAAGACAGTTGAACTAAATTACTTATTAACCAATCAAATCGCTAAATTTTATCAAATTCACTCTCGCTTATGTCATCATTTAATTAAATTATAATTTAAAAATCCTAATAATCATTATCCAAATAATTTACACTTTTAGCCTGAATACTTAATTTATATTTATTTTTAGCCATCAAACTTGAGATTTTTAAAATTTTTAATCATACTATTAATTAAACAAATTTCAACATATGAAATATTATCTACAAAAAATATTTCAAAGATGAAATAAAATATATGTGTTCAATGTTCTAGACGTATTCTTTTAAATTTGTTTTTACTTACGTTTTTCAAATTTAAATTTCAACATATGAAATATTGTCTACAAAAAATTATTTCAAACGATGAAATACAATATATGTGTTCAATGTTTTAGAAGTATTCTTTTAAATTTGTTTTTACTTACATTTTTACATTTAAATTTATATATTTAATAATTTATCTTATCTTTAAAATGTTATAAATAATCCGCGTAATCACATCTCTCGATTTTCTCAAATTTTCAATTTTTGACTTTTCTTGACTTTTTATTATAGAAATAAATATAGATTTACACATATAATATCAATGTCGACAACATGACTAAAGATAAATATTAGCTTATAAGAAAATTATAAAATATTATAAATTGATACTAAATGTCGTACATTGTATCCCAATACAATATTGATAATCCAATTTAATAATATATTAGATTAGATTTTTATAAATTATAAATATTAATATTTAATTTAATATTTAATATAAACACAATATGAACTCTAGATACTTATCTCAAACACAATAACAGATGGCGATATATAACATCTTTATCTAAACACAATAGGAATCACATAACATGGGACGATCAATCTGTCACACCCGCCCCAGACGGGGTATGACGTACATGGATTCACAACACAAGATATACTGAACGACACAAAACGTTGTCGTTTTTAAAATACAATTTATACATAACATGATTTGTATTGTTTATAATACAAATTTATTGTTTTCAAAACATTTAATCAATATTAAATAATATTAAACAGTGGATAAAGAGACTTTAGCAAATTGACGAGTCTTTACTAGAGTCTGAGGGTAAGCCATAGTCCAGTCTGTTGTATGCAGCGGAAAGTTGTCCCATACAGATTATCATCTAGTTACCTGAGAATACATGCTAAAATACGTCAACATTTAGTTGGTGAGTTCCATAAGTTTTTCATATAGAAAATATAGTTTCCAAAAATACTAGAGTTCAGTGTGATCATTGCCTTACCGCAATGTTAAGTAGTTATGATACAATATCAGCAAAGAGTATCATATGTTTTTAATCAAAATACAGAGTATGAACCACAAGACTTAAAGTAACCATTTGATCACACAATGGATCAAATATAAGCAAGAGTTGAAACTGTATATACCAAGTTCTAAGCTCATGAACCGAAACTAGACAAGTGTGTGTTTATTTGCCTCCAGAGTAGGTACCTTGTTCAGGGTACTCTAAGTTTTCCAAATATATATGCATCCGTATCCAGTTGGTATGACCAACACGAATGGGGGTGCCTACCCCAATAGTACTATTCAATATACCCACGTTTATGTTTCCATAATTAATCGTTCATGATGGTGAGGACTTTGAGTGAACAGAGCAACTTAGAATCAACCATATATACATTTCTGAGTACTTGTGTTCATCATAACAGTAAAGAGTTTGTATTTTACCCCGAAGGTAAGGTAAAATAAATAAAGTGGAGTTACAAAATATATATAATATATATAATTTTGTAAATATATACATATAAGTATAACAAACAATTTTATGCATGTATCTCAGCCCCTAAATAAATAAAAGAGTTGAAAAGGGGATTATAGAAACTCACATAGTATATTATATATCATATAGTTTTGCAATTGTTCTTCAAAGTTTCGTATATATATAACATAAAATAATTATTATGCATGTATCTCAGTCCCCGAAATAAATCATATAAAAGAATTAAAAAGGGGAATATGGAAACTCACCTTAGTGATAATAGCAGAAATTAAGTAGATGAAATAAGCCTTGTATAGTTATACCAGAGAGTATTTAGAAGAGAATATGTAGTGGTGTGTGTTTTAAAGTTTAATATCGTCTGCTATTTATAGGCGAACGAATTCATTCGTTTGATTATTATATTAATAAAATTTACTATCCAGTTTAGAAAAACAGAACGCAGACTCAATCTTCATAATTCGTTTATATTATTATATTAATAAAAGTTCCTGCCAATTTAGAAAAGAAGAACGTCTTCGAAAGTTTTCAACATTACACGTATATATATAATATTATATTATATTATTATTATCATGAATAAGGGGTATGTATATATATAGTATTCTTTTTGTCCATACATCTAGTGAAATAAACCCGTGATTCATAATTTATAAATTTTAAATTATAAAGTAGACAAAAATGTGTTTTCCACTACCTCTTGGACGTTTCTAATGATAGATTTCTTTTATACAAGTAGTATAATTTAATACATTGCTTTAATCTTAAATTATTCATACGAGCTCCTATTGAGAAAATTCAAGTTTCTATAAGATCATAAAATTAAAATCTACAACTTTCATTTTAATAATTTTTGCTCAATTACCCATGTGAGCGGGTTTTTGGACGTTTATATTATAAGAATAAAGTATGAAAGTGATGTTTACTATTTAACACTATTTAGTTTTAAATTTTAGTGAATTATTATTTTGACGTGGGTCCCGCTTGAATTAAAAATTAATAAAATTTTAACGAATTCGAATTCGAACTCGTATTCAGAATTCAACGTTTCAATAAATTATTTGACGTGGGTCCCACCTTTATATTATTTTATTTTATTACCCTTTTTACAATTTACTTTCTACCTTTACTATTTAAGATTTACCTTTTACCTTTATTATTTAGAATTACTTTCTACCTTTACTATTTACCGTTACTATTCACAGTCACTATTCACGGTACTATTCACGTTCACTATTTACGGTCACTATTCACGATCACTATTCATGAATACGATTTCAAGATACGATTACTATTCACGGATACGGTACTATTCATGTATACGTTACTATTCATGAATATGATACTATTCATAAATACGGTTATTGATAGTATAAGTATGAAAAAGTATTTCCTTTTTATTTATAAGTTAGTTCAAAGTATCTCTGTGAAAAATTAATAATTTCACGCACGTTAAATATATATATATATATATCAGCATATATTTTATAACAGAATCTATATATTTAATTTGCTCTTTTTAGAATATTACAGAAATAATAAGTTAATTAAATTTTAAATTTACCCGGATTTTTGACAGTTGTTACAATCACAGAACAAAACACGATTTACAACAGAGGTTTACTTGAATACTAAATCCAAATTAATATGAACTCCATTCAAGATTCATTCTATTTCTCAATCAAAAAGATACAAAATTTTCTCCCTTTTTATATATTAGTTTTGCGTATTAATGTTTAAAGTTACAATTATCACTCAAATCAAGAGTCCTAATTGTTATTAAAGAATATGAAAACAATCCTAATTCTTATCTAATTATCATAGGACAGGTGATTGAAAATAAACTTATTCGTGTTATGGTCTGCATCATGATCAAATACATATACTTGAATGTCAAGTACAGGATCACAAGTATGTTTATATTTTAATTCTTAATTATCTTTCATAATAATATCACATTATGAGTACAACTGGTTTCAAAAAATTATATAATAGAGAATTATTATAGCATGTGCCTTGTGGAATGACTACGACAAACAATTCATCAATATGTCTCAGCTAATAATGACAGTGACGAACTGTGATTATTGTACTACAACTTGCAAAGTATAACACTTAGAACCGTATATCTTCAAAATTATAAGCTTTTATGACTTAAATGTATGAAGATCTAATATTGATAATATCGTAAGCCACGTGTCCAGTGTCGAACACGGGTCTAAAATCAAGTTTACATCTATACGCATGTCACATGAAATTGTAGTGCTTTATTAGTCAATAAGTCATATTGATGATGATTATTTGGTTTAAATACTGTTATGCCTGAGATTTTCACCTCCAAGATCTTCGGGTCCAAGATCTTCGTGGTCCAAGATCTTGGGGCTCTAAGATATCTGACTGTTATTACTTTGACTTAGTAGTACAGGAACAAGTAAAATGGAAGACTTGCCCCCAAAGTCGGAATTTATGGTTGAAAACGTGTGGAAATGGCTCCACAACATCAATTTATCAAGTCATCAAGTCAAAGAGAAGAATCTGCTCAAGATCCCTGATTTCCAGCTCAAGATCCCAGATTTTTAGGATAGTTAGTTGGCATCTAGGTCTATAAATAACGAATGAGGCTGATCGATTTAGGATATACTTTACTCACTAGTAATATCTCTGATCACTTGTATTCACACACTACTCTCTACACTCTCATCTTTATTCTCACACTTAGCAATAATCGATCAACCGAATTCCACCATTGTAATCATTTTAACAATCATTAATAAGAGAACAAAGGCAGGGACGATTGCTTCCTCCCGGGGTTTTTATGCCGGCAATCCAGAAGGATTAAGGGCTTTTCCTCGTCAACAAATCACGGTGTTCTTATTCCTTTATGCATTTTACTTTATTTATAGTTTATATATCGTTTTTCTTACGATTATCACTCATATCTTTACATTTTGCTTACTTATGATCAACTTTTACAAAGTAATCTTTCTATTTACGTTCAAGTACTTTAATTAGTCATATTTCATACTTTTATATTGTTTCTTAACGAATTCTTATGTATTATCACGTTTTAACGTTATTTATTCAAGATCTTGACACTCTATTTGTTCATTTGTTAAGTTTTATTAGTAGATCTTTACTTTTACAGTCTTATCTTGATAAAAACATTCCTTTTAGCTTTACTTTACGTGATTATTAAATATTTAGCAAATATGTTACATTTTCGCAATTATTTAAACATCTCAGTATACTGACCTTTCAAGATCTTTAAGCACATAACCTCACGAACGAAAGTTTGGTTACATAATTAATCTAGGTCTTCAACGTAAATTATCTTAGGTAAATTTTTGACCAAAACAAATACCTTAATGTTTTTTTTTCTCTTTATGGGAAATGATAAACTATGTTTACCAGGACATATTTAAAGGTGTTGTACTTACCTCTTGAAAATATGTGTAAATTTCATAGTACAACAAATATCATGTATGTTTAAAAAAATTAACTATAGCCCCGAAGGCTATATTTAACATTATATATATATATATATTATATAATAAGGAGATATAATCAAAAATTAATATAAGAAAAAAAAATTATATTGCATGATCATTTAAATTTGCGTTAAGCGTTATCAAATGGTCTAGTGGTAGAGAGGTATGTTTCCTCACAAGCATTGTAGGTTTAAGTCATACCTTAGACATTGTTGTTAAACTCTTACGAGTCACGAGTCGAGTCGATTTACACCAAAAGCGAGTCGAGTCGCTAGGTGACTCATTTTTGTCCAGACTCTTATGAGTCGTTGTGTGAACTTGGACCGAATCACGAGTCGCAAACTTATAATTATTTTAGTTTGATAGTATGGTTATATATTTTATTTATTGTTACATTACTTTGTGTGTTATCTATGTAGTTCTGATCCATTTATTGCGAATAAGATAAATTGTAAGTTTATGATCTCATATCTATTAAATATGTAATATTTTGGTAAATCTAATAAGGTAAAGAACTTATATTTTGTTTCCAAAAATGTCACATATAATATAACTATACAATATTATTATATATATATATTATACTATATTATATAATATTTTAAAATATCCTGACTTTTATGAGTCGAGTCACGTTTGTTTTCGAGTCGAGTCAAAAGTTACGAGTCGACAACTATAAGCATATTTAGGAGTGACCACGTATATTTAATTTTCACCTAGGGTGAGCCAGAGTGAGTTTCCCCTTCCAGATCTCTAAGTGATATAGATTTCTCATTAAAGTTTAAATTGAGGATATATTCAGCGAGAGGGTTCTCTAATGCGTAATCCGATTAAAACAAAGTATGAATAGTCTACACCGTTTAGAAAAAGTTTTGTTGGTAATGATGAGCTTAGAAGATTTACTAGTTATAGCAACACATCTATTGAAATTAATGAAAAAAACTTAATGTCATCATATGAAGTGTCATCATACAAATACCCGTGAGATACGACAGCGATTGCGGTAGCGGCGGCAGCGGCGGTGGAGACGGTGTGATGTTGGCGGTGACGAGTGGTGGTGGTGCTGGTGGTGACGGCGAGAAGTGATACATACTTTTAAAAATTAGCCTAAAATATTTTTGCATCATTATAATGAACCATCATTAGGCTAAAATAAACTTAAAATGATTAAAAGCTAGGTCTATCTATTAAAAAAAAAAAGAAATTAGATGAGAATATCCTGATCTCATGTATCATTTGATACTCATTAATCTCCCGACCAGACTAGTGTCAGAAGTTACAATTTTGCTTTCTCAAAGATTCGAAAGTACAATCTTTGCTGCAAAACACTGATTAAAAAGTAACCCGATTTCTCCATTTCGCATGCAAAGGACTTGGATCATTTTCGTAAAATATAGTACAAATATAGTTCCACTGTTTAACGTTTTTGTCTTATATTTTGTTTAATACGTAATCCAATAATTTCCAAACAAAAAGAAACATTGAAGCTTCCAAATCCATCACTATATGTCTATACAGAAACGCTTGCAGCTAATCAGAGACGTAATAATGTGTATAAATAGCTGTACTATTTAATGCTAAGTTCCAAGAAAAACTTGAAGTTGTCATGATATGACAAATCATCATGCATCTATCCTGCAAAATTATTGCAACATTCTTCTATCTTCTTTCAAAAATTAAAAGTTACACATTTCACATTAATACACGATTTATTGTCATTTGTGGCTTAAGGATAAGGCAAGTAATATAATATGTTTATTTCTAGAACTATTTACTTAATTGTTTTTGAACGTAAATTAATATTATAAGTGCTGATCGACCAATTAACATTAAAAGTGTTGACATATGAAATATTGTTGGTTTGTGTGTTTACGATTATGAAGTGTGCAAAAGGTAAGGTAACCAACACGATGTAGGAAAGAATTACTAAGTTCATATAGTGTCTTCGGAATATGTTTTTAACAAACTAATTTTGTTAATAAAGATTTTGACAAGACATCAAAATTTAGGAGCTTACAATAGGAAATGGGTCAAAGTTCACATGGTTACTCGGAATCGAGCCCACAAGCTAACCTCATTGCTTCACCATGAGATATGAGGTTCGAGGGTTTATGGTTTAGTGTTATATTGATGTTTTTCTCTAATTACTAATTAGAACGTGACACTTTATGAAACTTATTTGGGGTTTAGGATTTAGTGTGTTGGTATTTTATTTATAAAAGTATTTCATGAATATTCCATTGCGATTTCGATTTTTAGCTCTCATAATTCAACTATATCGTGAGGATCACAATAACTGGACATTTCAAATTAGAGAAAATTTTAATATGCACAACCAATATACATCGAGATTATTTGTAAAATTAATAAAAATAATTGCCATTTCATAAAAATAAAAATAGAAAATACAACAAACATACCCATTAACTGTATTTAATTTGGTCACTGTTTATTGGTCAGACTTTGAACCCAATATTGCATATTGAACAGTAGTGTTTGCATAAAAATAGCAAATATGAAGTTTCGTAAGGCAAGAAATGTATTCAATCCTAAAATTGTAGTGCTATTTTTTCAATAGACACAATGTCTATTTTTTGAAACTTTCTCTTCTTCATTCTTCTATGAAATCCCTTGCCACTTTTGGTCTTTTATAAAATGACATTTGAGTTGAAACATTTTTATAATAATATATCTATCTGATTATAAGTCTAATGAACTGATATCTAGTAGGCCCTCAAGTTCAACTCATTGGGTGGGTTAGAATATAGCCCAAAAAAGATGTTTCTTAGTTACTCCGTAGAACAGGGCTACAGGCTAAATACATTCATCAGTCCAAATAGGATAGAATGGGCCGAGTGATGCACTTTTGAGTTTTGAATAGTCTTCTCTATAAGTTTATGTGATAAAGGCGTATGAATCCACCTGTGACAAAATGGTTATGTGATGTAGTGATCTACTCGGGTGGCTATGTAATGTAAGAACCTTCATTTTTCAAGCTATGTATTGTATTGTGTGACCTGTTGTAACATTTCCTGGTTACCACCCTTGTTGTCCCGCGTTGACTTGTACAAGTGGATGTTGTATCAGTTATTATTTATAGGGAAATGACATATGAATGTAACCACCTATGATAAAATGGTTTTGAGATGTAGTGACCTACTCGAGTGACTAACTAATGTAAGAACCTTCATTTTCGGGCTATGTCTTGTATCGTGTGACCTATTGTAACATTTCCGAGTCACCGCTTTCATTGACCTTTGTTGACTTGTACAAGTGGATGATGACTCAGATATTATTTATATAAAAAATTCTTTAAAAGCCTAAATATCTGATTTGTCGTTGGGATCTGTTGTTGTTGTCGGATTTGTCATCGGAACCATTGGCGGAACCACATAGAAAGGAGGGGTATCTCGGGTTACGGGTTCGCTAAAGTTTCGTAGAATAATTTTTTTTGAAAAATGATGTATTTTGCGTTTAAATGACCAAAAGTGAAGGTTTACGGATAGCAATTCAAAAGAAATTTTTTTTTTAACGAGTTAGTAGTATTACATATATTGTTGTACCCACGCAATATATGGAATTATAGTTTCAATAGAGACAAAACAATTTATTATCGTGTCAAATACACGGGTTGTTTATAACATCTTCAAGATAAGATTAATTGTTAAATACATAAATTTAAATGTAAAAAATGCAGATAAAATCAAATTAAAAGGATATATAATTCTAAATCATTGAACACATATATGTATTTCCTCTTTTGTATTAATTTTTTGTAGACAATATTTTGTTTATATTTTTAGATCTGACAATTTTTGTTTATAATCATATTAAGATACTTTTAGATTTAACTCAAGATATCCAACATACAATTTTCGCCTAATTAAAAATCATTCTGTCATAGATAAGTTTGTTTCAAATATATATATTTATTTAATGGCAAAACCACATTAGCTTCCATCTGAGTGTTGTGGAGTGTCAATTATTGTGATTACATTTTGTTACTTATGATGTGTCGCTATATATGTTAGCTTAAAACTTTTACCATATGAAATATATATTTATTTGAAGCAATACCACAAACGCATCTAAAAGTTTATAGTATCGAATACATATATTTAATATGCACAAAAAAAAGTCGAATGAAAGTTTTCAATATATTAGTTGAAACCACAAATAAGAAAGTGTGCAAAAACCAAATAAGGGTACATAACGTTACGGGATATGACCATTAAAAAGTTGCAATATACTGTTTGGAAACCCAAACGGAAAAAAAGTGTGAAAAAACCAATAAGTAACCCGTAAAATAAAGCCCAAACGGGATGCGATGTGATAAAAATTACAAAATCCAAATAATGTTAGTTGCAATATATTGTTTTAAAACCCAAAAGGATAAAGAGTGTGCAAAAAATCAATAAATAACTCGTAATAAAAAGATCGAACGGAATGTTGTTTGGGGTGGAATTTTCACCACTAGGATCCTGATAGAATTTACATTTTAGGCCTTTTAAGATATTTGCTTAATGATACACTGTATTGAAGGATCCTTAGTTTTATCTAATTTATTAGTTCTGGTTATCTTATTATCTCGATGTGACAGGATCTTGATATTGTCAGGATCTATGATTCCACTAACGAATATATATCTAGTACAAAAGATATCGTTTGCAGGATTAAAGTTTAAGCTTACAACATGAAGAAAACGTGTTTCAACGGATAGTTTACCACTTCAACCACAAGAATCGGGATTGATAACAGTTTTACCATGTGAAGAATAACTCTCAACGGTCATCTATGCTATTTCTTCAGCGTAAGGAGCAAGTCCAGGAAGATCCCAGATATTTTGGAGATATGGTTCAACGTCTAGCTCTATAAATAGGAGGAGATCTTCTTTAGAAGAAAAGGACAAGCATTCTACACAAAAGCATTTGTCATACAACCCATTCGCTCTATACACACACAACAACTTTGTTTCCTAGCTGTTACTTGTTCTCATTTTCTTTTATTCATATCGTTGTAATCATTCACAAATAATAATAATAAAGGAACAACAGGTAGGATCGATTGAATCCTCCCGGGGTTTTTTACCTAAGATTTCTTAATTGAATCAAGGGTTTTTCCCCGTCAACAAAATTCTGGTGTCGTTGTATTTCGTATTTATCTTTAAGATCCTAGCATTAGATTTCAGTATTTTATCCTTATCTTTAAGATCCTAGCATTAGATTTCAGTATTTTATCCTTATCTTCAACAGTTTTCTTATTTACTCAACGTATTTCTATCTCAAAGATTTTCATAAAACTCTTTTTAGCAAAAACTCTTAGTTTACATCGTTATCTTTAAGAAAACTTTACTTTTATTTGAAGATCTTAAAACACCAAACCTCACTTACAAATCTTCGGTTCTTAAATTATCTTAAATCCTTTACAAAATTATCTTAGGTAATTTTTGTCCGAAACAATTTGGCGCCCACCGTGGGGCAAAAAGGTGTTTTGTAATTAAATCGTTGTCACAAAAACAAAACTTTTGTTCAAACAAAATTTTGTGTTTCACGGAAAACTTTTCTAAGAAAATCATGTCTGAGCAATCTCAAAATCCTTCTTCTTCTGATTTGATTTACGATTATCCTTATGTAAAAGAAAGCTTGAGAAATCCTCCTGAAAATGCAAGATTCTTGGCTGAACAAACTCTGAAAGGAAAAACTGAAGGAATACCTTCAGTAGATCCATATCTAGCTATGCTGTGGAAGAAACATTTTGATCAATTCTACGAATTGATTCCTGATGGAGAAACTGATGAAGTGACTCAAGGATCAGATGAGTCGGTGAGGAGCTATATGGAGAAATTTGAATGTAATCAGGGATCAGCGTCGAAGATCAAGAAGAATCTTTTGAAGATCAAATCATCAAGTAAGATTCGAAAGGATCAAGGTATAGCTGATAAAGGGTTATTAACATCCAGGATCCTGATATTGATGGATGAAGATCACAAGCATATATCCAAGGTATAGATCCTGAAAAAGAAGCAATCTCTCCTAAGTTTAAGTCCTTAAACGGACTACAGTGGATTGAACTAAAACTTCAATCCTAGGTTGAAGGGATCACCTTCTCGAACGCCGAGGTTAACATTAACACCTCATTTCGCCCGGGGAGCACGTCATAAAAAATTCCTGGTTGTGGTAGACCCTCATGGTTGGGAATTTTCAAAGGGTTGTTGATTTTACAATCAACTCATTTGGTTTTGACTAATAATAAACAGTCATCAAAAAGAATAGGGATAATCTCTCTATTAAATACAACCGATTGACAAACAGATTAGCTAATGAATTAACAAATGGACTAACAAACTGATTATCCTTTATAGTGATTTTCGCACTTGAACAGGGAATAAAGATAAAGGAAAATCATTGCAAAAGATTTATCTGAGGATCCACAAGATTAGATATGGCAAAGGTATGGAATAAATAAAGTCTTAATTTAAATAGTTTTTAGATCAACATAGAAAACTAAAACTAAAATTAAGGCATAGGCCTCCTATTGTTGCGGTTATGGGAAGGGGGCTTGATATCGATTCCTAGTTTGCTTTCTTCAACTGCTTCGTTTTCCCCGAAAATTTGAGGATATTTGAGTTTTAACCACCCTAAAAAGCTTTTCAAATTACTGACTTCTCTTTTTGCATCGCCCAATTCCTTTTTCAAATTCGCCATCTCTTTTAAAGTTTGATTTCTGGTATCCATAACCGAATTTAAGAGACGATTAGCACTTTTGATAGTCTCATTTTTATACATGATTTCTGCTTCGTAAGCATTAGACTTTCGATGATCTACAAAGATAAAACACAAAAGTTTTAGGAATCAGAAGAAACGAAAGAACTTCTTTGAAAAGTAAAAACTTACTGAAAAGAAGCAATCTCTCCTAAGTTTAAGTCCTTAAACGGACTACAGTGGATTGAACTAAAACTTCAATCCTAGGTTGAAGGGATCACCTTCTCGAACGCCGAGGTTAACATTAACACCTCATTTCGCCCGGGGAGCACGTCATAAAAAATTCCTGGTTGTGGTAGACCCTCATGGTTGGGAATTTTCAAAGGGTTGTTGATTTTACAATCAACTCATTTGGTTTTGACTAATAATAAACAGTCATCAAAAAGAATAGGGATAATCTCTCTATTAAATACAACCGATTGACAAACAGATTAGCTAATGAATTAACAAATGGACTAACAAACTGATTATCCTTTATAGTGATTTTCGCACTTGAACAGGGAATAAAGATAAAGGAAAATCATTGCAAAAGATTTATCTGAGGATCCACAAGATTAGATATGGCAAAGGTATGGAATAAATAAAGTCTTAATTTAAATAGTTTTTAGATCAACATAGAAAACTAAAACTAAAATTAAGGCATAGGCCTCCTATTGTTGCGGTTATGGGAAGGGGGCTTGATATCGATTCCTAGTTTGCTTTCTTCAACTGCTTCGTTTTCCCCGAAAATTTGAGGATATTTGAGTTTTAACCACCCTAAAAAGCTTTTCAAATTACTGACTTCTCTTTTTGCATCGCCCAATTCCTTTTTCAAATTCGCCATCTCTTTTAAAGTTTGATTTCTGGTATCCATAACCGAATTTAAGAGACGATTAGCACTTTTGATAGTCTCATTTTTATACATGATTTCTGCTTCATAAGCATCAGACATTTTTTCGATGATCTACAAAGATAAAACAAAAAAGTTTTAGGAATCAGAAGAAATGAAAGAACTTCTTTGAAAAGTAAAAACTTACTGAAAAGAAGCAATCTCTCCTAAGTTTAAGTCCTTAAACGGACTACAGTGGATTGAACTAAAACTTCAATCCTAGGTTGAAGGGATCACCTTCTCGAACGCCGAGGTTAACATTAACACCTCATTTCGCCCGGGGAGCACGTCATAAAAAATTCCTGGTTGTGGTAGACCCTCATGGTTGGGAATTTTCAAAGGGTTGTTGATTTTACAATCAACTCATTTGGTTTTGACTAATAATAAACAGTCATCAAAAAGAATAGGGATAATCTCTCTATTAAATACAACCGATTGACAAACAGATTAGCTAATGAATTAACAAATGGACTAACAAACTGATTATCCTTTATAGTGATTTTCGCACTTGAACAGGGAATAAAGATAAAGGAAAATCATTGCAAAAGATTTATCTGAGGATCCACAAGATTAGATATGGCAAAGGTATGGAATAAATAAAGTCTTAATTTAAATAGTTTTTAGATCAACATAGAAAACTAAAACTAAAATTAAGGCATAGGCCTCCTATTGTTGCGGTTATGGGAAGGGGGCTTGATATCGATTCCTAGTTTGCTTTCTTCAACTGCTTCGTTTTCCCCGAAAATTTGAGGATATTTGAGTTTTAACCACCCTAAAAAGCTTTTCAAATTACTGACTTCTCTTTTTGCATCGCCCAATTCCTTTTTCAAATTCGCCATCTCTTTTAAAGTTTGATTTCTGGTATCCATAACCGAATTTAAGAGACGATTAGCACTTTTGATAGTCTCATTTTTATACATGATTTCTGCTTCGTAAGCATTAGACTTTCGATGATCTACAAAGATAAAACACAAAAGTTTTAGGAATCAGAAGAAACGAAAGAACTTCTTTGAAAAGTAAAAACTTACTGAAATAGATCGATCCCTAAGTCTTTAGGACCCTTATTCCGAGATGATGATTCGCCCTCCATTGTATTGTTATAGATGTTAATAGAGAAGGAAAAGATGATTTTAATATATTCTTTGGGCATGAGAATATGTATTTTAGAAAAATGATCTTGGATATAAATAAGTAAATAAAGGATAACTGAATCGACAAAAGGGGGAGTTTAGTGTCAAATCAAGACGCGTAAGGAATATTAATCATTGAACATTGGGATACTAACATTAGGGATTAGATATTTCGTCGAAGTTGTATCTTTAATGCAGGTTCACAAACAGAGATACAAGATTAAAATATCTTGATCAATTGAAGACTAAATGTTATTCGCAAAAAGAAAAAATGAAGGTACAATATTTAAAATAATTGTAGAGATTTCCTATGTTGGTCCAATTTACTAGCAAATGCCTCTTTAGCAAATGACTCTTCCAGACTAGATAGCAAATTATTCCACTTATTTATATCCCAACTAGGAAATTCGAAACCCATAGTTTTAGCTTCTGCTGCCATTAGTAGTTTAGTTTCTAAGACTTGGATGGCTGCATCCATATGAAAAGCCTTTAGTAATGCCTCATGTTCTGCGTAGTGCCAAGCAATATTTTCATGAAGCTTGGATCTAGCTTTAGATGTTTCTGTAATTGCATCATTTAATGCCTCTCTTCGTACAATAGAAAGTTTTCTTAGGCGAGCAATGATTAGGTCTTTTTCTTGCAATTGATGCTCGAAACACTCGATCATTTGTTTTAGTTTCTAGGATAGAAGATTAGAAATAAATTGGTCAAGATATTAGAAACAGGACAACTAGAAGAAATAAGGAATTATGCTTACCAAATCGAAATCTTCTTTAACTTCGTTAAGTCTCTGATGAAAAACATCGCCATCAAACCTTCCATGATGGATTTGTTTGGCTAAAGGATCGGTGTTGGGAGTATCAGTAGCTTTAGAATCGCCCATTATTAAGAAATAACTGATGATAGGAGCTTAAGGAATATGGGTATTTATAAGCTAAAGTCCTAAAGATAGGAGATCCCAAGATTATCGCAACAATATTTCAAAAACTTCCTAATACTGGGGACAGTTAGAAAACTAGGAGATTAAAAGATCATAGTCATAATAATATAAGTTCGTACGAAATGGCCAACATAAACCATTTTAGACACACCACCAGGACTAACCATTCCAGGTTAGTCAACCCCCTTTAGAAATTGTTTAAGTACAAACCACATGCCCTAGAAAAACTAAGATTGTTCATAAGTTGAAAATACTTAATTAGGCCTCCTCCATCTCCTCCACATCTTTGTCTTCAGCCTCGTCCTTCTTTCCTTCATCATCTTCAGAAAGCTCCACTGGTTTGGATTGGTCACCACCTTCACTTAGGGCTGTGTCTTTATCAGACTCTTCATCTTTGGATCCAGGAGCTTCAGCATCATTTTTAGGAAGCAGAGCCAAAGTCTTTTCCCAGTCTTCTAAATCCCACTCAGCAGCCTCGAAACCCCCTTTCTTCGCTTCAGAAGCCATCTTAATTTTGATTTCAAGGGCACTGCGACTGGCACTTAATACACATTTATCTAGTTGGTCCTTCAAAGCTTGGTTCATTTTTTCCTGGTTGCCTTTCTCAGCCACCACTGCTCTTTTCTTGTAGTAATCACTCTTGTTAGTTAGAGCAATATTCACCTCCTTTAGATTCTTCAATTCAGCCTTCAAAGTATTGATCTCAGCATCCTTTGACTTCTTCTCTTCCAACAGATTTGTCATTCTCTGACTCTCTTCATTTGCTTTCTCTTGTGCCACTTTCAACAACTAGTAAAGATATAACAATTAGATAAATATCATAAGAGATAAAGAGGTTAAAGATAGGAAATTGCATACCATTGCAGCTTGACCCAGACTAGCACTTAGGGACAAATTAGGAGCAACTTGACTAATAGGAGTAGGATTCATGGCTTGCATTGGAGTATCAAATTCATGGGCCAATTATGTTTGAGTAGTCTTAGGACGCTTGGTTGACTTAGTAGTGGTGTTTCCTGAAGTAATTTTACCTTTACCACTTGACTCTTACTTAATGTTACCAATATACTTATCAATCATATTAGCATCAAAATGTCCAGAATCTGTAGAAGTTAACAATAGTTAAGTAATTTATTTAAAGATGAAATCTTAGATAACATACTTATAGTGTAAAACTTACTTGACATGACAACAAGTTGATTAGAACTAGATAGACTAGGAGATTCTGGTAGAGCTTGAAAAGTCCTGACTTCTGCTGGGATTGATAAGATGTTTTTGACTCTGCTTGGTCCTGAATCTTCACTTGAAGGAAATTCTTCAAGGTTGGTTGTGCGAATATAAATTAGGAACAAAAAGTAGCAAAACCAAACAGATATGACAGAAAGAAAAATGAATCCCTACCCTTTTCTGTCCAAGCAGTAGGAAGATAGGATCCTTTAGGAAGAGACTTTTTTGAGACATAGAAAAATCTACTTTTCCATGATGGGTCATTTTGAGTAACACCCAAAGCCAACTTCTCATTCTTCTTAGGAGCTTTAAGCATGTAGTAACCAGGGCCAAAAGTTTGCAAATTGTATGCTAGGGGAAGATCTGATAACTTAAATTCAATCTTTTTCTCCTTAACTAGGTTATCTAAGACATATAGGGTTCTCCATAGCATGGGCATAGCTTGAGGATATGCTAATTTTGAAAATTTAAAGAACTGTTCATAAAGTTTAGGAAAGGGAAATGATAATTTTAGGTTTTCAAAAGGAAATCCAGGAAAACAAACCCAACGATCGGATTGCATGTCAGAAGTAAGAGTAGGATCGAAAGCCCTAAATTCAGTACCTTTGGGAAAATATTCTTTGATCCTATCAATATCACTATCAACAAACGAACACTTACTAGGGTTTTTAGCGATATACGTAGGAGTGAAATCTTCACTCAGTTTGATTAAAGAACGGGAAGAGGATAGTCGAGGCATAGCTTAATAATCAAAGTAAAATAAAGAAAAATCTGAAAGATTAAAGAAAAATCAAAGAAACTAACCTTTAGGGTTTGGAGAGATATTCTTTCGAGATAATGAAAGAAACTGAAAAGATAGTGTCGATATATCCGGATAATGGGGTATAAATGTGGGTAGTTGTAGAAGTCACATCAATACAAATTTTACCCCTTGACTTTGCTTTGACTGCTAAAAGTAACCGTAAATAATAAAACTTATCTTTATTTACAATGAAATATAAGTTTTGGGGACAATTGTTTGGGGTGGAATTTTCACCACTAGGATCCTGATAGAATTTACACTTTAGGCCTTTTAAGATATTTGCTTAATGATACACTGTATTGAAGGATCCTTAGTTTTATCTAATTTATTAGTTCTGGTTATCTTATTATCTCGATGTGACAGGATCTTGATATTGTCAGGATCTATGATTCCACTAACGAATATATATCTAGTACAAAAGATATCGTTTGCAGGATTAAAGTTTAAGCTTACAACATGAAGAAAACGTGTTTCAACATATAGTTTACCACTTCAACCATAAGAATCGGGATTGATAACAGTTTTACCATGTGAAGAATAACTCTCAACGGTCATCTATGCTATTTCTTCAGCGTAAGGAGCAAGTCCAGGAAGATCCCAGATATTTTGGAGATATGGTTCAACGTCTAGCTCTATAAATAGAAGGAGATCTTCTTCAGAAGAAAAGGACAAGCATTCTACACAAAAGCATTTGTCATACAACCCATTCGCTCTATACACACACAACAACTTTGTTTCCTAGCTGTTACTTGTTCTCATTTTCTTTTATTCATATCGTTGTAATCATTCACAAATAATAACAATAAAGGAACAACAGGTAGGATCGATTGAATCCTCACGGGGTTTTTTACCTAAGATTTCTTAATTGAATCAAGGGTTTTTCCCCGTCAACAAAATTCTGGTGTCGTTGTATTTCGTATTTATCTTTAAGATCCTAGCATTAGATTTCAGTATTTTATCCTTATCTTCAACAGTTTTCTTATTTACTCAACGTATTTCTATCTCAAAGATTTTCATAAAACTCTTTTTATCAAAAACTCTTAGTTTACATCGTTATCTTTAAGAAAACTTTACTTTTATTTGAAGATCTTAAAACACCAAACCTTACTTACAAATCTTTGGTTCTTAAATTATCTTAAATCCTTTACAAAATTATCTTAGGTAATTTTTATACAAGCTAAACTACAAAATTATCTTAACACTTTTCATCATTGTAACACTTATCTTAAATCCTTTACAAAATTATCTTAAATCCTTTACAAAATTATCTTAAATCCTTTACAAAATTATCTTAAATCCTTTACAAAATTATCTTAAATCCTTTACAAAATTATCTTAAATCCTTTACAAAATTATCTTAAATCCTTTACAAAATTATCTTAAATCCTTTACAAAATTATCTTAAATCCTTTACAAAATTATCTTAAATCCTTTACAAAATTATCTTAAATCCTTTACAAAATTATCTTAAATCCTTTACAAAATTATCTTAAATCCTTTACAAAATTATCTTAAATCCTTTACAAAATTATCTTAAATCCTTTACAAAATTATCTTAAATCCTTTACAAAATTATCTTAAATCCTTTACAAAATTATCTTAAATCCTTTACAAAAACTCTTAATCTTTACGTTATCTTTAAGAAAACTTTTCTTTTATTTGAAGATCTTAAAACACCAAACCTCACTTACAAATCTTCGGTTATAAAATTATCTTAAATCCTTTACAAAATTATCTTAGGTAATTTTTGTCCGAAACAAATGCGATTTGACAAAGTTTTACAGGATGTTACGTGGACGAATAGTAACTCGCCACGCAGGCGAGCTACTATTCATCCTTTCATTCCTCTTAATATTATACTAGTATATTTCGAGCTCCGCGCTGCGGGCCTTAATTTTTCGTTTTGAAAATTTGCGTTATTTTAGTGTACTTGCGTTGAACAACCTAATTAAAAATCTTACTATCATTGATAAGTTTGTTTAAAATATATATATTTATTAAAAGACAAAACCACATTAGCTTCCTTCTATACGTTGCGGAGTTTCAATTATTGTAATTACATTTTGTTATTTATGATGTATCGATATATGTTAGTTTGAATTTTTGGCATATGAAATAGATATTTATTTAAAACAATACGACAAACGCTTCTAAAACTTTATAGTATGGACTACATATATTTAATATGTGCATTAAACCAATAATAAAAAACGGAAGAACAAAAGTTGAATGAAATTTTTACATATATAGTTGAAAACCCAAAGAAGAAAGTGTGTAAAAAACCAAATAATGATACATAATGGTACGAAATATAGCCATAAAAAAGTTGTAATATATTGTTTGAAAACCCAAAAGGAAGAAAAATGTGCAAAAACCAATAAGTAACCCGTAATAAAAGGCCCAAACGGGATGCGATATGAAAAAAATATGAATAACGTTATCGGGTGTTACGTGGACGAATAGTAACGCGCGACGCACGCGAGTTATTATCAGTGAGCTATTGTTTGGAAATCCAAAAGGAAAAAATACGTGAAAAACAATAAGTAACCCGTAATAAAAGGCCCAAACGGGATGCGATATGAAAAAAATATGAATAAGTTACGGTGATTACGTGGACGAATAGTAACTCGTCCATTCTCCTTAACATATTGTATAATTAGTTTTTTATTATTAATTAAAAAGTATTGTATTTTAATATTTTAATATGATGTAATTTAGTTATTATTTCAGATATGATGTAGTTGTTGGATGATGTTGTGTGGCGTTGACGTGGCAATGAGGTGTGAACTTAAGATTTAAAAAAGTGAAGTCGGAGTTAATTGTTGGTAGAAGTAATACTCGTAAAAGCACATCACTCACTCATACATTCTCTCATCGTGATCATTTATTCCTTATTCTCCAAATGCGGATAATGGTACCACTCATCTTCCACTCTTTCTATTCATCTCTCTCTCTCTAAATATATATAATAATAATTAAAAAATAATAATATATTATATATAATATACACACATATATATTTGCAATCTGTTTTACTTTTATTTGATATAGTTAAATTATAATAACAATAAATAAGTAATCATGTCGATCAGATTGTACGCTGAATGAGTATCTAACAGCTGCAGTTGATGTTGCTAAGAAAGCTGGAGAGGTAGTGTAACCTCACTTCACACTACCATATATATTGTCTTTTTTTTGTTTTATAATGGAGTTAACAACTCACTTCACTTCATTAATTGAATAATTTCTAAGAGCATGTTCTACAACGCAGAACCATCTAGAACGTCACCTCAGCGCCACGTCAGTTTTTTTTATTTCATCAGTTTTGAGCCGTTATGGATGCATAACCACACAGAACGCAGAACATCAATTTTTTTTTTATCATTTATTTTATTTACTCTTATAAATTAAATAATTTTTTTTCCAAAATATTAATTAATTATCTATCTATATCTATAATACATAATAAAACAACAATCCCTTTTTAAAATCTCAATTAACAAATTGAAGTACCTAAAATACCCCTCTTCTTTATTCATTAATTTAAATATCTCTACCTAATATACCTATAGTACCCTTAACGAAATAATTTACAACATAAATCCCTCAATCCTTAGAATAACTACACTACCTTCTAAAACATCAATTACTTTTACATTCACCACCATTGTCACCCCCACCACCTGTCACCACCGCCGCCGCCACCCGTCTCCACCGTCACCTATCGCCGCGACCGCCGCCGTCACCACCCCGCGCCAAAACCACCATCACTGCTGCATTGCGCGGACATTTGCCTCGTTATTATATATAAATAAACGACCACTCGCTAATTAATGCTTGTAAAAGGAAAAACATAGAAAAGTAACTCCCAATGGCGTCTTTCACGGGTTTTGGGTCCCAATACCGTCTTCGACGGTGTATGGGGGAGGTTGAAATGTAGACAGCCTTACCCCTACCAAAGGTAGAGAGGCTGCTTCCAGGTTCTACCAAAGGTAGAAAAGGACCTCCAACCTTGCTGGGCATGAGGATCGAACCCATGACCTCTGTCTCCAGAGGCAAGGACTCAACCACTGTGTAGTTGATTTTTTTTTATTTTTTTTATTTTATTTTTAGGTAGAAACTTTAGTTAAAGCTATACTTGTGTTTACCACAACTACCATCATAACATATACATACAAAAGATACAAAGTAGTCACTGCTCGGCGGCTCCTTTTCAACATCATACACATATTTCCTTTTCAACTGCTAAATCTATACTTATTCTTCAACATCAATTCACACCATCACTCTGTCATCCTTCATGCTGGCACCACCGTGAAGATCACCGTGGTACCGCCTCATCTTCTATCTAGTTTGTCGGTGAGTTTTTTATACATATATATAATAGGTTTTTGTACCCCCTATTTTTAAAAGTTATTGCTCGATATATGGTTGATTATTATGTTATAATAATTCGTGGCCAGTTCTCCTATTACTATGGCCATATTATGTCTCTGTCGAGTGTCGACCAATCAATCTCACAGTAGCATTATGCGCCCACTTCTTTTAAGTAATCAAATTTGTTAACCAATCCTTACTAAAGAAAATCAGTCTGAATAAAATGAGTATATGATTAGAAAAAATAAAATAGTCCAAAATTTGATGGACGGGTAGTTTTTAAACTTGAATCTTTCGATATATTTTAAACAATTAATCTTTTATGGAACAAAATATGCATCCAAATATTACTTACTTTAAAAGATGACTGGCTTTGAACATCAACAGCACTGAATAGGTAATCAAACAACCGAAAATAAACATAAATTGAATAGATAGATAGAGATAGAGAGCAGGCATGATTAGGGTTAGAAATTAGAATTATGAGTAGAAACTTGTTTAAAGGAAAAGTTCAAATAAACAAAAGACGCGACCTTGTTTATTTTAATTTTTTTATTAATGAAAATTTTGAATTAATGTGGTTGGTTTGGATGGAAATTGAGGTTTAGGTGGTTACATTCATATGATATTAAATAAAGGTACACGTGACATTATACGTGGCATAACCGGTTACTTTTTGTAAGTTACCCGGTAGCATACAAGACATAGCCCGAAAAATGAAGGTTCTTACATTACATAGTCACCCAAATAGGTCACTACATCACATAACCATTTTGTCATAGGTGGTTACATTCATATGTAAGAAAATTAAAGGGGGTTTAATCTTGTGTAAGTAAATAATAATAGATGATCAAGGGTATGTAAATGGGTGATTTTGTACTTGTTGGCGGTTCCCTAATGGTGTGAAGAAACATATAGCTTCACGCCACCAAGTGTAAAATATGAGAGTAAGTGTGTGTGTCATTAGGGTTTTAGGAGGATCCTTTGAGGGGTATTTATAGCCCCCTTGGGAAGGATCCAGAAGTTGGAGGTTAACGGTAACGTTAAACATGTAGCCGTTATCGCTAGACAGCTGTGTTACAATCTTTGGCCCAAAGGTACAAGTACAAGTCATACGTACTAGTGCACGTTCTAAATTGTACTGTTTGTCTGTTGGCTAGCCGTAGCCTTCGTAGCCAGGTAGCGAAGGCTTTCGGCTTAGGTTATTATAACTTAGGTTCCGGACCTCGCCTTAGTGAAAGCTTTAGCCCTTAATCAATGTACATAATCCGGAGAATCCGTAGGGTTAAGGATGGTACATCATCAAGCCCCCCAGCCTAGCATTATGTTCTTTCATAATGGTGGGATAAGGCTAAATATATTTTGAAAAATTGTAAGAATTTTGAATTACGGCGGAAGCTATAATCCGGAGCCTTTTGTGTATTACTATACACTTCTTCCCCTTCAAAAAATAAAAATAAAAACAAAAAGTAAAAACGAAAAAACAACTTAGGAATAAAACAAGATGGCATCGGTTCGATTTTGTTTTATACTCATTATGGCGTCGTTAGTGGGGGACACGTTCTGCGCTGTCATAAATGTTGGTAACTGAAACGTTAGTGCGGAACACGTGTTCGACTGTTACGCTGCGCCTCTTCGACACGTCCCATCTCATGAACAGTGGCTTGCCTTCATGTTAATAAATACTCCTCCTTTTCCTTCACTTCTCACTTTTTCGATTCAAAACACTTCTTTTCTCTCTCTTTTCTCTTAAGTCCGTAGCCTCCGTATCCTCCGTAGCCTCTTAAGCTTCCTCCTTTTGTTGGGATCTTCCGCAGGTGTGTGCAATTTTTCACTTCTTTTAAATATGGGTAATAGGAAAGACTTATGCGTTAGTTTTTGTAATGTCTCAAAAGAGGAGTTAGTTCAATTCCTTTCCGAGTATAGATTTCCCCCATGCTATCACTATACCGTCCCCCGCCCCTCTGATAATGCGAGGATGGTTCCGGAGGGTAAGATTGTTTTGTATATGGCCATGTTTGAGATATCAAACGTCCGCATACCCTTTACTACATTCTTTCTTGAGGTCATGAAGCATTTTAAATGCCATATTTCTCAGCTGACCCCTTTCGGAGCTCTCCGGATAACCATGTTTGAGGCTGCGTGCCGCGCCCGGCAGGCGGAGCCTACGGTGGGTAACTTCCGTAAATTTTATTGTTTGGGGGCGGATGGGGATTGGTTTACCATCCAGAAGAGGCCCGGGTCTAAATTGCCGGAGTGTATTTTTGGGGTAATTGCGTCTATAAAGGGATGGAAGAGAAGATTCTTTTATGCGGATGCCTCTATTGTGCCAGCCGCGTATCCATCCTTACTTAAAATGAAAGGCAAGGCGCGTGGTACTCTTGCGGATACTACGACCGAAATTGAATTCGATAAAGAGTTGGTGACGCAGTTGTGCAAGCCTCCAACATTGAGCCGGACTTTTTGTTTTTATTTTTATTTTTTGAGTCTGCAATCGGAACCTCCGCAAGGAAGTCTGCTAGAATTTGCCCTTTGATTGAATTTCTTGGCTTGAACTCAATTTCATGTTCTCCTAATTCAACGACCCATTTTGCCAATCTTCCAGAAACCTCCGGCCTGGTTAAGACTTGCTTGATTGGCTTGTTTGTCAGAACCTGGATAGGGTGCGTGTGGAAGTATCGCCGAAGCCTTCTGGCTGCATGAACTAAAGCAAGGGTTAGTTTTTTGATTTCTGGATACCTTGTTTCCGGAGGCTGCAAAACTCTGCTGACATAGTATATTGGTTGTTGGACTCCTTTTCTGTTTGCTATCAGTACCGCACTTATGGTTTCACCGGAGGCTGCTAAATACATCTGGAGAGTTTCACCAGGTGTCGGAGCTGTCATTGTCGGCAGTTGGCATAAGTAATTCTTTGGCTCGGTGAAAGCTTTTTGAGCTTCATCTGTCCATCTAAAATGCTGTTTTTCCAAACAACCCTTCAATGTCTGAAAGAAGGGCAAGGATCTATCTGTTGATTTTGATAAAAAACGATGAAGAGCTGCAAGTTTGCCGTTGAGGCTTTGGACCTCTTTGAGAGCCTACGGAGCCTTCATATTTTGAATTTCTTTGATTTTTTCTGGATCTGCTTTGAATCCTTCCTTTGTAATGATGTCTCCCAAAAATTGACCCTCTTCCACCCCAAAAGAACACTTTTTTGGGTTTAATTTCATGTTAATATTTCGGAGGGTCTTGAAGGTTTCTTCGATGTCTAGGAGCATATCTTCTTCACTTCTGCTTTTTATGACCATGTCATCCACATAGGCTTCCAAATTTCTTCCAATCTGTCCGCCAAAAACTTTATCCACCAGTCTTTGATATGTTGCTCCCGCATTCTTTAAGCCAAAAGGCATTTTCTTGTAGCAATAAATTCCTTCGGATGTGTAGAAGGCTGTTTTGTCTTCGTCATCCGGATGCATTTGTATCTGGTGGTAGCCTTTGTAGGCATCTAAGACACATTTTAGCCGGAAGCCTACGAGTGATTCTACCTTCCAATCAATTTCCGGAAGGGGATAACAGTTTTTAGGGCACGCCTTGTTGATATCTGTGAAATCGACACATTCTCCATCCTCCATCATGCTTTTTCACCATTACTGGGTTAGCTACCCAACTTTGGTATTTTACTTCTCTGAGGATGCCAGCTTTCACTAAATCTTCCACTTGCTCTTTCGCAGCCTTATTTCGGTCTGGGGCTAGGCTATGACGTTTTTGCTTGATAGGCTCCAGATGTGGTCTTGTATTCAGGCGATGCTGGGTGTCAAAAAATTCAGCGTTTATCTTCAATTCTCTAGGAACACCTGACATGTCCGCAAGCGTCCATGCGAAAACATCTTTGTTTTTGTCCAAGACTTCTTTTAATTTTCTCTTATATTCAGTCGGTAACTGCTTGCCAATCATGATATGTTGATCTGGGTACTTGTCGTTGATGAATAACTTTTCTGTCTCCACTTCAAGATTTTCATTCTTCCTAGAACACTCTCCGGCTTCCGGAGCCCTTATCTGGGAGCATTGTACCTCCGGCCAGGGTTCGGTTTTGACGAAACCTACCCCCTTGGAGTTGGGAATTTCACAATTGCATGAATTGGAGATGGTACCATGCCTAACTTTCTCATTGCTGGTCGGCCAAGTATGATGTTATACGGTGATTCCGCTCGTACTATCACAAAGGTTAAAGCTTCGGATCTTGTCCGCGGAGCCTCCCCAACAGTGACATTCAGTGTGACTTCTCCCAGCGACCATGTTCTTTCATTTGAGAAGCCTACCAAGGGACTTATGTTATCTTTTCTTTTCTTCCTTAAAGTAGCCTTTAGCTTTAAGAAGCAATGCTCGTACATTATCTCACACCCGCTTCCGGTATCCAAGTGAATTCTTTTTACTGGGTGGTTTCCGACAATGGCTTCGATTATGATTGGCGCTTCAGATGCTTCTTCATCTTCTACTGGAGGGAAACTTATGGCTACTTTCTTCCAAACTTCAGTTCTGGCCAATGGTCTCTCTGATGTCGGACGTTCCGGAAACACAGCCGCGATTATCTCCTCCAATGGCTCTGCTTTTGCTTCCGGAGCCTCGATCATCGGGTTTTTACCATGGTTTGTCTTGGCCCTGGCTCTTTGATGCCTTTCAGTAACATTGAGTATTTTCCTGACTTCATCGCTTCTTCTACCTTGTTTTTGAAAACTTTGCATTCATTCGTCTCGTGACCATAACGGTTGTGAAATTCACAAAACTTGGACATATCTTTGTTCCGGAGGTTACCCCTCATCGGAGCCTTCTCTGTTGCTAAAATATCACGAGCATTTTTTGGGGGATGCTGGAAAGTAGAGTGACTTCCGGAGGCTCCTCCTTGTGGCCTGTTGAATGGAGCAGTTCGGAACCTTTCATGTCGAGAGTTCCTGTTTCTTCTATTTCTGTCAAGGTCCTTGCCGTAGCCTGGGCTAGTGACTCCGCCCGCTGTTTCTTTGCCCACGAGAAATGTATAAGTCTTGTCCATTAATACCGTGTATTCTTGTGGCAGATCTGTGGAGAGGAACTCCACAAGGGGCTGGAAGCGTAGCCCATGAACGAATCCTGAGATCTTTTGATTCTCACTGAGGCCCTTCATTAGTGTTGTTTCATCTGTGTAGCGAGTAATAAACTGTCGGACGCTCTCATTCTCTCTTCTTTTGATGTTGTGGGCTTCCAGATGCATTTTCTTGTATTTTCTTTGCTGGCTGAAATGAGAGTGGAATTTTGCTTTTAGAATCTTCAAAACTGGCTATACTTCCTTCTGGCTGTGCGTCCAACCATACGCGCGCCAAATCTTTCAGCGTAAGAGCAAACATGTGACAAGCAATCGGAACGCTCCACCTCTGCATTCGGATCATCCCATTGAAATGCTTCAAATGGTTGTCCGGATCGTCTTTTCCGTCATACATTTCTATCCCCTTTGGTAAGCCACCCTCCGGCAGTGGATAGTCTTCGATCCATTGCATGAAAGGTCCCGGCTCTGTTTGAACTATCATATCTTCCTCGCTCGGATACCACCCCGGAGGCGCCGGAGCATATCTTGAAGTGTTGGGGGTTTGCGACTGATGGTAGTTTGTATTTTGATGAGGAGTGTTTTTTTGTTTGTCTTCTACCAGGCTGCGGGGTGGAAAAATGCGTGTGCATGTTCCGCGACCCCCTGGTAGGCTGCGGTGTGAAGTATTGCTGGGAGTTTGTATTTGGATAGTAGTTATATTGCGGAGGTGGATTGTTATAAGCATGATAATTATGGTTGTATGTTTGGCCCGTTGTACGAACGTATGGCAGAAGGTTCGGACCTCTTTGATATTCTTCATTTTGATAATTAAGATTTCTTCTTGGGGCTTCATCGAAGTGAACTCTTGCTCTTGGTCTGCTTCCGGAGGCTCTGTGAACGGGTGTTTCTGCTTCAAAATCTTCTTCCGTCGCCTCCGTCTCATCTGAGTATGTGAGCCTTGTTCGTACACTTTGCATATCGACCTGAGATATTCTCTTAAAAGTGGTGTGAGCTCCTCTAACTGTCTGGCAGTCGGAGGAGCTGTTGGTGTTGTTCTTGAGGTTTCGAAACCCGGAGGTGACCGTGGGTCACCGTCTTCTGCCATTTTCGTACAAGATTATGGTTGTTTTAGTGCGGATGGCGCCACTTGTTTAAGGGTAAAGTTACTCTTAAATTAAAGGGGGTTTAATCTTGTGTAAGAAAATAATAATAGATGATCAAGGGTATGTAAATGGGTGATTTTGTACTTGTTGGCGGTTCCCTAATGGTGTGAAGAAACATATAGCTTCACGCCACCAAGTGTAAAATATGAGAGTAAGTGTGTGTGTCATTAGGGTTTTAGGAGGATCCTTTGAGGGGTATTTATAGCCCCCTTGGGAAGGATCCAGAAGTTGGAGGTTAACGGTAACGTTAAACATGTAGCCGTTATCGCTAGACAGCTGTGTTACAATCTTTGGCCCAAAGGTACAAGTACAAGTCGTACGTACTAGTGCACGTTCTAAATTATACTGCCTGTCTGTTGGCTAGCCGCAGCCTTCGTAGCCAGGTAGCGAAGGCTTTCGGCTTAGGTTATTATAACTTAGGTTCCGGACCTCGCCTTAGTGAAGGCTTTAGCCCTTAATCAATGTACATAATCCGGAGAATCCGTAGGGTTAAGGATGGTACATCATCAAGGTGGTTACATTCATATGATATGAAATAAAGGTACACGTGACATTATACGTGGCATAACCGGTTACTTTTTGTAAGTTACCCGGTAGCATACAAGACATAGCCCGAAAAATGAAGGTTCTTACATTACATAGTCACCCGAATAGGTCACTACATCACATAACCATTTTGTCATAGGTGGTTACATTCATATGCCATTATCCCTAGTTTATTTGTTGAAATGTGTTTTTTAGTTTATTTGTTACATAGTATGATTTTGTTTTAAATATAAATAAGTGAAAAAAAATAAAAAACAATCATTAGAAGTGCCACATGGCGCAAGTCGCCCACCCTTAAAAATCCACCCATTTTCACCTTTTTTTGAAGGGCAACTCTTCTTACCGCATATATTACATGACGCAAGTCGCCCCTCATTCCACCAACCTCCACTCCTCTTAGTCTTATGTCTACAATAATTGTTTTTTCGTTAGTTTTTTATGTCTACAATTGTTTTTAAGTTATCTAACAAAATGTAATTTAACATTTTCATAAACAAAATTTATTTAACAAAATGTAACTTTTTTAATATAAAGTTTTAACAAATATTTTTTTAAAGTTTACAAACACAAAAAAAATAACATTAAAATATCATACAAAATTTTTAAAAAATAAAAATAAAAAACAATCATTAGAAGTGCCACATGGCGCAAGTCGCCCACCCTTAAAAATCCACCCATTTTCACCTTTTTTTGAAGGGCAACTCTTCTTACCGCATATATTACATGACGCAAGTCGCCCCTCATTCCACCAACCTCCACTCCTCTTAGTCTTATGTCTACAATAATTGTTTTTTCGTTAGTTTTTTATGTCTCGTAAAAGCACATCACTCACTCATTCATTCTCTCATCGGTGATTATTTCTTCCTTCCGTCCTTCTTCTCCAAATGGCGGATAATGGTACCACTCCTCTTCCACTCTTTTGATTCATCTCTCTCTTTCTTTATATATATAATAATTGAAAAATAATAATATATATTATATATAATATACACACATATATATTTGCAATTTGTTTTACTTTTATTTGATATAGTTAAATTATAATATTAATAAATAAGTAATCATGTCGATCAGATTGTACGCCCGAATGAGTATCTAACAGCTGCAGTTGATGTTGCTAAGAAAGCTGGAGAGGTAGTGTAACCTCACTTCACACTTACCATATATATTGTTTTTTTTTTGTTTTATTTATAATGGAGTTAACAACTCACTTCACTTCATTAATTGAATAATTTCTAATAATACTGACTTATAAAAACAACAGGTTATTTAGAAAGGATTTTTTCAGACTAAGCATGTGGAGCATAAAGGATCGGTATATCCTAATTATATTCCTTTTATCATCTTTATTCTCTTTATTAACTTTTACTTTTTTTCACCTCTTCCTTATTTAATATCTAGTATCATCTTTTGTATTACTCATATTATGATTATGCCTTTTTGTCATTCATCATGGACCGGGTTAAGCAATGTTTTAAATACCGGTATTTTAGTCGTACCGGTATGTTACCGGTATTACTGGCCGGTATTGCTAGTATAGTTAATTTTATATTTTGTTTTATTTTTTTTATGAAAATGCTACAAAAGTTGTTATAATTCAACGAAAATAGTCAAAATACAATTACAATCCACTCAAAAATAATACTAAATAAGTATTTCATAACAAATTATAAGTTTTAATGTTTACAAACAACAAAAAAATAACATTAAAATATCATACAAATCATTTTTAAAAAATCCAAAAATAAAAAAATGAAAAATGAAAAACCCGGTTTTACAATACCGGAAATACCGAAAAATACCGCGTATTGAATAGTGAAAATACCAGACAAAATACCGGGCTAGTTGTACCGGAGCGACCGGGTACCCGGTGTTACCGGTATACCGGCCGGTACGTACCGATATTTAAAACAATGCGGTTAAGACAACATAGTCTACATTCTCCGTTACGATATTAGATCCGCACCTGTCATTATATATATATATATATATATATATATAATATATATATATATATATATATATATATAATACAAGAATATGCCAATGTGGGGTTAGCTCACTTCGCAGAGTCTCTTGCCTGAATTAAAAGTCTTAGACCGAGTACCTGATATATCAACAAACCTTGTCTGCCATATCCGAATCTGTATTAAGAGCTTCAAAGGAGTTACTAGTGCTAACATTTGCTTGGGATGTACTTGCACCCAAACCTGAACTACTCTGAGCATCATTTCGGTTCCTCTGGTTCACCACCGGCCTATATTCGAACTTCGATTTCTGCTTGTTAAGGTGAATCCCAGATTTATTTTGGTTCTTTTTGCGCCCTTTATTCTTAACCAAACTTGTTGGGACATGCATCAGTCTATACCGAAAATACAACAATGTGTGCACCTCGGTCGCTTCCATTCATATTCAATAGATTCTTTAGTATAGCCATCACCATCCAAATCTGGATTCTGGAATTGCAATAGATAACTCATCCTTGAAATCATCATTGGCTGAAATCTCTATATGCGCTCGAGCATAACTACTCCTTCCCCAAGCTTGATTACACATGGAACTTGTATAAGCATCAAGAAGTTTAGGGTTACCAAGTCTTGTAGCAAGCATGCTTAGACCATCCTCCGTATAAGCTGCAATCGGAACATTGTGAATCTTGATCTAAACCGCCACCTCTTTAATACCCCCCTCGTTCAATTTCGCTGTAGGTGACCAAATAGGCACATTACGCATCAACCATCATCCTCCTCCATGCACATTCATCGTACCTTTCTTTTCCGAAAATATAAAGAAAAAGAATCCACTCACTTTCGTCATCACTTTCTGCCATTGAAACTTTGTCCAATTTGTCTTCACAAAGTACTCCACAACCGGATACGCAAGTCTGTCACCCAAAAAGTATCCAATCCAAATAACGTGTTCGCAAACTTGTCTTGCACAATCCTGACCGACTCCCTAGGTAGCACCACATCAATATCCTCATGCGCGATCGGTTAGGAAGTGTTAGATCGGATTAGGGTTTTAAAAACAGGAAGGAAATCGCCATGAGGGGTAGAGAGAGGGTTTTTTTTAGCCATCATACTTTCTATCAATTATTAACTTTGAAATTCATACATGTGAGTCATTTTCAAGCAAGGATGTGAGGTAAAATCCTTTTAGGTAAATGCTTTGGAGACAAACTGTTGTAAACTCTGATTATCATTACTACTCTCTACAATTTAAGAAATTTGGATTAGTTAATGAATACGAATTACCAATAACATTGTACTCCCTTACTTCTGATACTTGCATCTGAGATTTACTTTGTCATTTCAAAGATATACATACAGGGGTGAAATGATATAAACATATTATAATACTTCATTCCAAGGTGGCCTAGTGGGGCTAGTGGTAATGTGGTCTGAAGGTCTCTGAAGATACACAGGGTTCAGAACCTCCCTGGGTAAACACCCTGGGATGGCTAGGGAATTGTCCAAAATGGTCCGCAGGAATACTGGTTAGGCCATGTACATTAGAGTCAAATGCTTGATCATACCCGGGTATTCTAAACATGGATCCTCTAAACATGTATCTCTCTCTGTTTTGTATAATACATCATTCCAAGTTACTTGAGCCAAGATGTTGACTGGCTGTTTTTTAACATTGGTTGAAAGCATACTAAATTATCTTCATTCTCGTTTGTTTTCGATGCAGGTAGATTTGGTCACAGAAACCGACAAAGCTTGTGAAGATCTCATATTTAATCATCTTAAGCAGCATTTTCCCAAGCATAAGGTTAAAGATCATTCCCCTCACTTGCTTAGAATTATTCTATCAAAGTTGAGGATTATAACTGTTTCCACTGCTTGTTATCTTAGTTCATTGGTGAAGAAACCACTGCTGCCAATGGTGTAACTCAACTGACGGACGAACCGACTTGGATAGTTGATCCTCTTGATGGAACAACCAACTTTGTGCACGGGTACTTTTTGAGATATTAAGTTGAAATCACTACCCGCTAAAAGAGTTTTTGGTTACAAGTTTAGTCACTTTTCTGATTAATATGCCTATTTTCAGGTTTCCCTTTGTCTGTGTTTCTATTGGTCTTACCATTGGAAAGGTCCCTGCAGTTGGGGTTGTTTACAATCCAATCATGAATGAGGTAAAGACATATTTTGCCACAATAATTTTAATAAGCAACATGTTTTTATATCAAAAATCTAATCTTTATCCCATCTGCAAATTGAAGTGAGAATTATATGTTGAATGACTTATTAGTTTGTCATCTGAATTGTAGCTTTTCACTGCAATTGATGGAAAAGGTGCTTTTCTTAACGGAAATCCAATCAAAGGTAATTATACTTCCTAAGTTCTTTGGACTTTCTTGATAGTATTATCATGCCCAAAGCCTCTAACAGTTGTTTCCCTTCTTACCACGTACTGCAGTATCTTGTCAGTCTGAATTGGTCACATGCCTCCTTACCACGGAGGTAAATTTTAACTTGCTTGTTGCATGCAAGTGATGTTTCTTAGTGTATATCATTTGAAACCATGCCTTTAGATTCCAATAACAATGCTATCTGCTTTAGATACCAGCACCTTGTCTTTGAACTAAGATGAACTTAATATATTATATTATTTCCTACTGTTGACATGTTTTAGTAAATAAGGTATCGGTTGGAACACAAGTGAACAAGCAATAATGACATATAGCTTATACATTCGGAGTTCCTTTTGGAAGGTAATTAACTTGGTCTAACATCAATGACCAGGCTGGAACCAAGCGTGATAAAGCCACTGTGGATGCCACTACAAATAGATTGAATAGCCTACTTTACAAGGTAAACCCGCAACTTTTGCGTTAGTTTGAGATTTCATTCGTTGACAAATGAGTCCTAAGTATGTAATTTTTTATTTATTCAGGTAAGATCACTCAGGATGGGAGGCTCGTGTGCATTGGGTCTTTGTGGTGTTGCATGTGGAAGGATTGATCTATTTTATGAGCTTGGATTTGGAGGTCCTTGGTATGGAAGTTCCTTTTTGTCCGCTTTAATTACATACTAAGATATGAAAATAAATAATTTTGTGCATGACGTGAAACAAGTTGGATTAGGTTGAGGCGAAACACTTTTTGTCCACTTACATTACATATATATATATATATACTTAGCGTGCCAACAATGATTATGGAAGTTATATTTTCAAGACTAGGTTTTCCGAACAAATATTTCAGGAGATTTCTGCATTAAAAATACAGTTTAGGAGATTTTCGACTCGTTAAATCGTTGAGCCCTTAGAGATAAATATCCGCCAATGTGTCCATAAATAGGTAAATGGGTCCAAATTGCCACCTCTAGACAAGTTAAACCGAGGTTTTTTGAGTTTACATTACTTCTATGATTTTGTTCTTCGTAGGGATGTAGCAGCAGGGGTTGTAATTGTTAGAGAAGCTGGTGGAGTCATCTTTGATCCGTAAGCATATAATTCTGTTTTGTGATTTAAATCGTCTGTTTACTTTACAAATTGTGCCGTATATGTGATATAGTTTACTTGTGTGACAGATCTGGTAATGATTTTGACATTACTGCTCAGCGCATTGCAGCTTCAAACACACTAGTGAAAGATGCATTTGTTGAGGCATTACAACAGTTGGCTTAAACGACCATCTCATGGGCCTCGAGAGCTTGACTTTTGCAGTTAGGTTCTCTTGTTTCTTCTTTACCATATCAAACTGAGATTTTGCCGACTCCCAACATACGTTTTATTTAGAGTTATATGCATTATAAATATACATATATATTTCTGATGATTCTTGGCACCACAAAGTGCGACATCTCTTGGAAACTTGTATTACACACATATTTTTAAGTGCTTCGAATACATTGTACGCATTCATTTTTATTTTTTTTTGAACAATGAGTTGGTAGTTAGCATTCGAGACACCACAGTAACATCCAATTGGGTAGTATCCAGGGCTCGAATCACGTATGCCTGAGATGAAACTCAAGACTCTCGAAAAACCTTCTAATAATTCACTCTTACAAATGTAGGATTTGAGATTTGACCCCGATGGATTTTTCCAAGGTCTACGAACTTACGAATGGGCCACCTATACCAAAGGTTGATGTTCATATCGATATTAGACTCTTAATTAGTTGTGCATTTAATATTACGGGTGAGAGGAGCTGTCTAACTCGTTATTTAGGTATAATCAGTATTATATGCTATCAACAAACTATATGTTTGATATAATCTAGGTCTGCATCTTTTTGGAGAGGTAAACCCATTCTTCACGACAGCATACATAACTTTCTTTTGTTCCTTTCTTAATTAAGCGCGCTATCTATCAAACGATCACAGCATTCAAAATCCGCCTTTTTCCCTTTTGAACGCTTTTCGCGTTATTATCATCAAAAAGAACAAGCTCTAACGCTTTACAAAAAGTATAAATGTTATTCCTTTGTTCGATCTTCTTTGCTTTTGAATTTGAATCATTTTAAGATGTGTTTCTTTGCAAAAGATTTAACATAAGTACGTACAAAGATTCTTACACAAAATCATGGAATCAAGCTTACACATTACACTTAAAACATTTTTCACATAAGATGAAATTATCTTTATTCTTGGCCCCAACACAAATTTCTTAAATTCTAATCCAACTTAAGTACCTATTTCTTATATACATCACAAGAATTCATTTTTCTTACAATATATATATGATGATGTAGATGTAGATATTCATTGAAGAAACTATCTGTCGTCGAGTATAAATGTAAAATTTTGCAAAAACTAAATAGAACCAATGATTGAGAACTGAAATCAATGGCCTAAAGGTTCTCAATCATAGTTATTTTATATAGCCGTTTGAAAAAAAGATGATCTCACAATATATTTAGTAATGATTACAACCATAAAAGCAAAGTAGATAATGGATTAAACTTTTAAGAATAACTTTTACACTTTATAAAATACAAACAAGATTAACATATAAAAAAATTAATTTTGTTTTTGCCATTGATAATATAATTAACTCTTTTCTAAAAAATTTTTTTGTTATATTTCTTCATGAAGTATATAAATATCTAATTAGTAATGGTTATTAAAAATTTAGACATTCACTTGTTTCAAAATCTTTCTTAAATTAAAATGTTATGTTGTCCTAAATTGAAATCTAAGGTCGCGTTTGGTTCGCAGATTCTGATGGAATCTGATGGAATTGGAATTGAATTTCATTCCTTAGTGCGTTTGGTTGTTCAATGATGAAGGAATATAATTCCGTTGGAATGTCAACATTCCCTCATTTGATGGAATCTCCATTCCATGGGGATGGGGGAAGGAATCCCATTCCTTCCGTCACTTAAATCTTCAAAAAATGAAAAACATTCCGTCAAATTCCATTCCATCAGATTCCAATTCCTTTGACAGATTCCATTCCTTCCAAAAACATTCCGTGAACCAAACGAGCCCTAAGTTTATATGGTGATGATGGGTAGCTTTTATTTCAAAAGCATAAGTGTTCAACAATGTATGCATAAAATGAACATAAAGGGAGAGCCAGTAGTTGTAAATTGCGAGTCCAAACCGATATTAAAATTTAGATATGCAACTTTTCATATGAAATAAGAAAATGTCGTTTTTACCACATATATTAGTTGGTATTAGTCTAATTTCATATAAAATCGAGCACACATGAAAACTAAAAATTAAAGCAATTTTAGACATACAATTTTAAAAAAGAAGTGTGTAATGTACAGTGACAATTATGACATAAGGCAAAGAAGGTGACCGTTTTATGTTATATAGTATCTTTGTTTTTAATAATCAAGTATTTGTATTTTGGTCGGATGATTAAGAGATTAGATACACACATATTTTGGTTTTTAGTTTGCCGGGTAGAATTCGTTATGCATAGTCTAGAGGCCTTTTTCCGGATCGCCTTGAGCCAATAAATACCCGGGACTGCCCCTAGTAATGTATTAAATGGATTCGACATATCTTTAGATCTAAATAATAGATATATATATCATTATCTTTTTTTAAACCGACAAAAAATCTTAAACTTGAGATACACAAACACATCTTAGTTATCAAGTGGAGGGTAAATAGACATTGTTTTGTAGGGTATATAATCGACGTCAAAGACATTTCAGCTTTTGTTTCTGTCTCTTCAATTGGCATTGAGTCTATAACCAAGACAAGCTTCCACACCACAAACGCTTTTGCAAAAAAGAGAAAGTGAAGGGTTTCATTTTGCAAAATAAAGATAGTTAAGGGGGGACAAAGTTTCCACCGCTTGTAACTTTTGCAGTCTTTAAAAAAAAAAAAAGTTTACATATTGCACCCTTTTAAATATAGTCACTGTCTGGATAAAGCTTGTCCATTTCTTTTTATTATTGTTATTTTTTATTTAGATGATCTTTTGCTTGAAAGTAAGGGAAGCTATAGCCTTGGATCTATAAACTTCAAATTATCAGTCTAAAAGCAGTCCAACTTCCATTATTTTCTATGTACATTCACCTTTTTGGTTTTACGGGAGAGAGAAAGAATTTATAAAAGTGAAAATAATTTTTTTTAATGAAAAAACAAGTAATGTTTATTTAGTTTAATAATTTAGTTATTTTCGCATACTATTTTTCAGTGATGAATATTATACACCATTTTTGGATAATCTACTATAGAACTGAATTATGAAATGTATTTCTTAAACTTAGAAATATAAGTATACAATGTTATAATATCCTCTTCAAAAATCACTTTTGTTCCAGCAACTATATGTACTTGATTGTGATAATCATCTTTAACTTAACTTAATTTGTAAAGTTGATTATTATGATTAAAGGTAAGGTTCCTTGTTGGTTAATAGATAGAGCTTTGATTTTATTATTAGCATATACTTAGAGTTTCCTTGTTATTTGATAGTTATTTACTTATTTCTCATACAAGTATACAACTCCCATTTATATTAAATTATTTTTAAAGGTTTTAAGTAAAATAAAACAAATAAA
>CM067168.1:133033735-133070629 GCA_034093135.1 Erigeron breviscapus | reverse complement strand
TAAGTTCGTTAGTTGAAAGAAGAATCTAAGTTCGTAAGTCCTGTTTGAGACTCGTAAGAGTCTGGACAAAAACGAGTCACCTAACGAGTCGACTCGTTTTTTGTGTAAATCGACTCGACTCGTAAGAGTCGACTCGTGACTCGTAAGAGTTTAACAACTATAGTAAGGATATATAAGGATGTTTGTATGGTTGGAGGTAAAACCAAATGATTATAAAGATGTGTAAGGATTGGAGATAGCCTTAACACTTAACACACACACACACACACACACGAAAAGTGAATATAAGGTTGTCCTATATCTAAGCTTAGGTGTGAAATCCATCACATACTAATTTTGCGGTGGTGGTATGATTATTATGTAAATGAGGTAGTGTAGTTATTTTAAGAGTTGGGTGATTTATGTTATAAATTATTTAATTAAGGATATTATTAGTATATGAGATTAGATGAAGATGTTTAAATTAATTAAAGAAAGTAATTTTTATAAAAAAGATTTTGGAGGGATGTTATTACGGATATTGTTTTTTAATAAAAGAAAGATATACAACAGGTGCAAGAAAGAAATGTATAATTTACATAGGGGTTAAAAGTAGGATGGGGATAATTTAAATTTGTTTTCAACTTCTTTAACCCCTTATAAAAAGAATTGGATTAAGATTTTAAGCATATTTTTTTGTTCCCAAAATGTCTCTTTCAGTATATTTATGGTTCACAAAATGCCCATCCACACACTACAACACTATTTAGTGTATGTATAAATATTATATTGGTTTGTTTTTTGCTTTATTATATTAGTACACTATTTTTGTTATCAATTTGTAATTGATTCTAATTTAATTAACATTGATCTTTCTATATGGTTTTAAAACAATGGACAGAATCTCATAATCTATATTTTTGACACACTCTGTAACCAATGTATTCATCCAAAAAAATAGTTATAAAATTTCGCCGCAACGCGCAAATACTATGCTCGTTACTAGTAAAGTTTGAGACATCTTAATACTTAGATTAAAATGAAGGGTCAAAAATAAAAAAATATCTTTAAATCTTGACCTTTATATTTGATTCAAGGTTACAAATTCTCAACTTTACTAAAAAAAAAGTTGAAAACAACTTTAGAGGATCTCAATCCGTTAAAGTAATAACGTTGTAATATTTCTTTTAATGCTTTAGTGTGAAAAATCACATGTATAAATACTTGTAATAAAAAAATCGAATCGACATAAAATTATTGATAACTGACTGGTCGATATGAAATAGATTGTTTTAACTTATTATTCAATCTGCCCAATACATCCATTTTCACAATCATTGGATCACTGATTCTACAACGTTGATTTTTGTTCACAAAACTTATTCGTTAGGATTAGGATCCTTTAAAGTTGATCCAATTTTATAGGTAAAGTTGAATCAACTTTAACTATTAGATTAACTCTAATAGTCAAGATTAAAATTTGATGTTTAAATCTTGATCATTGGATTTAATTCAATGGTTAAAGTTGATCCAACTTTACGTATAAAGTTGGATCAACTTTAGAAGATCTTAATCCGTTTTGTTATGTGTCTTACATTTTACATTTTAGAATTTTGACTAATAAATAAACATCTCCATTGATATAGATTAATCAATTATTTATAGATTGTGGCTCTAGAATATGTTTATTTCCATTCGGTATATTATCTTAATCTATCAATATCTCTATAACAAAGTGCTAAATTTATTCATAAACAAACAGGAACCTTTGGATGGATTCCATCTTTAATTTAGAACCATTAGATCATATTTAATTATTTCGTCTTTTATAAATGACAATATTAATACTTATACTTTATATAATTTGCTAAAATATACCCTTAACATTAAAAATAATATGAGATAACATTCCTTAATTATGTATACACGTATATTTATAATTAATATATAAAACAAAATTAGCTAACTTAGGAACCTTCCTAAATTTATATAAACGTAAATCTATAAATCTATATATAAAATAAAATTAGATAATCTTCCTAAAATATATGTTATAGTATTTGAGTTATTTCATAACTATATCTATACTCTATTCAGCTTTTTAGCGGAACCTTTTGTTTAACGGAAAATGTTTGGATACTAATGTTTGTAACCCTAGCAGTGACACCCAAGTTGGATAATGTTTGATCAAATAATCGCACTATGGTTCAACCGAAGGTGTGAGAGGGGGATTTGGGTGTTTTGACGGCGATTACCTTCCGGTCAGAGGGCCGTAGGCCGCTTTACGCCTAAAGGTTGTTTATTCTCGGCCGATTATGAGGCTGAGGGTTTATGTGTTATGATTAGGGTTTTTTAGGGATCGAATGTATTGATGATGGTGTGCCGTATGGCACCTCCTCTCTTTATATAGAGGGTAAAGCCTTGGGGAGGAAGATATGAATTTAGGGTAAATCCCTTCCTCTTTTCGTGATATCTTCTAAGTATGGAAGATATATCTTAGGACTCTTAAACCGCGTCCTTGTTTATAGGAGTGTTTGATTTCATTCCCTTTTCGGGAGGTCGGATAAGCATGGAAAGAATTCATGTGTATCCGTTTATTATTTATGATTATCTTTGGGAGATCCGGAATTACGGAGGTATACATCGTAGCTTCGACTACGGACATGTTCGCTTAATACAATATGTTAGTACTTTCGCTGCTTACGAAGGGTCCTTCGTATTCATTCTTTTATACGGAGGTAGAGCTTCGTATACGGTATATCATCAAGCCCCCCAGTCTGATGGGAGAGTCTATCTGTACAGTATCGCATTAGACTTCATAAATAATCGAAAGGAAAAATAAATAAATAATAGCGTACCTTTATAACCGGAGCTCGAAGGAGCGTTAGGTTTTGGATGCTTCGTTGCTTCTCCGGAGCTCTTGTTAAGGGTAAAATTGTCATTTTACCGTGCCGCGTATGTATCCCATCAGAAATTGATTTGAGCGCGCTTATCCCAAGAAAGAAAACTGATCGACGGTTGGGTAGGTTGTGCGCCGGTTTTCAAACCATCCGTTTTGTCTCCTATTTATTCTTTGACGGCTTCGAAGAGTCTTCTTTTTCACTCTCCCTACTCTCTTCTCTTCATTATCATCAAAAAATATCCGCTCCCCCCATTTCAGTCTTCTTCATACTATGGATCGTAATCATTTTCGTGTTATTAGTACCACGTATTCAGAGATGACTGAGGAAGATGTCGCATGGTTCCGCCGGTGCTTTTGCTACCCTAATGATCCTGAAATTAGGGTTCCGGGATGATCGGAATCGATTCTAGATGCGCCGACTGGATTCATAGGTATGTATACCGCTCCTTTTCCCGGTGGCAATCTTAGGTTCCCTTCGTCCCCTTGGTTATTAGGGTTACTTGATTACTACGATCTGTATTTATCTGTAGTGCACCCTTTAGCGATTACTATGATAATGTCGTTTATCGTTATTTGTCGTGCTTATGAGATAGAGCCATCGATGAGTGTGTTTCGGTATTTCTTCAAACTGGGTATTCGTGATGGTTGGGTTATGGTTGAGGAGAGGCCTGGCAGGTTGTTTTTTGATATTGGTGATTCTGATATGTTGAACTGGAGACCAGGGTTTTTGTTTTTCAGTGAGGAGTATGTTCATCCGCTGTTTAGGGGTTTGTTGAATACGGATAGGTTGGTGTCGTGTATGTCTTTTGAGGATAATGTGCATGATTGGGTCACTCTTGATAATCCATTGGTCCATCAGGTGCGTAGGTCTCCTTTTAAGTTGGTTACCTATCCCTCTGTGATTTTGTATCTTTGTGGCATTACGATGTCATGGGAGGGTTCTCCTAATGAGCCGGTCTTGATATGGTGTTGTGAAGGTACCATTCTTGTTGCTACCTTTTTCTGCGTTTTCTTCATATTTGTTTTCATCTTATTCTTTTACGTTGCTTTTGTAGAGTTGACACTTAGAGAGGTTGTTACCATGAATCCTCGGGGCATGGTTGTTGGTATAAGGCCTCTGCCTCCTTCTGATGATGAGGATGGGAAGGGTCCCCTTTTTGCTGGTGTCGTTGTTTCTGGCCTCCTCCGAAGAGGCAGAGGGTGGTGGGTGGTCTATCCGGTGCAGCGGACCCTGTGGCCGCGGGTCCTTCTATCATTATTCTTGATTCTTCTCCGGTGAGGGACGAAGTTGCTGCTACTACTGCACCGGCTTCTAATGTTGGTCAGGGTACGTCTGCTTTCCCTTGATTTTGTTCCTTATGTCTTCATAAATCTGATGTGTGTGTATTTCCTTCTTTTAGCCGGCACTTCTGAACCTGGGCGTAGGCCTGGGAAAGAGCATGTTGAAGAAACTGGAGCTACCACAACTGGTAAGTGGCTTTAGATTATGTACATTTTTCTTCAACTGTTGTTTTCCCTTTTATATTTATGACCGATCCTCTTCATGTTTTAGGGATTCCTCTTCAGAGTGAATTGCCTGATCCACAGCTTTGTCGAATGAGTCTGGATATGCTGGTTCCTGACCACTTGAGAAATATGTTGGATACCATGCCGGCTCAAAAGCTTGCTGAGATGACCAATCAGGCTCTTTTTGCTGCTCGTATGATTGGTTCGGCTAGCAGTGCTAGAGTGCACTTTCTGGAAGAAGACCTACGGAGGCATGGGGTAGAGTTGACCTCTTTAAGGGCATCCCAGTCTGGCGGAGGTGATGCTTCTTTAGTGAATTCTCTGCGGAGGGAGCTTGCTGATGCCCAGGAGGCTTTGTCCCTGACTACACAGAGTTTGGATGCTGCTCATGAGCGGATTGCCACTCGTACTGTTGCCGGTCCTTATGCGGTGATCAACAGTTTGGAGGAGAGGGTGTCAGCTCGGGAATTGGAGTTGGAGAATAGGACGAACTCCATGCGTCAGGTGATTTCTGGTGTTATTCCTCATGTTTTTCGTATGCTGATGGCGAGCCCTAAATTCGATCAGAGCCTTGATGAACTTATCGAGGCTAATCGGGCCGATGCGAGAGCCTTGTTACTTTTTCGTATGGAGCGTCGTGGGTAAGTTGTCTTGAGGGGGAGAGAGAGGCTTCTTGGCACTGAGGAGAGGATCGTTGCTGCTGAAGAGGCCTTAAGGAATATTTCTTTTCGTTATATCCAGCAGGTTTCTGCAAATCCTAATGCTTCGGTAGCTGATCTTTATAATATTAGGCCTTGATGAGCGTCCATATTGTGATAAAAACCCCTATCGAAAGGCTTCATTTCAATGTCTAAATGAGTTAATATTCCGGAACTATTGGTACTTAATGGAGTCGTATGTTTATGCAGGTTCACGGAAGATGCGAGAGAGGGTAAATGACATCAAGTGACTCAAGAATGAAGCCTATGAAGTTACAAGACACAAGGAACTGATTCGGGAGTCAAACGAAGATGCACGAGATGAAACAGCAGCCCCCAGCGCCGCTGGCCAAGACAGCGCCGCTGGCCCATCCCAGCGCCGCTGGCCCAGTCCAGCGCCGCTGGCAAGCCCAGCCAGCGCCGCTGGGCGGCCAAGATCAGCAACCAACTTAAATCACTATTTAAGCCGAACTAATTCTCAAAACCCTAAGAGAGAGCCGATTCAGCAGCCCTAGCCACCGAGATCAAACCCTAGTTCGTAGTTACAGATTTCCAGAAGGTTTTGGAGCTTCTAACACCTTCCGATCTTCATCCGCAGTCTAGATTTACTTTTCTATTTTACTTTCTTTTGGTGAACAATGTCTTTCATCTTTTCAGACTTTGTTATTCCTTTAATAATGTCCGGCTAGTAGGCTGAATACTTGTTTGGATCAATGTGATCATGTAGACGTTTATTGTTTTACTTTATTTGTTAGAATTATTTGGTCGTACCATGAGATCGGAGATGCCAAACAAGTATTTTAATTTAATTACTGTTATTTGCTTTTTCAAACTATTTTCAGACTAAGCCTCTCGCTGAATAAGCGGTTGCGGCTTCTATTTACTTTTCAGTATTTTAATAGTTTAATAGGAAATCGTGACAACCCCACAACCGCTAGAATTACACATATTATTAGATTAGGTAGTGCAAGAGTCCCTGCGAATGATCCTGTAACTTATCACTTAAACTATACTACACTGATCGGGTTCTCTGCTCGTAAGTGTGTGTGTTTTCAGATAATTACTTGTACAACATTTTATAAATTTAAAAGCAAAAATAAAACCACCATCAGGCCTCAGGGAATGTGAACTGTTGATCCTCTGCACTCTGTGCGTATATATTTTTTGATGCAGTGATTTTTTCTTGTATATTCTTTGATGTTTTGATTTTTGCTCATTGCTCCTTGTCTTTGTTTCTGTTGTGATTGTTTCACTGTTCTTCAGAGCTTTTCATTCTTCCGTAAGGAAGTAATATCTTCTCTCTTTTTTTTATTATGCTTATACACTCTTAAAAGAGTCTCTTATGCATTTATGCTTATGCACTTCAATCATAAGGAAGGAGTGACTTATGCATTTTTTTCATGGGTTTTTACCTCATGATTATGTTGAAAAGTCTTATGGGCGTCCCCTTGACAATTCAAATTAAGGATTTTTATGCGCATTTAGAAAATTATTACGATCGTTTTATATAATTTCTTGGGAGCTTGTAAGTACATGGCAGGAGGAAGTTACAATTTCTTTGTATTGTTCCTAGCTGCTACTTTTATGCTGCCTTATTTGCTCCGTTAATCTGGCTTATCCCGAGGGCAAATTATGCTCCAACCGGTCTTGATGCCTATCAGAGTCTTTAGTATGTGGGTTTCTTTTTCCCTTGTTGTTCCGTATGGTTCTGGCCTTCTTCTGCGAAGGATCCTTCTTCTGCGATTTCCAGCTGTCCCCTGGGTCCTTTCTGAATTTTTCTTCTGTTGCGTTTGTACCACGGTACGGAGCTCTTTCCCTTTATATCTTCAGTAGAGTATTGTTTGCACCCCCCGTGAGATTTGTACTGTACGCAACCATGTATTGTTGATGCTATCATATGGAATTTCTTCATTCCTTCTCTGCCCAGGAGCATGTCATAAGGCGAGTTTGCTTTTATCACGATTGTCAGGATCCTTGCTGTTCTCCGCCAGGGGTATCCTCCGATAGTGGCGTCCAGCCATATTTCTCCTAATGGGCGGATGCGTTCACTGGCGAATCCTACCACTTCCGTGTCCAGTGGCGTGATTGTTTCTCGGAGTTTCTTTGGCAGTCGGAAGAAACTTTTCTCGTAGATTATGTCTCGCCCGCTTCCTGTGTCTACCTACGTATTCTTCAGGCATACGCTGCCTATGTTTACTTTTATTAGCACCGGGTCTGACGATACCTTGTCATCCAGTTCACCAAAGTGATAGTGTTGTGGCCCTTTCTGGATTATGGTGTTCGACAGTATCCTCCTCCGGTGCTCTCCTGGCTCTGCTTCGTCGAAGCTTGGCCTGCTCCTTTTTACTAGGTGCGCTAATTTGTTTTCTCTGGCTGCGCTGTCTATCTGCCTTAATAACTCCCTACAGTAATCTGTACTATGCCCATATCCGTTGTGGAAACAACAGAATTTGTCTAAGTTTCTGGTTTCCCTTCCGGATAACGGCAGTGGTCTGACGAATGTTTTCGCTACTTCTTCTGATGACAGGATTTCTGACGGAGTTTTCCGGAGATTGCCTATTGTTCTTTTGTAGCTGTTCGTCCTACTGCATGTGGGAGGGAACTCATCAGTCGCTATATCCTCCATTATCTCAGTTTGCTTCTCATTCTGTTTTATCATGGACTTCCATTTAGCCATAGCTTTTTCGGTTATTTCTTCTGCACTCCTCCACTCGTGGAATTTCTCCATCAGTTCCAGGTAGCTCCTTGGTTTGCCAAGGCACAGATGTCGTATTAGATCTCCTAACCGGAGACCATGTATGGCTCCGGATATCCTTTCTTCTTCTAATATACGCACCAAGTTTCGAGTGTTGTCCCCATATCGTTTCAAAAAATCTTCTGCCTCCTCATCCTCTTCCTGCTTGATGCCATGTGCCAATAGATGGGAGCCGAACTCTTCCTTCAGTTTGGATTTGAAGTCTTTGACACCGTATATACTCTCTTCGGGTAAGCTTTCGAGCCACCTCCTTGTCTTTCCGTGTAAGAGGTAAAGGATGACATGACAAGTTACTGGACCGCTCCATCCTTCCGCCTTGGCTGTTTCATCGACACTCCTCAGGAATTCCTCGACATCGGAGGTGTCGTCGTACCAAGGTAGGTCTTGGATTTCCAGCATCTTCACCGGAGGTACATGTTGGCGTAAATCTTTGATGAATTACGCGCATGACCCCTTGTATTTAGGCTCTTTTTCCTTTTGTTCAACCTTGTCTTTTTCGACTCTGGTTGTTGAGCTTGCCTTAAGATACTGTGGGGTTGCGATATTGTATGGGTAATACCATGATGCCTGCATATGCCCTGGGTAGCTTCCACCGAAGCATAGTGTCCCCATGTACTGGACATACGGTCCTCCGTAGGGATAAAGATATCCTCCAGAGTAGTACGGTGGATATGCACTCGATGCTTGGTATGTCCCTAGCCTAGGCGCTGTCTGCACAACATCTGCTGCAGTCATCCCAACTGGGATTCCCTGATAGATCGGGTACGGTGGGCATACTGGCATTGGGCTTTTTACTGTCCTTGAGTCATCTTTATTTTTGCTTCCTGCTTCCTTCTTTTTGTTCAGATCTCTTTTGGCCAGCTGCTGGCCGATTTCATCTGTTGCAGTTGGATTGTTTTCTGTATCTTGAATCTGATTTCTGTCCTCTTTCCTGCGCTCCTACACTACTGGTGACGGGATACCTTGTGTCGTGCACCCAGGGTGCGGCACAGTACCTTCCTCTGGATCTGGAGCTGTATCTTCTTCGAAGTTACTCTCCCTTATGTCGAGACCGCCGTCTGTTGCTTTGCTTAGTGCCATTATTTGGCAGGTCAACCGACCTGCTGCCTGGTCATCTGACGACTGCTGGCCCGCTCTGGTTCTTTGTTCGTCTGGGGAGCTGGGGTTTTTGACTGGGAGAGTCTCACCGTTGCCTACTTCTTGATTGTGGACAATATCTGACCCGTGTTGTCCCGGAAAGGAGTTAAGGTTTGACATAATGTTTTTTTGATCGTGGATGGATTCGAATTTAAGAGCAAAGGTCCCACGGATGGCGCCAATTTGTTTGATCAAATAATCGCACTATGGTTCAACCGAAGTTGTGAGAGGGGGATTTGGGTGTTTTGTCGGCGATTCCCTTCCGGTCAGAGTGCCGTAGGCCGCTTTACGCCTAAAGGTTGTTTATTCCCGGCCGATTATGAGGCTGAGGGTTTATGTGTTATGATTAGGGTTTTTTAGGGATCGAATGTATTGATGATGGTGTGCCGTATGGCACCTCCTCTCTTTATATAGAGGGTAAAGCCTTGGGGAGGAAGATATGAATTTAGGGTAAATCCCTTCCTCTTTTCGTGATATCTTCTAAGTATGGAAGATATATCTTAGGACTCTTAAACCGCGTCCTTGTTTATAGGAGTGTTTGATTTCATTCCCTTTTTGGGAGGTCGGATAAGCATGGAAAGAATTCATGTGTATCCGTTTATTATTTATGATTATCTTTGGGAGCTCCGGAATTACGGAGGTATACATCGTAGCTTTGGCTACGGACATGTTCGCTTAGTACAATATGTTAGTACTTTTGCTGCTTACGAAGGGTCCTTCGTATTCATTCTTTTATACGGAGGTAGAGCTCCGTATACGGTGTATCATCAGATAATATGCTGAAAGTTGGAACTCACACACTCTTACAGAACATGAGTGATAACACGTAAGCTCATAGACTCAAGTGACAAATGCCTAAAACTATGGGAAATCAAGATTTACTCTTGGGTCTACAAGCCAATATCCTTTCCGCCAGTTGCTCATAAGAGGGTCTCAGCTGACCATTTGATCCAAGACCAAGTGGTTTATTAATCGGGAATCTAACCTCTCTTTTTTTCAGAAAAAACATATTAACCTACCTAAACTATATCTATCATTTAACTTATTTAAATATTTTCACCTAATATATCTATAATACCTTTAATGAAATTATTTGTAACATATATCAATCAACCCTTAAAATAACTACATCACTGATGAGCGTCCATTTTGTGTTTATTTCCCATATCATTAGGCCGTGTTTTAATGCTTAAATGAGTTTAGAAATGTGAACTTTTGGTACTTAATTGGATGACATGTTATGACAGGTTCACAAGGCGTGCAAGTGAAGGCAAACGTCTCTACTCAACTTAACACGAAGCCACAAGACTTTTGGACGAAGACTAGCAAGCGGAACATGAAGAATTTGAGGCCAACATGAAGCAAATGACCATGTGTTAGCATTTTGGGCATAACTTCTTCATACGGACTCCGTTTCTGACGAGAAAGCTATCCACGGAAAGGCGAGAGAAAGATCTACAACTTTCGTGTTGATGTCGAAGACCAGCGCCGCTGGAAGTGATCCTGAAGCTCACCAGCGCCGCTCCCACATCATGAGCGCCTCTGGGACTTCACAAGCGCCTCTGGACTTCACCAGCGCCGCTCCCACCTCACGAGCGCCGCTGGGACTTCACCAGCGCCGCTGGTAAAGTCGATTCAGATCTAGAACTTTCTGAAAACCTATAAATACCCCGCTAAACCCTAAGAGCCGCAACTTACTTCCTCTAGACGACTTTGGGGGTTGTTCTAGGGTATTTTCTTCAGATCTAAACCCTCGTAACACCTCCATATCATCCGGAAGATCAAGCATCGATTCTCTACAACAATTATTATTCAACAAATAATTATTAGGTCAAATTAGTTAGGGTTTTGGTGTGAGGTTCGAAGGAGCGACCAAGAAGGATAAGGACTGCGTGACTTCGATATCCCTATTATTAGTTTGATCTTTCTTTTACTCTTTTTATTATTTTTAGCTAACTTTATTGAAAGACTATTTGTTTGACAATTATTTTTATGGATTTATTTATATTATAATTGTTAGGGTTATTTGTTTTGCCATGAGTAGCTAAGTAGTTTTGCGTCTATTTGGATAATGTGATCATGCCATGGTATATTTTATACTAGATTGTTGAACCATTTCTATGCTTGTCGCAGATCCATGGTTATTGAGTCAGATAAATGTTATTAGTTTTCATATACAAACTGATTTGTTGATTTGTTTGGGAGGATTTGATTCGGTCTCCTTAGAGTCACTAGTCTGTTTTGCGAAACATTAATCGGTCTATAATTAATGTGGTCTCTTGACTTATAACTGAGCGGGGGATGGTTAATTAATAATTTGGCTCAACTGAACATGTGTTTTATTAGGTTATTCTAGTTGATCTGGCGAACGGAAACCGGATCCGGGTGACTAGAGTAATCAGTGTCTTTTGAATTTAACAAGGATTTAGACTTACATAAAAGATAAAGTCATAGTTACAAAACGAACGGGTGAATTAATTGCTTTTCTTATTTTAGTTTCATTTAAATTGTGACAACCCCCAAATCCTAGAATTACTTAGTCTAGCTTAGTTCTTAAACATAGTCTCTGCGAACGATCATGGTCTTACCTATTTACTATACTACAAACGAACGGGTGAATTAATTGCTTTTCTTATTTTAGTTTCATTTAAATTGTGACAACCCCCAAATCCTAGAATTACTTAGTCTAGCTTAGTTCTTAAACATAGTCCTACGAACGAACATGGTCTTACCTATTTACTATACTACAAACGAACGGGTCCACTGCCCGTGAGTGTGTGTGTTTAGTTTGGTATTTTCTTGACTTATAAATTTAAAACTTGACTGATTTTAATTATACACAAACGACACATCAATCACCCCCTTCTACATCAGTTATTTTACATTAATAAGTTAATGTCTACAACGCTACTACCGCCACCGCCACCACCTATCGTCACCGCCACCACCACCTATCGTCACCGCCACCACATTCCCCACCGACCGTCATTGTTGACGTCGCCACCACCACTATCCACCGTCGTCACTACACCTCTACATCATTTATTCTTAGATATATTTATATCCTTTTTGATGAACAAACTGATGTCATAAATTAAATAAACTTCCGACTTAATAATAGTAATACATAAATATATTTAGCAAGTAATATATTTGATCAGCTTAACACTTAGATTTTTCGATTTTAATAGCCCAAGTATTATTTAAATATATAAATTGAATAAATAAAGTTAATATATGTTTTAAATTATATATCCTAATAATATTAAAATTTACATCATCATTATTATTATATAAAGATATAACAAACATATCGAACGAAACATATACCATAAAAGCCATTGTCAAATATAATATCCTCATTTTCAGCAGGTAGTCACTTCATTTAACTTTACAACGTCATTAAATCTCTCTTTCTTTATAAAAATTCAAACACCCCATCCTTCTTGAAAGGGAAGGATAATTGTGCAATAGCTTTTGTTTATTAAGTCAAGAAACAAATATATTTGATTGACTTAATGGATTAAGGCAATTAAGATTAAGTCATGACTTTGTAGTTAAGACATTACCAAACACTACCTAATAGTACTTCCCATTTAGATTATGCTATAAGAAAGTTAGTTCGGAAATGAGACAATTGTCCTTAATGAACCCCCAATGGAAAGAGTTATTATAAATTACCTAATTCGTTATTAATGAACTAATTTACACCCTAAACCACCTACATCACTCGACACTGTCACCACCACCAATATTAACCGCCATTTCCACCCGTCGCCGCCACCATATCCGCATTACATGGTACCGTGTTATGAAGATATAACATAAATATCTTACTAACCATTTTTGATACAAAACATTTTTTGAATGATAATATCATCAAATTTTAACATGTTTTATCCATAACTACTTGATTATGTTATAATGAATATTTAATATGTTTATCTCGCGTATTACGCGGGAAAATAATCTAGTATATACTTTAAGACAGTTGAACTAAATTACTTATTAACCAATCAAATCGCTAAATTTTATCAAATTCACTCTCGCTTATGTCATCATTTAATTAAATTATAATTTAAAAATCCTAATAATCATTATCCAAATATATTTTACACTTTGTAGCCTTGAATACTTAATTTATATTTATTTTTAGCCATCAACTTGAAAAGATTTTCTAAAATTTTTTAATCATTATTAATTAAAAAATTTCAACATATGAAATATTATCTACAAAAAATTATTTCAAAAGATGAAATACAATATATGTGTTCAATGTTCTAGACGTATTCTTTTAAATTTGTTTTTACTTACGTTTTTCAAATTTAAATTTCAACATATGAAATATTGTCTACAAAAAATTATTTCAAAAGATGAAATACAATATATGTGTTCAATGTTCTAGAAGTATATTCTTTTAAATTTGTTTTTACTTACATTTTTTACATTTAAATTTATATATTTAATAATTTATCTTATCTTTAAAATGTTATAAATAATCCGCGTAATCACATCTCTCGATTTTCTCAAATTTTCAATTTTGACTTTTCTTGACTTTTTATTTATAAATAAATATAGATTTACACATATAAAATCAATGTCGACAACATGACTACAGATAAATATTATCTTATAAGAAAATATTATAAATTGATACATATAAATGTCGTACATTGGTATCCCAATACAATATTGATAATCCAATTTAATAATATATTAGATTAGATTTTTATAAATTATAAATATTAATATTTATATTTAATATTTAATATAAACACAATATGAACTCTAGATACTTATCCCAAACACAATAACAGATGACGATATACAACATCCTTATCCTAAACACAATAGGAATCACATAACATGGGACGATCACAGAACAAAGCACGATTTACAACAGAGGTTTACTTGAATACTAAATCCAAATTAATATGAACTCCATTCAAGATTCATTCTATTTCTCAATCAAAAAGATACAAAATTTTCTCCCTTTTTATATATTAGTTTTGCGTATTAATGTTTAAAGTTACAATTATCACTCAAATCAAGAGTCCTAATTGTTATTAAAGAATATGAAAACAATCCTAATTCTTATCTAATTATCATAGGACAGGTGATTGAAAATAAACTTATTCGTGTTATGGTCTGCATCATGATCAAATACATATACTTGAATGTCAAGTACAGGATCACAAGTATGTTTATATTTTAATTCTTAATTATCTTTCATAATAATATCACATTATGAGTACAACTGGTTTCAAAAAATTATATAATAGAGGAATTATTATAGCATGTGTCTCGTGGAATGACTACGACAAATAATTCATCAATAGTCTCAGCTAATAATGACAGTGACGAACTGTGATTATTGTACTACAACTTGCAAAGTATAACACTTAGAACCGTATATCTTCAAAATTATAAGCTTTTATGACTTAAATGTATGAAGATCTAATATTGATAATATCGTAAGCCACGTGTCCAGTGTCGAACACGGGTCTAAAATCAAGTTTACATCTATACGCATGTCACATGAAATTGTAGTGCTTTATTAGTCAATAAGTCATATTGATGATGATTATTTGGTTTAAATACTGTTATGCCTGAGATTTTCACCTCCAAGATCTTCGGGTCCAAGATCTTCGTGGTCCAAGATCTTGGGGCTCTAAGATATCTGACCGTTATTACTTTGACTTAGTAGTACAGGAACAAGTAAAATGGAAGACTTGCCCCCAAAGTCGGAATTTATGGTTGAAAACGTGTGGAAATGGCTCCACAACATCAATTTATCAAGTCATCAAGTCAAAGAGAAGAATCTGCTCAAGATCCCTGATTTCCAGCTCAAGATCCCAGATTTTTAGGATAGTTAGTTGGCATCTAGGTCTATAAATAACGAATGAGGCTGATCGATTTAGGATATACTTTACTCACTAGCAATATCTCTGATCACTTGTATTCACACACTACTCTCTACACTCTCATCTTTATTCTCACACTTAGCAATAATCGATCAACCGAATTCCACCATTGTAATCATTTTAACAATCATTAATAAGAGAACAAAGGCAGGGACGATTGCTTCCTCCCGGGGTTTTTATGCCGGCAATCCAGAAGGATTAAGGGCTTTTCCTCGTCAACAAATCACGGTGTTCTTATTCCTTTATGCATTTTACTTTATTTATAGTTTATATATCGTTTTTCTTACGATTATCACTCATATCTTTACATTTTGCTTACTTATGATCAACTTTTACAAAGTAATCTTTCTATTTACGTTCAAGTACTTTAATTAGTCATATTTCATACTTTTATATTGTTTCTTAACGAATTCTTATGTATTATCACGTTTTAACGTTATTTATTCAAGATCTTGACACTCTATTTGTTCATTTGTTAAGTTTTATTAGTAGATCTTTACTTTTACAGTCTTATCTTGATAAAAACATTCCTTTTAGCTTTACTTTACGTGATTATTAAATATTTAGCAAATATGTTACATTTTCGCAATTATTTAAACATCTCAGTATACTGACCTTTCAAGATCTTTAAGCACATAACCTCACGAACGAAAGTTTGGTTACATAATTAATCTAGGTCTTCAACGTAAATTATCTTAGGTAAATTTTTGACCAAAACAAATACCTTAATGTTTTTTTTTCTCTTTATGGGAAATGATAAACTATGTTTACCAGGACATATTTAAAGGTGTTGTACTTACCTCTTGAAAATATGTGTAAATTTCATAGTACAACAAATATCATGTATGTTTAAAAAAATTAACTATAGCCCCGAAGGCTATATTTAACATTATATATATATATATATTATATAATAAGGAGATATAATCAAAAATTAATATAAGAAAAAAAAATTATATTGCATGATCATTTAAATTTGCGTTAAGCGTTATCAAATGGTCTAGTGGTAGAGAGGTATGTTTCCTCACAAGCATTGTAGGTTTAAGTCATACCTTAGACATTGTTGTTAAACTCTTACGAGTCACGAGTCGAGTCGATTTACACCAAAAGCGAGTCGAGTCGCTAGGTGACTCATTTTTGTCCAGACTCTTATGAGTCGTTGTGTGAACTTGGACCGAATCACGAGTCGCAAACTTATAATTATTTTAGTTTGATAGTATGGTTATATATTTTATTTATTGTTACATTACTTTGTGTGTTATCTATGTAGTTCTGATCCATTTATTGCGTATATAAGATAAATTGTAAGTTTATGATCTCATATCTATTAAATATGTAATATTTTGGTAAATCTATAAGGTAAGAACTTATATTTTGTTTCCAAAAATGTCACATATATATATAATATATATTACTATATTATGTAATATTTAAAAATCTGATTTTATGAGTCGAGTCACGTTTGTTTTCGAGTCGAGTCAAAAGTTACGAGTCGACAACTATAAGCATATTTAGGAGTGACCACGTATATTTAATTTTCACCTAGGGTGAGCCAGAGTGAGTTTCCCCTTCCAGATCTCTAAGTGATATAGATTTCTCATTAAAGTTTAAATTGAGGATATATTCAGCGAGAGGGTTCTCTAATGCGTAATCCGATTAAAACAAAGTATGAATAGTCTACACCGTTTAGAAAAAGTTTTGTTGGTAATGATGAGCTTAGAAGATTTACTAGTTATAGCAACACATCTATTGAAATTAATGAAAAAAACTTAATGTCATCATATGAAGTGTCATCATACAAATACCCGTGAGATACGACAGCGATTGCGGTAGCGGCGGCAGCGGCGGTGGAGACGGTGTGATGTTGGCGGTGACGAGTGGTGGTGGTGCTGGTGGTGACGGCGAGAAGTGATACATACTTTTAAAAATTAGCCTAAAATATTTTTGCATCATTATAATGAACCATCATTAGGCTAAAATAAACTTAAAATGATTAAAAGCTAGGTCTATCTATTAAAAAAAAAAAGAAATTAGATGAGAATATCCTGATCTCATGTATCATTTGATACTCATTAATCTCCCGACCAGACTAGTGTCAGAAGTTACAATTTTGCTTTCTCAAAGATTCGAAAGTACAATCTTTGCTGCAAAACACTGATTAAAAAGTAACCCGATTTCTCCATTTCGCATGCAAAGGACTTGGATCATTTTCGTAAAATATAGTACAAATATAGTTCCACTGTTTAACGTTTTTGTCTTATATTTTGTTTAATACGTAATCCAATAATTTCCAAACAAAAAGAAACATTGAAGCTTCCAAATCCATCACTATATGTCTATACAGAAACGCTTGCAGCTAATCAGAGACGTAATAATGTGTATAAATAGCTGTACTATTTAATGCTAAGTTCCAAGAAAAACTTGAAGTTGTCATGATATGACAAATCATCATGCATCTATCCTGCAAAATTATTGCAACATTCTTCTATCTTCTTTCAAAAATTAAAAGTTACACATTTCACATTAATACACGATTTATTGTCATTTGTGGCTTAAGGATAAGGCAAGTAATATAATATGTTTATTTCTAGAACTATTTACTTAATTGTTTTTGAACGTAAATTAATATTATAAGTGCTGATCGACCAATTAACATTAAAAGTGTTGACATATGAAATATTGTTGGTTTGTGTGTTTACGATTATGAAGTGTGCAAAAGGTAAGGTAACCAACACGATGTAGGAAAGAATTACTAAGTTCATATAGTGTCTTCGGAATATGTTTTTAACAAACTAATTTTGTTAATAAAGATTTTGACAAGACATCAAAATTTAGGAGCTTACAATAGGAAATGGGTCAAAGTTCACATGGTTACTCGGAATCGAGCCCACAAGCTAACCTCATTGCTTCACCATGAGATATGAGGTTCGAGGGTTTATGGTTTAGTGTTATATTGATGTTTTTCTCTAATTACTAATTAGAACGTGACACTTTATGAAACTTATTTGGGGTTTAGGATTTAGTGTGTTGGTATTTTATTTATAAAAGTATTTCATGAATATTCCATTGCGATTTCGATTTTTAGCTCTCATAATTCAACTATATCGTGAGGATCACAATAACTGGACATTTCAAATTAGAGAAAATTTTAATATGCACAACCAATATACATCGAGATTATTTGTAAAATTAATAAAAATAATTGCCATTTCATAAAAATAAAAATAGAAAATACAACAAACATACCCATTAACTGTATTTAATTTGGTCACTGTTTATTGGTCAGACTTTGAACCCAATATTGCATATTGAACAGTAGTGTTTGCATAAAAATAGCAAATATGAAGTTTCGTAAGGCAAGAAATGTATTCAATCCTAAAATTGTAGTGCTATTTTTTCAATAGACACAATGTCTATTTTTTGAAACTTTCTCTTCTTCATTCTTCTATGAAATCCCTTGCCACTTTTGGTCTTTTATAAAATGACATTTGAGTTGAAACATTTTTATAATAATATATCTATCTGATTATAAGTCTAATGAACTGATATCTAGTAGGCCCTCAAGTTCAACTCATTGGGTGGGTTAGAATATAGCCCAAAAAAGATGTTTCTTAGTTACTCCGTAGAACAGGGCTACAGGCTAAATACATTCATCAGTCCAAATAGGATAGAATGGGCCGAGTGATGCACTTTTGAGTTTTGAATAGTCTTCTCTATAAGTTTATGTGATAAAGGCGTATGAATCCACCTGTGACAAAATGGTTATGTGATGTAGTGATCTACTCGGATGGCTATGTAATGTAAGAACCTTCATTTTCGGGCTATGTCTTGTATCGTGTGACCTGTTGTAACATTTCCGAGTCACCGCTTTCATTGACCTTGTTGACTTGTACAAGTGGATATAATCAGTAATATTTATAAGGAAATGACATATGAATGTAACCACCTATGATAAAATGGTTTTGAGATGTAGTGACCTACTCGAGTGACTAACTAATGTAAGAACCTTCATTTTCGGGCTATGTCTTGTATCGTGTGACCTATTGTAACATTTCCGAGTCACCGCTTTCATTGACCTTTGTTGACTTGTACAAGTGGATGATGACTCAGATATTATTTATATAAAAAATTCTTTAAAAGCCTAAATATCTGATTTGTCGTTGGGATCTGTTGTTGTTGTCGGATTTGTCATCGGAACCATTGGCGGAACCACATAGAAAGGAGGGGTATCTCGGGTTACGGGTTCGCTAAAGTTTCGTAGAATAATTTTTTTTGAAAAATGATGTATTTTGCGTTTAAATGACCAAAAGTGAAGGTTTACGGATAGCAATTCAAAAGAAATTTTTTTTTTAACGAGTTAGTAGTATTACATATATTGTTGTACCCACGCAATATATGGAATTATAGTTTCAATAGTATAACTAATTTATTATCGTGTCAAATACACGGGTTGTTTATAACATCTTCAAGATAAGATTAATTGTTAAATACATAAATTTAAATGTAAAAAATGCAGATAAAATCAAATTAAAAGGATATATAATTCTAAATCATTGAACACATATATGTATTTCCTCTTTTGTATTAATTTTTTGTAGACAATATTTTGTTTATATTTTTAGATCTGACAATTTTTGTTTATAATCATATTAAGATACTTTTAGATTTAACTCAAGATATCCCAACATACAATTTTGCGTACTTAAAAATCATTCTGTCATTAGATAAGTTTGTTTCAAATATATATATTTATTTAATGGCAAAACCACATTAGCTTCCATCTGAGTGTTGTGGAGTGTCAATTATTGTGATTACATTTTGTTACTTATGATGTGTCGCTATATATGTTAGCTTAAAACTTTTACCATATGAAATATATATTTATTTGAAGCAATACCACAAACGCATCTAAAAGTTTATAGTATCGAATACATATATTTAATATGCACAAAAAAAAGTCGAATGAAAGTTTTCAATATATTAGTTGAAACCACAAATAAGAAAGTGTGCAAAAACCAAATAAGGGTACATAACGTTACGGGATATGACCATTAAAAAGTTGCAATATACTGTTTGGAAACCCAAACGGAAAAAAAGTGTGAAAAAAACCAATAAGTAACCCGTAATAGAAAGCCCAAACGGGATGCGATGTGACAAAATCCAAATAATGGTAGTTGCAATATACTGTTTGGAAACCCAAAAGGATAAAGAGTGTGCAAAAAATCAATAAATAACTCGTAATAAAAAGATCGAACGGAATGTTGTTTGGGGTGGAATTTTCACCACTAGGATCCTGATAGAATTTACATTTTAGGCCTTTTAAGATATTTGCTTAATGATACACTGTATTGAAGGATCCTTAGTTTTATCTAATTTATTAGTTCTGGTTATCTTATTATCTCGATGTGACAGGATCTTGATATTGTCAGGATCTATGATTCCACTAACGAATATATATCTAGTACAAAAGATATCGTTTGCAGGATTAAAGTTTAAGCTTACAACATGAAGAAAACGTGTTTCAACGGATAGTTTACCACTTCAACCATAAGAATCGGGATTGATAACAGTTTTACCATGTGAAGAATAACTCTCAACGGTCATCTATGCTATTTCTTCAGCGTAAGGAGCAAGTCCAGGAAGATCCCAGATATTTTGGAGATATGGTTCAACGTCTAGCTCTATAAATAGGAGGAGATCTTCTTTAGAAGAAAAGGACAAGCATTCTACACAAAAGCATTTGTCATACAACCCATTCGCTCACACACACAACAACTTTGTTTCCTAGCTGTTACTTGTTCTCATTTTCTTTTATTCATATCGTTGTAATCATTCACAAATAATAACAATAAAGGAACAACAGGTAGGATCGATTGAATCCTCCCGGGGTTTTTTACCTAAGATTTCTTAATTGAATCAAGGGTTTTTTCCCCGTCAACAAAATTCTGGTGTCGTTGTATTTCGTATTTATCTTTAAGATCCTAGCATTAGATTTCAGTATTTTATCCTTATCTTCAACAGTTTTCTTATTTACTCAACGTATTTCTATCTCAAAGATTTTCATAAAACTCTTTTTAGCAAAAACTCTTAGTTTACATCGTTATCTTTAAGAAAACTTTACTTTTATTTGAAGATCTTAAAACACCAAACCTCACTTACAAATCTTCGGTTCTTAAATTATCTTAAATCCTTTACAAAATTATCTTAGGTAATTTTTGTCCGAAACAATTTGGCGCCCACCGTGGGGCAAAAAGGTGTTTTGTAATTAAATCGTTGTCACAAAAACAAAACTTTTGTTTAAACAAAATTTTGTGTTTCACGGAAAACTTTTCTAAGAAAATCATGTCTGAGCAATCTCAAAATCCTTCTTCTTCTTATTTGATTTACGATTATCCTTATGTAAAAGAAAGCTTGAGAAATCCTCCTGAAAATGCAAGATTCTTGGCTGAACAAACTCTGAAAGGAAAAACTGAAGGAATACCTTCAGTAGATTCATATCTAGCTATGCTGTGGAAGAAATATTTTGATCAATTCTACGAATTGATTCCTGATGGAGAAACTGATGAAGTGACTCAAGAATCAGATGAGTCGGTGAGGAGCTATATGGAGAAATTTGAATGTAATCAGGGATCAGCGTCGAAGATCAAGAAGAATCTTTTGAAGATCAAATCATCAAGTAAGATTCGAAAGGATCAAGGTATAGCTGATAAAGGGTTATTAACATCCAGGATCCTGATATTGATGGATGAAGATCACAAGCATATATCCAAGGTATAGATCCCGGAAAAGAAGCAATCTCTCCTAAGTTTAAGTCATTAAACGGACTACAGTGGATTGAACTAAAACTTCAATCCTAGGTTGAAGGGATCACCTTCTCGAACGCCGAGGTTAACATTAACACCTCATTTCGCCCGGGGAGCACGTCATAAAAGAATTCCTGGTTGTAGGTAGACCCTCATGGTTAAGAATTTTCAAAGGGTTGTTGATTTTACAATCAACTCATTTGGTTTTGACTAATAATAAACAGTCATCAAAAAGAATAGGGATAATCTCTCTATTAAATACAACCGATTGACAAACAGATTAGCTAATGAATTAACAAATGGACTAACAAACTGATTATCCTTTATAGTGATTTTCGCACTTGAACAGGGAATAAAGATAAAGGAAAATCATTGCAAAAGATTTATCTGAGGATCCACAAGATTAGATATGGCAAAGGTATGGAATAAATAAAGTCTTAATTTAAATAGTTTTTAGATCAACATAGAAAACTAAAACTAAAATTAAGGCATAGGCCTCCTATTGTTGCGGTTATGGGAAGGGGGCTTGATATCGATTCCTAGTTTGCTTTCTTCAACTGCTTCATTTTCCCCAAAATTTGAGGATATTTGAGTTTTAACCACCCTAAAAAGCTTTTCAAATTATTGACTTCTCTTTTTGCATCGCCCAATTCCTTTTTCAAATTCGCCATCTCTTTTAAAGTTTGATTTCTGGTATCCATAACCGAATTTAAGAGACGATTAGCACTTTTGATAGTCTCATTTTTATACATGATTTCTGCTTCGTAAGCATTAGACTTTCGATGATCTACAAAGATAAAACACAAAAGTTTTAGGAATCAGAAGAAACGAAAGAACTTCTTTGAAAAGTAAAAACTTACTGAAATAGATCGATCCCTAAGTCTTTAGGACCCTTATTCCGAGATGATGATTCGCCCTCCATTGTATTGTTATAGATGTTAATAGAGAAGGAAAAGATGATTTTAAAAAAAAAAAAAAAAAAAAAAAAAAAAAAAAAAAAAAAAAAAAAAAAAAAAAAAAAAAAAAAAAAAAAAAAAAAAAAAAAAAAAAAAAAAAAAAAAAAAAAAAAAAAAAAAAAAAAAAAAAAAAAAAAAAAAAAAAAAAAAAAAAAAAAAAAAAAAAAAAAAAAAAAAAAAAAAAAAAAAAAAAAAAAAAAAAAAAAAAAAAAAAAAAAAAAAAAAAAAAAAAAAAAAAAAAAAAAAAAAAAAAAAAAAAAAAAAAAAAAAAAAAAAAAAAAAAAAAAAAAAAAAAAAAAAAAAAAAAAAAAAAAAAAAAAAAAAAAAAAAAAAAAAAAAAAAAAAAAAAAAAAAAAAAAAAAAAAAAAAAAAAAAAAAAAAAAAAAAAAAAAAAAAAAAAAAAAAAAAAAAAAAAAAAAAAAAAAAAAAAAAAAAAAAAAAAAAAAAAAAAAAAAAAAAAAAAAAAAAAAAAAAAAAAAAAAAAAAAAAAAAAAAAAAAAAAAAAAAAAAAAAAAAAAAAAAAAAAAAAAAAAAAAAAAAAAAAAAAAAAAAAAAAAAAAAAAAAAAAAAAAAAAAAAAAAAAAAAAAAAAAAAAAAAAAAAAAAAAAAAAAAAAAAAAAAAAAAAAAAAAAAAAAAAAAAAAAAAAAAAAAAAAAAAAAAAAAAAAAAAAAAAAAAAAAAAAAAAAAAAAAAAAAAAAAAAAAAAAAAAAAAAAAAAAAAAAAAAAAAAAAAAAAAAAAAAAAAAAAAAAAAAAAAAAAAAAAAAAAAAAAAAAAAAAAAAAAAAAAAAAAAAAAAAAAAAAAAAAAAAAAAAAAAAAAAAAAAAAAAAAAAAAAAAAAAAAAAAAAAAAAAAAAAAAAAAAAAAAAAAAAAAAAAAAAAAAAAAAAAAAAAAAAAAAAAAAAAAAAAAAAAAAAAAAAAAAAAAAAAAAAAAAAAAAAAAAAAAAAAAAAAAAAAAAAAAAAAAAAAAAAAAAAAAAAAAAAAAAAAAAAAAAAAAAAAAAAAAAAAAAAAAAAAAAAAAAAAAAAAAAAAAAAAAAAAAAAAAAAAAAAAAAAAAAAAAAAAAAAAAAAAAAAAAAAAAAAAAAAAAAAAAAAAAAAAAAAAAAAAAAAAAAAAAAAAAAAAAAAAAAAAAAAAAAAAAAAAAAAAAAAAAAAAAAAAAAAAAAAAAAAAAAAAAAAAAAAAAAAAAAAAAAAAAAAAAAAAAAAAAAAAAAAAAAAAAAAGAAAAAGATTAAAATATCTTGATCAATTGAAGACTAAATGTTATTCGCAAAAAGAAAAAATGAAGGTACAATATTTAAAATAATTGTAGAGATTTCCTATGTTGGTCCAATTTACTAGCAAATGCCTCTTTAGCAAATGACTCTTCCAGACTAGATAGCAAATTATTCCACTTATTTATATCCCAACTAGGAAATTCGAAACCCATAGTTTTAGCTTCTGCTGCCATTAGTAGTTTAGTTTCTAAGACTTGGATGGCTGCATCCATATGAAAAGCCTTTAGTAATGCCTCATGTTCTGCGTAGTGCCAAGCAATATTTTCATGAAGCTTGGATCTAGCTTTAGATGTTTCTGTAATTGCATCATTTAATGTCTCTCTTCGTACAATAGAAAGTTTTCTTAGGCGAGCAATGATTAGGTCTTTTTCTTGCAATTGATGCTCGAAACACTCGATCATTTGTTTTAGTTTCTAGGATAGAAGATTAGAAATAAATTGGTCAAGATATTAGAAACAGGACAACTAGAAGAAATAAGGAATTATGCTTACCAAATCGAAATCTTCTTTAACTTCGTTAAGTCTCTGATGAAAAATCTCGCCATCAAACCTTCCATGATGGATTTGTTTGGCTAAAGGATCGGTTTTGGGAGTATCAGTAGCTTTAGAATCGCCCATTATTAAGAAATAACTGATGATAGGAGCTTAAGGAATATGGGTATTTATAAGCTAAAGTCCTAAAGATAGGAGATCCCAAGATTATCGCAACAATATTTCAAAAACTTCCTAATACTGGGGACAGTTAGAAAACTAGGAGATTAAAAGATCATAGTCATAATAATATAAGTTCGTACGAAATGGCCAACATAAACCATTTTAGACACACCACCAGGACTAACCATTCCAGGTTAGTCAACCCCCTTTAGAAATTGTTTAAATACAAACCACATGCCCTAGAAAAACTAAGATTGTTCATAAGTTGAAAATACTTAATTAGGCCTCCTCCATCTCCTCCACATCTTTGTCTTCAGCCTCGTCCTTCTTTCCTTCATCATCTTCAGAAAGCTCCACTGGTTTGGATTGGTCACTACCTTCACTTAGGACTGTGTCTTTATCAGACTATTCATCTTTGGATCCAGGAGCTTCAGCATCATTTTTAGGAAGCAGAGCCAAAGTCTTTTCCCAGTCTTCTAAATCCCACTCAGCAGCCTCGAAACCCCCTTTCTTCGCATCAGAAGCCATCTTAATTTTGATTTCCAGGGCACTGCGACTAACACTTAATACACATTTATCTAGTTGGTCCTTCAAAGCTTGGTTCATTTTTTCCTGGTTGCCTTTCTCAGCCACCACTGCTCTTTTCTTGTAGTAATCACTCTTGTTAGTTAGAGCAATATTCACCTCCTTTAGATTCTTCAATTCAGCCTTCAAAGTATTGATCTCAGCATCCTTTGACTTCTTCTCTTCCAACAGATTTGTCATTCTCTGACTCTCTTCATTTGCTTTCTCTTGTGCCACTTTCAACAACTAGTAAAGATATAACAATTAGATAAATATCATAAGAGATAAAGAGGTTAAAGATAGGAAATTGCATACCATTGCAGCTTGACCCAGACTAGCACTTAGGGACAAATTAGGAGCAACTTGACTAATAGGAGTAGGATTCATGGCTTGCATTGGAGTATCAAATTCATGGGCCAATTATGTTTGAGTAGTCTTAGGACGCTTGGTTGACTTAGTAGTGGTGTTTCCTGAAGTAATTTTACCTTTACCACTTGACTCTTACTTAATGTTACCAATATACTTATCAATCATATTAGCATCAAAATGTCCAGAATCTGTAGAAGTTAACAATAGTTAAGTAATTTATTTAAAGATGAAATCTTAGATAACATACTTATAGTGTAAAACTTACTTGACATGACAACAAGTTGATTAGAACTAGATAGACTAGGAGATTCTGGTAGAGCTTGAAAAGTCCTGACTTCTGCTGGGATTGATAAGATGTTTTTGACTCTGCTTGGTCCTGAATCTTCACTTGAAGGAAATTCTTCAAGGTTGGTTGTGCGAATATAAATTAGGAACAAAAAGTAGCAAAACCAAACAGATATGACAGAAAGAAAAATGAATCCCTACCCTTTTCTGTCCAAGCAGTAGGAAGATAGGATCCTTTAGGAAGAGACTTTTTTGAGACATAGAAAAATCTACTTTTCCATGATGGGTCATTTTGAGTAACACCCAAAGCCAACTTCTCGTTCTTCTTAGGAGCTTTAAGCATGTAGTAACCAGGGGCAAAAGATTGCAAATTGTATGCTAGGGGAAGATCTGATAACTTAAATTCAATCTTTTTCTCCTTAACTAGGTTATCTAAGACATATAGGGTTCTCCATAGCATGGGCATAGCTTGAGGATATGCTAATTTTGAAAATTTAAAGAACTGTTCATAAAGTTTAGGAAAGGGAAATGATAATTTTAGGTTTTCAAAAGGAAATCCAGGAAAACAAACCCAACGATCGGATTGCATGTCAGAAGTAAGAGTAGGATCGAAAGCCCTAAATTCAGTACATTTGGGAAAATATTCTTTGATCCTATCAATATCACTATAAACAAACGAACACTTACTAGGGTTTTTAGCGATATACGTAGGAGTGAAATCTTCACTCAGTTTGATTAAAGAACGGGAAGAGGATAGTCGAGGCATAGCTTAATAATCAAAGTAAAATAAAGAAAAATCTGAAAGATTAAAGAAAAATCAAAGAAACTAACCTTTAGGGTTTGGAGAGATATTCTTTCGAGATAATGAAAGAAACTGAAAAGATAGTGTCGATATATCCGGATAATGGGGTATAAATGTGGGTAGTTGTAGAAGTCACATCAATACAAATTTTACCCCTTGACTTTGCTTTGACTGCTAAAAGTAACCGTAAATAATAAAACTTATCTTTATTTACAATGAAATATAAGTTTTGGGGACAATTGTTTGGGGTGAAATTTTCACCACTAGGATCCTGATAGAATTTACACTTTAGGCCTTTTAAGATATTTGCTTAATGATACACTGTATTGAAGGATCCTTAGTTTTATCTAATTTATTAGTTCTGGTTATCTTATTATCTCGATGTGACAGGATCTTGATATTGTCAGGATCTATGATTCCACTAACGAATATATATCTAGTACAAAAGATATCGTTTGCAGGATTAAAGTTTAAGCTTACAACATGAAGAAAACGTGTTTCAACATATAGTTTACCACTTCAACCATAAGAATCGGGATTGATAACAGTTTTACCATGTGAAGAATAACTCTCAACGGTCATCTATGCTATTTCTTCAGCGTAAGGAGCAAGTCCAGGAAGATCCCAGATATTTTGGAGATATGGTTCAACGTCTAGCTCTATAAATAGAAGGAGATCTTCTTCAGAAGAAAAGGACAAGCATTCTACACAAAAGCATTTGTCATACAACCCATTCGCTCTATACACACACAACAACTTTGTTTCCTAGCTGTTACTTGTTCTCATTTTCTTTTATTCATATCGTTGTAATCATTCACAAATAATAACAATAAAGGAACAACAGGTAGGATCGATTGAATCCTCCCGGGGTTTTTTACCTAAGATTTCTTAATTGAATCAAGGGTTTTTCCCCGTCAACAAAATTCTGGTGTCGTTGTATTTCGTATTTATCTTTAAGATCCTAGCATTAGATTTCAGTATTTTATCCTTATCTTCAACAGTTTTCTTATTTACTCAACGTATTTCTATCTCAAAGATTTTCATAAAACTCTTTTTATCAAAAACTCTTAGTTTACATCGTTATCTTTAAGAAAACTTTACTTTTATTTGAAGATCTTAAAACACCAAACCTCACTTACAAATCTTCGGTTCTTAAATTATCTTAAATCCTTTACAAAATTATCTTAGGTAATTTTTGTCCGAAACAAATGCGATTTGACAAAGTTTTACAGGATGTTACGTGGACGAATAGTAACTCGCCACGCAGGCGAGCTACTATTCATCCTTTCATTCCTCTTAATATTATATATATATTTCGACCCGCGCTGCGGGGCCTTAATTTTCGTTTTGAATTTGCGTTATTTTAGTGTACTTGCGTTGAACAACCTAATTAAAAATCTTACTATCATTGATAAGTTTGTTTAAAATATATATATTTATTAAAAGACAAAACCACATTAGCTTCCTTCTATACGTTGCGGAGTTTCAATTATTGTAATTACATTTTGTTATTTATGATGTATCGATATATGTTAGTTTGAATTTTTGGCATATGAAATAGATATTTATTTAAAACAATACGACAAACGCTTCTAAAACTTTATAGTATGGACTACATATATTTAATATGTGCATTAAACCAATAATAAAAAACGGAAGAACAAAAGTTGAATGAAATTTTTACATATATAGTTGAAAACCCAAAGAAGAAAGTGTGTAAAAAACCAAATAATGATACATAATGGTACGAAATATAGCCATAAAAAAGTTGTAATATATTGTTTGAAAACCCAAAAGGAAGAAAAATGTGCAAAAACCAATAAGTAACCCGTAATAAAAGGCCCAAACGGGATGCGATATGAAAAAAATATGAATAACGTTATCGGGTGTTACGTGGACGAATAGTAACGCGCGACGCACGCGAGTTATTATCAGTGAGCTATTGTTTGGAAATCCAAAAGGAAAAAATACGTGAAAAACAATAAGTAACCCGTAATAGAAAGCCCGTACAGGATGCGATATGACAAAATTCGAATAATGGTACATGATAATACATGGACGAATAGTAACTCGTCCATTCTCCTTAACATATTGTATAATTAGTTTTTTATTATTAATTAAAAAGTATTGTATTTTAATATGATGTAATTTAGTTATTATTTCAGATATGATGTAGTTGTTGGATGATGTTGTGTGGCGTTGACGTGGCAATGAGGTGTGAACTTAAGATTTAAAAAAGTGAAGTCGGAGTTAATTGTTGGTAGAAGTAATACTCGTAAAAGCACATCACTCACTCATACATTCTCTCATCGTGATCATTTATTCCTTATTCTCCAAATGCGGATAATGGTACCACTCATCTTCCACTCTTTCTATTCATCTCTCTCTCTCTAAATATATATAATAATAATTAAAAAATAATAATATATTATATATAATATACACACATATATATTTGCAATCTGTTTTACTTTAATTTGATATAGTTAAATTATAATAACAATAAAAAAGTAATCATGTCGATCAGATTATACGCTGAATGAGTATCTAACGGCTGCAGTTGATGTTGCTAAGAAAGCTGGAGAGGTAGTGTAACCTCACTTCACACTACCATATATATTGTCTTTTTTTTGTTTTATAATGGAGTTAACAACTCACTTCACTTCATTAATTGAATAATTTCTAAGAGCATGTTCTACAACGCAGAACCATCTAGAACGTCACCTCAGCGCCACGTCAGTTTTTTTTATTTCATCAGTTTTGAGCCGTTATGGATGCATAACCACAGAACGCAGAACATCAATTTTTTTTTTATCATTTATTTTATTTACTCTTATAAATTAAATAATTTTTTTTCCAAAATATTAATTAATTATCTATCTATATCTATAATACATAATAAAACAACAATCCCTTTTTAAAATCTCAATTAACAAATTGAAGTACCTAAAATACCCCTCTTCTTTATTCATTAATTTAAATATCTCTACCTAATATACCTATAGTACCCTTAACGAAATAATTTACAACATAAATCCCTCAATCCTTAGAATAACTACACTACCTTCTAAAACATCAATTACTTTTACATTCACCACCATTGTCACCCCCACCACCTGTCACCACCGCCGCCGCCACCCGTCTCCACCGTCACCTATCGCCGCGACCGCCGCCGTCACCACCCCGCGCCAAAACCACCATCACTGCTGCATTGCGCGGACATTTGCCTCGTTATTATATATAAATAAACGACCACTCGCTAATTAATGCTTGTAAAAGGAAAAACATAGAAAAGTAACTCCCAATGGCGTCTTTCACGGGTTTTGGGTCCCAATACCGTCTTCGACGGTGTATGGGGGAGGTTGAAATGTAGACAGCCTTACCCCTACCAAAGGTAGAGAGGCTGCTTCCAGGTTCTACCAAAGGTAGAAAAGGACCTCCAACCTTGCTGGGCATGAGGATCGAACCCATGACCTCTGTCTCCAGAGGCGAGGACTACAACCACTGTGTGAGTTGATTTTTTTTTATTTTTTTTATTTTATTTTTAGGTAGAAACTTTAGTTAAAGCTATACTTGTGTTTACCACAACTACCATCATAACATATACATACAAAAGATACAAAGTAGTCACTGCTCGGCGGCTCCTTTTCAACATCATACACATATTTCCTTTTCAACTGCTAAATCTATACTTATTCTTCAACATCAATTCACACCATCACTCTGTCATCCTTCATGCTGGCACCACCGTGAAGATCACCGTGGTACCGCCTCATCTTCTATCTAGTTTGTCGGTGAGTTTTTTATACATATATATAATAGGTTTTTGTACCCCCTATTTTTAAAAGTTATTGCTCGATATATGGTTGATTATTATGTTATAATAATTCGTGGCCAGTTCTCCTATTACTATGGCCATATTATGTCTCTGTCGAGTGTCGACCAATCAATCTCACAGTAGCATTATGCGCCCACTTCTTTTAAGTAATCAAATTTGTTAACCAATCCTTACTAAAGAAAATCAGTCTGAATAAAATGAGTATATGATTAGAAAAAATAAAATAGTCCAAAATTTGATGGACGGGTAGTTTTTAAACTTGAATCTTTCGATATATTTTAAACAATTAATCTTTTATGGAACAAAATATGCATCCAAATATTACTTACTTTAAAAGATGACTGGCTTTGAACATCAACAGCACTGAATAGGTAATCAAACAACCGAAAATAAACATAAATTGAATAGATAGATAGAGATAGAGAGCAGGCATGATTAGGGTTAGAAATTAGAATTATGAGTAGAAACTTGTTTAAAGGAAAAGTTCAAATAAACAAAAGACGCGACCTTGTTTATTTTAATTTTTTTATTAATGAAAATTTTGAATTAATGTGGTTGGTTTGGATGGAAATTGAGGTTTAGGTGGTTACATTCATATGATATTAAATAAAGGTACACGTGACATTATACGTGGCATAACCGGTTACTTTTTGTAAGTTACCCGGTAGCATACAAGACATAGCCCGAAAAATGAAGGTTCTTACATTACATAGTCACCCAAATAGGTCACTACATCACATAACCATTTTGTCATAGGTGGTTACATTCATATGTAAGAAAATTAAAGGGGGTTTAATCTTGTGTAAGTAAATAATAATAGATGATCAAGGGTATGTAAATGGGTGATTTTGTACTTGTTGGCGGTTCCCTAATGGTGTGAAGAAACATATAGCTTCACGCCACCAAGTGTAAAATATGAGAGTAAGTGTGTGTGTCATTAGGGTTTTAGGAGGATCCTTTGAGGGGTATTTATAGCCCCCTTGGGAAGGATCCAGAAGTTGGAGGTTAACGGTAACGTTAAACATGTAGCCGTTATCGCTAGACAGCTGTGTTACAATCTTTGGCCCAAAGGTACAAGTACAAGTCATACGTACTAGTGCACGTTCTAAATTGTACTGTTTGTCTGTTGGCTAGCCGTAGCCTTCGTAGCCAGGTAGCGAAGGCTTTCGGCTTAGGTTATTATAACTTAGGTTCCGGACCTCGCCTTAGTGAAAGCTTTAGCCCTTAATCAATGTACATAATCCGGAGAATCCGTAGGGTTAAGGATGGTACATCATCAAGCCCCCCAGCCTAGCATTATGTTCTTTCATAATGGTGGGATAAGGCTAAATATATTTTGAAAAATTGTAAGAATTTTGAATTACGGCGGAAGCTATAATCCGGAGCCTTTTGTGTATTACTATACACTTCTTCCCCTTCAAAAAATAAAAATAAAAACAAAAAGTAAAAACGAAAAAACAACTTAGGAATAAAACAAGATGGCATCGGTTCGATTTTGTTTTATACTCATTATGGCGTCGTTAGTGGGGGACACGTTCTGCGCTGTCATAAATGTTGGTAACTGAAACGTTAGTGCGGAACACGTGTTCGACTGTTACGCTGCGCCTCTTCGACACGTCCCATCTCATGAACAGTGGCTTGCCTTCATGTTAATAAATACTCCTCCTTTTCCTTCACTTCTCACTTTTTCGATTCAAAACACTTCTTTTCTCTCTCTTTTCTCTTAAGTCCGTAGCCTCCGTATCCTCCGTAGCCTCTTAAGCTTCCTCCTTTTGTTGGGATCTTCCGCAGGTGTGTGCAATTTTTCACTTCTTTTAAATATGGGTAATAGGAAAGACTTATGCGTTAGTTTTTGTAATGTCTCAAAAGAGGAGTTAGTTCAATTCCTTTCCGAGTATAGATTTCCCCCATGCTATCACTATACCGTCCCCCGCCCCTCTGATAATGCGAGGATGGTTCCGGCGGGCAAGATTGTTTTGTATATGGCCATGTTTGAGGTGTCGAATGTCCGCGTTCCTTTTACTACGTTTTTTCTTGAGGTCATGAAGCATTTTAAATGCCATATTTCTCAGCTGACCCCTTTCGGAGCTCTCCGGATAACCATGTTTGAGGCTGCGTGCCGCGCCCGGCAGGCGGAGCCTACGGTGGGTAACTTCCGTAAATTTTATTGTTTGGGGGCGGATGGGGATTGGTTTACCATCCAGAAGAGGCCCGGCTAAAGCTGCCGGAGTGTATTTTTGGGGTAATTGCGTCTATAAAGGGATGGAAGAGAAGATTCTTTTATGCGGATGCCTCTATTGTGCCAGCCGCGTATCCATCCTTACTTAAAATGAAAGGCAAGGCGCGTGGTACTCTTGCGGATACTACGACCGAAATTGAATTCGATAAAGAGTTGGTGACGCAGTTGTGCAAGCCTCCAACATTGAGCCGGACTTTTTGTTTTTATTTTTATTTTTTGAGTCTGCAATCGGAACCTCCGCAAGGAAGTCTGCTAGAATTTGCCCTTTGATTGAATTTCTTGGCTTGAACTCAATTTCATGTTCTCCTAATTCAACGACCCATTTTGCCAATCTTCCAGAAACCTCCGGCCTGGTTAAGACTTGCTTGATTGGCTTGTTTGTCAGAACCTGGATAGGGTGCGTGTGGAAGTATCGCCGAAGCCTTCTGGCTGCATGAACTAAAGCAAGGGTTAGTTTTTTGATTTCTGGATACCTTGTTTCCGGAGGCTGCAAAACTCTGCTGACATAGTATATTGGTTGTTGGACTCCTTTTCTGTTTGCTATCAGTACCGCACTTATGGTTTCACCGGAGGCTGCTAAATACATCTGGAGAGTTTCACCAGGTGTCGGAGCTGTCATTGTCGGCAGTTGGCATAAGTAATTCTTTGGCTCGGTGAAAGCTTTTTGAGCTTCATCTGTCCATCTAAAATGCTGTTTTTCCAAACAACCCTTCAATGTCTGAAAGAAGGGCAAGGATCTATCTGTTGATTTTGATAAAAAACGATGAAGAGCTGCAAGTTTGCCGTTGAGGCTTTGGACCTCTTTGAGAGCCTACGGAGCCTTCATATTTTGAATTTCTTTGATTTTTTCTGGATCTGCTTTGAATCCTTCCTTTGTAATGATGTCTCCCAAAAATTGACCTCTCCACCCCAAAAGAACACTTTTTTGGGTTTAATTTCATATTAATGGTCCGGAGGGTCTTGAAGGTTTCTTCGATGTCTAGGAGCATATCTTCTTCACTTCTGCTTTTTATGACCATGTCATCCACATAGGCTTCCAAATTTCTTCCAATCTGTCCGCAAAAAACTTTATCCACCAGTCTTTGATATGTTGCTCCCGCATTCTTTAAGCCAAAAGGCATTTTCTTGTAGCAATAAATTCCTTCGGATGTGTAGAAGGCTGTTTTGTCTTCGTCATCCGGATGCATTTGTATCTGGTGGTAGCCTTTGTAGGCATCTAAGACACATTTTAGCCGGAAGCCTACGAGTGATTCTACCTTCCAATCAATTTCCGGAAGGGGATAACAGTTTTTAGGGCACGCCTTGTTGATATCTGTGAAATCGACACATTCTCCATCCTCCATCATGCTTTTTCACCATTACTGGGTTAGCTACCCAACTTTGGTATTTTACTTCTCTGAGGATGCCAGCTTTCACTAAATCTTCCACTTGCTCTTTCGCAGCCTTATTTCGGTCTGGGGCTAGGCTATGACGTTTTTGCTTGATAGGCTCCAGATGTGGTCTTGTATTCAGGCGATGCTGGTGTCAAATTTCACCATTTATCTTCAATTCTCTAGGAACACCTGTCATATCCGCAGGCGTCCATGCGAAAACATCTTTGTTTTTGTCCAAGACTTCTTTTAATTTTCTCTTATATTCAGTCGGTAACTGCTTGCCAATCATGATATGTTGATCTGGGTACTTGTCGTTGATGAATAACTTTTCTGTCTCACTTCAAGATTTTCATTCTTCCTAGAACACTCTCCGGCTTCCGGAGCCCTTATCTGGGAGCATTGTACCTCCGGCCAGGGTTCGGTTTTGACGAAACCTACCCCCTTGGAGTTGGGAATTTCACAATTGCATGAATTGGAGATGGTACCATGCCTAGCTTTCTCATTGCTGGTCGGCCAAGTATGATTTTATACGGTGATTCCGCTCGTACTATCACAAAGGTTAAAGCTTCGGATCTTGTCCGCGGAGCCTCCCCAACAGTGACATTCAGTGTGACTTCTCCCAGCGACCATGTTCTTTCATTTGAGAAGCCTACCAAGGGACTTATGTTATCTTTTCTTTTCTTCCTTAAAGTAGCCTTTAGCTTTAAGAAGCAATGCTCGTACATTATCTCACACCCGCTTCCGGTATCCAAGTGAATTCTTTTTACTGGGTGGTTTCCGACAATGGCTTCGATTATGATTGGCGCTTCAGATGCTTCTTCATCTTCTACTGGAGGGAAACTTATGGCTACTTTCTTCCAAACTTCAGTTCTGGCCAATGGTCTCTCTGATGTCGGACGTTCCGGAAACACAGCCGCGATTATCTCCTCCAATGGCTCTGCTTTTGCTTCCGGAGCCTCGATCATCGGGTTTTTACCATGGTTTGTCTTGGCCCTGGCTCTTTGATGCCTTTCAGTAACATTGAGTATTTTCCTGACTTCATCGCTTCTTCTACCTTGTTTTTGAAAACCTTGCATTCATTCGTCTCGTGACCATAACGGTTGTGAAATTCACAAAACTTGGACATATCTTTGTTCCGGAGGTTACCCCTTATCGGAGCCTTCTCTGTTGCTAAAATATCACGAACATTTTTTGGGGGATGCTGGAAAGTAGAGTGACTTCCGGAGGCTCCTCCTTGTGGCCTGTTGAATGGAGCAGTTCGGAACCTTTCATGTCGAGAGTTCCTGTTTCTTCTATTTCTGTCAAGGTCCTTGCCGTAGCCTGGGCTAGTGACTCCGCCCGCTGTTTCTTTGCCCACGAGAAATGTATAAGTCTTGTCCATTAATACCGTGTATTCTTGTGGCAGATCTGTGGAGAGGAACTCCACAAGGGGCTGGAAGCGTAGCCCATGAATAAATCCTGAGATCTTTTGATTCTCACTGAGGCCCTTCATTAGTGCTGTTTCATCTGTGTAGCGAGTAATAAACTGTCGGACGCTCTCATTCTCTCTTCTTTTGATGTTGTGGGCTTCCAGATGCATTTTCTTGTATTTTCTTTGCTGGCTGAAATGTGAGCGAAAATTTTCTTTTAAGTCTTCGAAATTGGCTATACTTCCTTCTGGCTGTGCGTCCAACCATACACGCGCGCCAAATCTTTCAGCGTAAGAGCAAACATGTGACAAGCAACTGGAACGCTCCACCTCTGCATTCGGATCATCCCATTGCATGAAAGGTCCCGGCTCTGTTTGAACTATCATATCTTCCTCGCTCGGATACCACCCCGGAGGCGCCGGAGCATATCTTGAAGTGTTGGGGGTTTGCGACTGATGGTAGTTTGTATTTTGATGAGGAGTGTTTTTTTGTTTGTCTTCTACCAGGCTGCGGGGTGGAAAAATGCGTGTGCATGTTCCGCGACCCCCTGGTAGGCTGCGGTGTGAAGTATTGCTGGGAGTTTGTATTTGGATAGTAGTTATATTGCGGAGGTGGATTGTTATAAGCATGATAATTATGGTTGTATGTTTGGCCCGTTGTACGAACGTATGGCAGAAGGTTCGGACCTCTTTGATATTCTTCATTTTGATAATTAAGATTTCTTCTTGGGGCTTCATCGAAGTGAACTCTTGCTCTTGGTCTGCTTCCGGAGGCTCTGTGAACGGGTGTTTCTGCTTCAAAATCTTCTTCCGTCGCCTCCGTCTCATCTGAGTATGTGAGCCTTGTTCGTACACTTTGCATATCGACCTGAGATATTCTCTTAAAAGTGGTGTGAGCTCCTCTAACTGTCTGGCAAGTCGGAGGAGCTGTTGGTGTTGTTCTTGAGGTTTCGAAACCCGGAGGTGACCGTGGGTCACCGTCTTCTGCCATTTTCGTATAATATTATGGTTGTTTTAGTGCGGATGGCGCCACTTGTTTAAGGGTAAAGATACTCTTAAATTAAAGGGGGTTTAATCTTGTGTAAGAAAATAATAATAGATGATCAAGGGTATGTAAATGGGTGATTTTGTACTTGTTGGCGGTTCCCTAATGGTGTGAAGAAACATATAGCTTCACGCCACCAAGTGTAAAATATGAGAGTAAGTGTGTGTGTCATTAGGGTTTTAGGAGGATCCTTTGAGGGGTATTTATAGCCCCCTTGGGAAGGATCCAGAAGTTGGAGGTTAACGGTAACGTTAAACATGTAGCCGTTATCGCTAGACAGCTGTGTTACAATCTTTGGCCCAAAGGTACAAGTACAAGTCGTACGTACTAGTGCACGTTCTAAATTATACTGCCTGTCTGTTGGCTAGCCGCAGCCTTCG